>VWZP01003081.1:262394-309662 GCA_013396995.1 Dicaeum eximium
TTTTGTTGGTTTTTTTTGTTTTTTTTTTTTTTTTTTTTGGGTTTTTTTTTTTTGGAGGCGTGTGTGCTGTGCTTTGTTCTGTGAAAATGGGAGCAAGCCCAAGTTTTACAGGGGATAAAACGCCATTATGTGACTCCAACCAAGCAAAACTGCATCCTGCTGCCCCAGCCTGCTGAGAGCTTGTCTGCATCACCAGCAGCAGTTCAGGCTACTGATGCCTCAGGTTTTGGCTTTTATATTTTTCAGATTCTGTGCTGCTTTAGTGTGTAGTTCTGAGCTTCATATCAGGGGATAGTAAGCTCTCTTCACAGAGTAGGGAGACAAAACAATTCCTTCTCTAGCTGGGGACCAAAGACAANACATCTACAGGAGCACCAAAGGGTGTCAGCCAACAGTGGCTACCCAGCAAACACTTCCAGGGCTGTTCTCCCACTTCCCTCACACAAAGGTCACACAGATGCCATCCACTCGTGTCCAGGCACTGCTCGTTACCACGCAGTTGATAAAAGCCAATTTTGTTTTCAGCAGAAGCTGGGGCCATTCCAAAGGGCACAGGGAGAGCCTCACCTCGAGGCCAAGGTTTCAAGGTCAGGCCAGGCCAGCCGTGACAAGTTCTCAGTACTTGCCTCGTTGTAGGAGCTCAGCTGGGAGATCATGGTGGTTCTCAGGAAGGGACATATGGGGAGGAAATCTGTCCTCAGTGGAGCATGATCCACTGGTAAAGGGGCAGTTCCCTGAAAAATTCCCCATCCATTTGGACATCAGGAGGAATTTCTTCATGGAAAGGGTTGCTAAACATCGGAATGGAGTGCCTAGGGAGTCCCCATCCCTGGAGGTGTCCAAGGAACAGCTGGACGTGGCACTCGAGGCCATGGTCTGGCTGACAAAGCAGGGGTCAGTCACAGCTGGAACTCAGTCTTAGAGGTCTTTCCCAGGCTAAAAAATTCTGTGATTCCCAAACCATCCCCAGCTAGCACAATGCCATACACACACCCTGCTCCTCTCCTGTCCAGTAGAAAAAAGCTGACACTTAAAACTGTTGCTAACACAAGAATTTTATAGAAGGGAGTGTGAGTTGTTTCTGGCTGCAGCCCTGCAGAAACCAAACCCATTGCTGGGCACATCCAGGGCACATCCAGAGGCCTTGGATCAGCCTGTTCAGAGGTACAGGGTGGTGCCACAAAATAGAACAGTTTATTCTTCTCAGGTAAACAAGCACTATATGAAGGGGTCTTGTACACATCAATGTCAGGAAACATTCTCAGGAAACATTCTCATAACAGGTGTTAAATAGGCTGGGAGACAAGATTTTTGCAGTAAACGAGATAGCATTAAAATAATAGGATGTTGGTTAGGAAATGGGCACAAATCCTGTTGACAGCCATCTTACAGAAGTCAGAGATTTTTCCCCAAGTCCTTAAATAAAAAGCATTTTTGCAAATTATCTGGAACAGGTGGGATCACAGACACATTGTCTCTTCCCAAGCAGTCCCTGGAGTGCCACAGGAATCCTCTTGACCACATGAATTTGCAGGATGAGCCTTTCTGCTCTGCAAATCCCAGCTCAGTGCGAGGGGCTGGTGAGGAGCTTGCTCATGCACCAACATCTGGGCTGAGCACTGAGGCATCTGCCTGCCTGTCTTCTCCCACAGACTTCATTCAAAGCCAGGTTTGATTAACACCTCTGAAAACAAGCTCAAATAATCCCACATCACGGATAATGCCAGCTTTTGGGTATCTAACTATGATTCAGAAATCCAGACCCACATGCACATCCGAAAGGTCACAGGGTAAATCTGCAGAGTACACCAGATACAGAGCTATATCTGTCACTCTCTGGGCTGTCTTGAAAAGAACAAAGATGCAGTGACAGCTTTCTGGCCAAGGAACTGTTTTGCTCTGCTTTTTAAAGGACTGTAAACTCCTGCCTCAGAAGGTTCACGGTCCATCTCTCCGAGGCACAAACATTCTCATTTTGGTCAGGACCCTGCAAAGGAAGATGCTGTCTTGGAATCCCTGCCAGGCTGCTTGGGGCTGCACTGCAGTGAGAGCACAGAGGAGCAGAGCACCCCAATTCCTGAACCTCTTACTCCTGTTGGTAACAGACTCATCCCCTGCCTGTGGGACACTTGGCTACAGGGGCATCCTTTCCATTCCCCCCTTTGAGAACTCCACCCTCACATCTTGGCAAGCTCCCTTGCTGACCTGCATTTTCCTAATCCTTGACAGAGCCCTGCAACACCTCACCCCTAACCAGGCCACCCTGCTGTCACTGCAGGCTCCTGCCAGCCTTTGAGCAGCAGCAGGCAAGAGGTGGCACTGATCTCCAGAAGACAAAAAGAGCAAGCTGCTTACAAAGTGAACAATGCACCTTCTAAAACACATCCTCTCTATTCCCAGGACTGATGGGAACAAACTCAGAGGGGTGCAGAAAGAAAAGCCTACGCCCTAGCCATCAGCTAGATGATGTTCTTCAGGTGCAGAGACCTGCCTGGGGAAGAATAGCCAGCCCAGCCCAGGGCTGAGCTCTGTTCTCCAACCTTCCTGGGTCTCCTGGCACAGCAGATTTCTCTGGGCAGCATCATGGATGTGAGCACTTGATAACCATGCGGTGCCTCAGGTTTCCCTCAGCCTCTCTCTCTGCTGATTCCTGTGCTCCACTTCTTGTTGTGCTGCTCTCACCACATTGTTGAACAGCAGGCAGGATCTCTGGGCAGAAGGAAGAGCAGGGCAGGTGTGCACCCCACAGTGGTCATCCCTCCCTGGAAGGACAAGGGGCACTGCCATGGGGTGGACAGAACCGAGCTGTGGGGAAGAGGGACAGGGCAGGCACAGCTGGGGCTGGAGGCAGTGCTGGCAGGGCCCCTCCAGCAGGTGAGAGGGGCAGA
This sequence comes from Dicaeum eximium, assembly GCA_013396995.1. Lineage (NCBI taxonomy): Eukaryota > Metazoa > Chordata > Aves > Passeriformes > Dicaeidae > Dicaeum > Dicaeum eximium. Next base: position 265,283 of record VWZP01003081.1, read on the forward strand.
ACCCAGGAGAGGAACCAGTGAGCTTCCCTTCGCCTTCATCCCCCATTCCTGGTCACACAGCTATGAATACCCATGTGCCACCCTAACACCACACCCTGGCCAGGCTCCAGAGCTGCTGAGATCTTGACCACAGCCTTCCCTTCAGAGGCACGGGCAATAATGGCCAAGGGTGACATGGTTCTGCAGAAGCAGAATTGCCAGGCTTTTGGTGGTCCCTGCAAGAGTGGGAATCCAACCCCCTGGGCCCTTTGGAGAGGGTTCCCCTGCTGAGTTCTTTTCCAAAGGTGAAGGACAAGCAGGACTCTATTTCTCGATATTCAGGTTTTTGTTTATTCTTATTTTANTGCCTCCTATTCACTCTCATATTAAAATCCTAAAACCCTGAATTCTTCACCCTGTGATAAACTACCACTATTACATATCACTACCTGTGTGCTCTAACTCATCCCAAAGCCTTGGCAACTTTCTCCAGGGATGAAGGTTAAAAGCAGTGCTCTGCTGAGGGTCAGGGCTTCCTAAAACAGGCAGAGAAACATTCTCTGTGCCCTGGATTCCAACACAGAATGGCCAGATGGAGCCAAGACATGCAGGGGTTCACAGGTTCAGGAATCAGAAGGAATGAGCCTGATTTTCCTCCAAGCCTTGGATGATGATGCCTTTGTTGTGGGGTTTTATCTGTCACTGGGCTAATATGAGGCTTTCCCAAACCTCCCCCCAGTCCATGACACTCACAGATATTACACAAGCTGCATTTCCCAGCATCACCAGCTGACAGCAAGTTGGCCAATTACCAGGTTCAGTGAAGAACTTTGAATTCAAACACACCTGGAGCCCACACACCCCTCCAGCTCCTCCTTCCACCTCACCACTGAGGCACTTTGGTGGGACAGCACAGCTGGAACTCCCTGCTGCCTGTGCAAGGGATAGCTGAGGGGTTTTCCCTCTGCATACACACCCAGTGAGCAAAGTTCCCCACTGGTGCTGCTGGAGGAGCAAACGAGAGGAGCAGGAAATTTGACTTTCCACTTGCCTCTAGACTGGCAGCCTGCACCCTCTCCACCCTGCACCAGTGCAGCTCTAGCAGCAACAAAAATGCTTCCAAATGATGGATCCCATTGGGTCTTCGTGGAGGACCATAAAATGCTCAGGCAGGGCATGGCCATGGCCTTCACAGCTGGGGCAAGGATGGGGAACCTTTGTGAGGAGCTCCCAGCTCACCCTGCCAAGTCAATCCGCACTGGGAGAGAAGGCAGGACTCACACTGGACCCACATTTGTGCCAGCCCACCCTGTGCAACCTCCAGCTTCCTCTGGTGCCCACTGGAGAGGAGAGACAAGGCTGGAAGTAGGGAGATACCACTGCTCATCAGAAACTCCCTACACTTTGGAAAGTGTCCAGCATGAACCTGGAATTCATTTTTTTAAAAAACAAAGGCTGGGACGGGGCAAAGGGGGCTTTTGAAGGGTTTTTGAATGACCAGAAATTGCATGCCTCCCCTTGTTCTCCCTTTTTCCATCTCAAGGAAAAGCAAGCCTTGAAAAGATACCTGCAAACTCAGGCTGGCCCTGCCCTGACCAGCATCCCACTGTGGGAGGCTGAAATGCCAGAACCAACAGCTCTGGCCAGGGGGAAGCTGTTTCAGATATGACCTAAAAAGCACGTGCCTCTTTGCTAAAAGGGCTTGTGCGTTTCAAAGCCAGCCTCTCCTCCCTCTCTGCCAGCCCAGCAGGGGCCGCATCCCTCGCTCTCCGGTCCCCAGCCGCTCCCAGCCCTGTAATCCCCGCAGCCCCAGCATCCCTGAGCTGCCCTCTATCCCAGCCGGGTGCAGGATGGCTCTGCCCATCTTCTGCTAGGGAGCTGGGCAGCTGCTGAGCCTGGCCGGCCTGAGGGATCCCTGCACATCCTCCCTGCGAGCTGCCAGCGCCAGCCCCCCCGGCGCCCCCGCTCCCAGGCTTTCCAAAGGGTTTTTTTCTCTCTCTCCTTCCTGCTCCGTGAGGCACGCAAGGCAGAGGCGAGAGCTGGCAGACGCTGGTGGTGCAGAGGTGCTCCCCTGTGAGCAGAGTTCACCCAGAGGGACGCAAAAAATACTGCAAAAGGAACAGGAGATTACCTGGGGGGCCTCAGGTGTTGGAATGATGGGGTGTCCTATCGGCTGCTGAGGACAGGAATGCTAAAATCCACCTCCAGATGAGAGGATAGTGATAATTACAGCCTTTCCTGAAGCTCAGCTGAGACCCCAAAAGCAAAGATGGTGTACAGGGTGAGCAGCTGGAATGTTGACACGGCAGGGGCATGAATGGAGGAAGGTATTTCCTGCAGAACCCCAGAGGCAACAAACTCAGCCAAGCATGCACAGGGATTCCCCAGACTCTCAGAGGACAGGGCAGAGAAGTCTGAGGGAACAGCAGCTGAGTCACAGCAAGAAGGGAAATAAGCTGGCACTATTGGTAAGAATTCAAGAATGAATTTCCACTGGCTCATTTTCCAAACACCTTTATTAATATCTATAAGTTGGTTCTCCTCCTCCACCTCACAGAGCCCCTTTTGGGAGCGAAATGCTCCTTGGGAAGCAAACCTGGAGTGGCCCTAGACCCCTCCCCACTGGGGCTGGCTCTGTGCAGCCCAGGAGCAGGAATGACCCCACTGTCACACGACACCAAAGCTGCCCCTTGGGGAAATGTCCCAGGTTAAGATGCCAGATCTGACCATAGGAACAAACACGCTTGTGCAGAGGAAGGAAAAGTTTTGGGGGGACCGAGGCAGTGAGAGGACTTGTGGGCCCAGGGGAGGGGAGTGATGCAGGAGAGGAGCCCCTCCTGCCCTGGGGAGCCCGGCTGGGTGCTGCTGAAGCAGTGCCACACTGGAGGAAGCTGAAGCCTGGAGGTGGCAGACATTACCTGCAGCCACCATAACTCGGTGAGGACACAGAACAGGTGGCTGCAAGCCAGCCATGGCTGTGAAATGGTGTGCAGGGATGAGCCCAGACCACCAAGGGACACTTCAGGGAGTCAGCTCAGACTGGGAACCTGAACTTCCTTGCCTATGGATCAAAGAACAGCAAGAGGTGGCCTGGAGCAGTTAAGGCACCACAGGGCATCGTGTCCCTTTCTGTCACTGCAGTGACAGGAGGGATACAAAATTCTGGAGCCCCTCTTCTCCTGCAGTCCTGTGCCAGCATGCCGGACACAAACATGCTCTGAACCCAAGTGGAGCTCTTACAGATGTCTTTGTGCTGGTTTTGGAGACACAAATGTAGTGTGTCAGACCAAAAGTCTTTACACAGTCATAGCCTGTCTTCAGTAACAGGAAAGAGAATGGCAGGGAGGAATATAAGTTTAAAAGGGTCTCTGTTGTGATACTTAATTCTGCAGCTATTGGACTTAAGGATCTCCTCAGCCAGAGCTGGTACCTTCTTAATTGAAGATACTCAGTTTCTCTTCTGAGAGCTTATCTTGTTTCTCAAAATAGTCAGCGTTTGGTGCCTGCAATCTTGTGGCCATGAGTTCCACAGCTGAGTTCTTCACTGTATGCACATCACTTTTAAACGGGTACAAGTCAGGTTTTCTGTTTTCCAGCTCCCTGTAGTGCTTGTATTAAGCTGGTAAACAACCACAGCCTTGTGCTCTCAGGCTCCCAGAGTCCCACCTCCTTTTAGACACTTCAGGGTTACTCATCAGAGCACAAATAACTACAAACACTCTCAGAAGCAGTTGAGAGGCTCTGATAGAGGCAGGAGACAGCAAGGCAGGCAGAACTGTTGCAGGGGTTAAGCACAGAGCAGAGCTCTGGCAGAGTCTGACGTTCAGCAATGGGTTGTTCCACAAGAATAGACTGAAGGCAAGGTAATGGAAATAACTTTCCACAGAGCCTGTGCAATTAGATGCTACAAAAGCACGAAGTCAGGAGCATAAGAGTATTTTGGAAGGTCTAAGCATTAATATGGAAGAGAAATTCGAGTTGTTATGGTAAGGAACTCACAGGAAAGAATAGCTCAAGGATGCTGAGCCTGCTGCTGCAAGACTCCCTCTTCCAACTGCTTCCATGTTTGAGCAGAACTCCCAGGCAGCTGATCCCTAAATCCCCAGCCCAGCTCCTATGAGACACATGTTGTGGACAGGCTGGGTCAGATCATTTTCCTTCCTGCTGTGCCCTAGAGAACCCTCAGCACTGAACCAGTCCAGAGGCACAAGTGTGCAGGCTCATTAGGGGCTGCACTAGGCTCAGGCACCAGCACCAGACACTGAAAGAATAATGTGTATGGAGAGGTCAAATATTTGCTCAGAATGCAGCAATTCTGGCAACACAGATATTGCCTGTGCTTGGTCCATTTTTGGGGATGACAAATGAATTGGATACCTTTCAGTGGGGCTTGGAAAGTGAAGGTGACTGTTCCAGGCTGCTCCTGGAGGCTGTTTCACCAAGCACTCGTAAGGGACTGGGAACAATAACTTTTCTGCAGGGGAGAGAGTGCACTGCTCTTGTGCTGCTGCAGGACTCTGGACAGGAGAGATAAAGGAGGTTTTGCAACTCACCTCTAGCTCTGGCTGTACCACTTGACTTTTTCCCCCCTGACTTTGATAAAGAACCTCCTTTTGGAGAAGCAACCAAATAAAAGTCCTTCCCTATATAAGCAAATGACATATGGTCTCCTTGTCCAAGATCACAAAAGAACATTAGGAAAGCCAAGATGCTCCAGAAAAAGGGAGAAAAATGGAACATCTGACTTAGTAAAAACCAAGCTGCCACTGCCAGAGACTAATGAACAGTTTGCTGGCTTCAACTTCTTTGATGATTAAACACCAGCTCCTGTTCCCGTCATTCTTAGGAAAGAAATTAAAGGACAAAGTAGTCCTCAAGTATGTTTTATTTGAAGGAGGGGATAGGAGAAATAAGAGGAATTGTTTTGAAGGGGAGAAGATGGGATCTGCCTGCAGTCAGCTGCAAGGAATTGGAACTGTGTAAAAGGGACAGGAATTTACAGGAATATACAGGAAGGACTGAACACAATGGCCACAGCCCTTCCTCAGAGAGCTCATGGTAGAAAACTACTCAGTCCTGACAAGGGATTGTCCATCTCCAAACAGATAAATCAAGGCACCCCAGACCTCAATGTTCACCAGGTAACCTGCAATAAGTAAATACCTGCCAGAGCCCTCCCAGCCCCAAGACAGCACAGGGGCTGCTCAGACTCTCACCTTTGCTTGTGGCAGGAGGCAACAGCTCTTGTACTTACTGTACTTTTCATGGGGAGAGCATCCTGCCAAAATGCTGCTTTTAATTTCTGTTTTGGTGCAAGTGCCAGTGCCCAACTTAGGAGTCTGAAGTTCTGCATGACAGCTGTTATACATAAAGTGACAAATATTTTGGATACTGCCCTTCTCTCTACACTTCAGCCTAGCAGGCAGGAAAGACACAATCCTTTTTCACACAATCCTTCTTTTTGCACAGCCAGATGTCAGCGCTGACTTGGGAATCAGGAAGAGCAGTGCAAGGAAGGTTTGGCTTCTAGGATATACTCTGTGCCCTTCTGTGCTGCAGGTCTGTGTGCTCTTGAACTCATTTTCTTCAAGACCTGAGAAGTACTTTGCATGGATATGTTCCCCTCACTAATCTGATCTACTTTTGTAGTAATTTGCATGTGTTTAATTGCTGAAAGCATGACCAGAAACTGGGACAGGTGTCGGCAATCTCCTCAACAACTCAGGGAAAGTGTGGCTTTGTTGCCCTATTTCTCTCCCGCCTGGCCCTATCCCTGCAGCACCTGGAATGGTGCTGGCCCTGCAGGTGTGAGCTAGAGGACACAGCTGGGTCCTGAGCCAGAGGTATCTGCTGTGACAAGGCTTCCAGAGTCCTGAGCCGGCATCTCAGTGCCCTGTCTGAGCAGCAGGCAGCAGCACGTGTCACCTGCTGCACTGCCCCGGTCCTGCTGGAAGCAGAGATCAGAGGAAAGGGGCAGAACTGATGGGCACAGGGTGAGCATCACCTGCTCTGTGAGCACAGGCAGAGCAGCAGAGTTACAGGCAGCAATCCCAAAATCACCACCTGCAGCACATCTTCCTGAGGCAGGTGCTTTGAAAACAGCACCAGGCACTCTCTGCCCTTGGGCCAGGCAATCTGTGAGCTGCACACCGACCCTGCTGGGCTGCTCTCCTCACTCTGTCCCCCACGTGCCAGAAGCCAGGCCAGACCCAGAGCCCTTTCTGCCCCCAGCTGTCCTGTTTTCTGCACCACCAGCTAGATTGCTCTCAAAACCCTCCACAACTTGAGAAATTGCCTTTTCCAGAGAGTAGCCACTTAATGGGGACACATTTTTGTTTCCTGCAGCTTGCCGTGGCAAACCAGCACAGAAGGGCACACTTTGGCCAGACACCCACCTAAGGGCAGAGAAGCAAGGCCGTACATAAAATCTGGGAAAGGCACTACATGGATTTGACCATTTTGGGGGCAGAAAGGGATGCTGTTAGATGATCTTCTAATCCTAGATGGGCTGGGAGCTGATAGGCCACACATTTATGTTTTGCTAGAGCATCAGATGTCTCCAAATGGCTGCTCCAAGCCTTCCCAAGTCTGTTCTCTCCCTTACCAAATCAACTTAAGGCAAAGTCTTAACTAAGCCCCTTTTATTAACTCTCTTAACCTCTCCCCAGGCGTGCACAAGGCCACCCATGCCCGCAGTGTGGGACACACAAGCATTAATGCCCTATCTCTGTGGAGTCCCAGAGAAGAATTATGACCAGGCATTGCAGAGCTGGGAAAGGGAATCCAAGAACTTGCTTTTATTACAGGAGGCTTTTTGGTGTGAAGTGCCTGGTGAATTAAAACAGATTATGTTGACCCACCACAGAAAACCCTGGTGCTTTCCTTCCACTGTGGACCTGCATTAATCCAGTTCTCTACCCCACTGCCTTCCACAGGGCTGCTGCCTGAGCCCCAGCTCTCTCCTCCCCTCTCCCAGCTCCCCTTTCCTCTCCTTCCTGCCTTGCAGCCTGTGCTGCCAGCATCCTCCTGTACACACATATTGGCATATCTAATATACAGCCATGAAAGCTCAAAAATGCTTTTAATAATTACTTGCTATTTAATTAAACATGCAACAACCAGCCTATTAGAGTAAATTAAATCTGAGTGAGACGTTTGAACAGCGACTAGTGAAGATATCAGTTTCTAAAGCTCTCAGAAGGATGGAGGAAGAAAACTGGATTATGTCAAGGGAAAGTTGATGCTGGAAGATGAGTGATGCTTCCTAAACCTTTCCCCCACATCTCTGGGCAAGTGCTAAGTGTGTAAACATGGAAATTATTTTTTCCTCCCTGAGGAAAAAAATTAGACAGAGCTGGTAATTCCCTGTGCTGTCAAGACCTCCAGTGCAGTTTGGAGCTGCAGAGGTAGGAATTCATGTTACAAATAAAGCAATATTATCACTTTACATGGCAAAATAAAATGCAGTATATCCAGCTATGAGCATTGAAACAATATCAAGGCACACAGGGCTTTGAAGACATGGTTTTAACTTAGGGAAGGAAGGTTTCCTGTTTCAGGCTCTGAAAATTGCCAGAAAGATGTCATTTCCCCGGAGTTAGCCAGAGGCAAACAAATCCTTTAAATCATTTAAGACAACTAGCACCTCCTGGGTAAAACCATCACCTCAGCTAGGCTGGCACAGATTGGCTTTACCAAAAACTTAGACTGGTGTTTGTTTCCTGTAGAAAGCAAAGTTTGATCACGTGGATGGAGTAGATGGTGAAGAGCAGAACATATTTCTGGCAGGGGGGTTCAGTTAGGTCAGGCACAGTCTCAGAACAGAGGATGGCAGCCCTGGGGTCGGAAAAACAAGGCCTGCTTTTCAACAGGAACAAGCAGACTGGATGCAAACCATTTCACCTGCAAACCCTCATTCTCCTGCACCCAGAGAGCCGGTTCTGTGTCTGGGGTGACTTTCTGCCCCTGAGAATTCTGCACAGCTGTATCTGTGGCCCCTCAGGTGACAAGCTCAGTGGCAGGGCACAGTGTTAGAGAAAAGGGCCAGCAATCAGCTTGGTCAGCTGTGGTGTGGACAGGGCACTGCCCAGGCATGCTGAGACAGCCAGAAAGGACAGGGGCATCAACAGATTTGTTGTAGGAAGGAATTTCTGCTGTCAAGGTTGCTGGAAGTAGCAATCATGGTGGATGGATGATGGATACCTCCTCCTCCATCCATGGGTCAGTCTGCCCATGGTTAGTCCAGGCTCGAGCCAAGGGAAGCAGCCCAGGCTGAGGCCAGCAGCAGTGCCCACCATATGGAGCACACTGGCCCTCTCCCACTTCATCCATCCCAATCCTGACTGCGGGATCACAGACCTGATGGGTGGGTGCTGAAAACACCATTCACACTGCAGCTGTAGGAAACACTCCTGATTCTGCTGAAAAAGTCAGGCTTATTGCAGGGTGCATGAAGGGAAAAAACCAAAAAAACCGAGGTTTCAGCAGGCTGTGGAGGTCCACAAGCAGAGCAGACTTTGACTTCACAGCCAACTGGATGGGGAGAACAAGCTGCAGTCCCTGTCCACGCTGAGTGAGTGCTTGCTGCAGCACCAGGACCAACAGTCCTGGAGCCAAGGAGCTCTATTTGCAGAGCTGGCAGGGAGCCCATGTGAGCTCAGTAAATAAAGTATCCAGATAATAAAAATACCCAAAAGCACTGTTTAATTTTTTTTTTCTGAGAGATCTGATACAGAGAGAAGCAAACCCATCCCTCCAGAAGAGTGGAGCACACAGAAGCTGAAAGGTCTGATGGCTCACAGCTGGTACAGCCAAATACCTGACACTCCTTTTTGGGGCAAGCAGCTGGGACTCAGGATAACAAGGCTCAGACTGGAGCTTCTCTGTTGTAGACCCTCAAGTCCCCTGCAGTCTTAGCTACAAACTCTTGATGGATAAAAGAGTCAATGCTTTGTGTATCAGTGACCTAGGGAAGCACCAAAGGAGGAGGTCAGGGACACAGAAGCCCCAGGCTGCCTTCCCCTGCAGTCACAGGGGGATACAGGAGGTGCTGGGCTAGCAGGGTGCTGCAGAGGGGAAAGAGATGAGATCCAACCTGTAAGCAGTGAGTATGTTTTGGGTTTGCTTCCCTCCTCAGCAGAGCCTCGGGTGGGAGCTCAGCACACCCTGGAATGCAGGCAGGGGTGTTTGAGATGGCATGCTCAGCCAGGTGACCCAGCACCCCTGGAACAGGCAGCAGGAGCCCAGCTGTGCACACCTGGCAAGCAGGGAGGTGGGAGGGACCAGTGGATCTTGCCTTTTACTCCCTGCTCTGCCATTTCTTATCTGGCTGGGGCTGGCCTGAGATTCTGTTTGTGCCAGGGCAGCAGGGACTACCCACAGCTCATCCCAGAGGCATGCATGCCCTCCTTCCCCAGAATGATCCCTTCATCTGACTGGAAGACCTCTCTGGATCTCCAACAGCTCAGCAGACCCTCTTCCTTCCACCATCCCTTTTCCTTGAATGTTCCTTTTTCTCTGTAGCCTAGCAACTCAGCACAGACTCAGAATATTAACAGCTCCTGTCCCCACACACAGTCTTCTCCAGAGGCCTGAAAAATGTGATAGCAGAGAGGCTGAGAGGGGTAGGAGCAAACATGAGAGATGTGGGGAGCGTGCAGGGAGCCTCTCCCAGCATTCAGGAACAGCAGAGCCATTCAGCTGTCGGATCTGCCACCTTCACTTAACATGTACATAACATATAGAGCTATTTATAACTCCATTTATTTACATATTCAAATAGCAGCATGACACGCAAGCACTTGTATTGGGATTTAGGTTCTATATTGAGGTACTGGCACTCTTGCACAAATACATTCTCTCTTGCTGGGTGCTTTAAATGTATATATGACAGGATGTCAGAAGGTCAGATTCTCATGGTCTGATTTGGTTTTCAATCAAATCAGATGAAGCTTTCACTTGGGGGGAAAGCTACTTTAGCATTCTGCAGTAATCCTCTCCAATGCTGCAACATTGCCATTGAAACAGGTGGCAGTTTGGAACATTGCTCTCAAAGAGAGCCAGCTTTTTAATACATGTATATATATATATTTATATNTCTGCAGTAGGAATTCTAACTACTACAGGAATGCTGGGGTGCAAGCTGAAGTGGTTCATACCAGCACCATACAACACTGACATGTTCAGAGCTAAAGATAACTCGGCTGATGGAGGAACAGATGGAGCACTGCAATGCACAGCCCTGCTCAGCTGAAAGCACGCTGCAAACCATCCAGCCACAGCCTCTCCTCCTCCCCAGCACCACTCCCCGGTGCACGGTGAACTTGGCCTTTCCTGAGTGCCCCGAAACAGCCCCGTGAGCAGAGGGGGGGAGCTGTGGCTCTGAGCACTGCAGCAGGGCTGGCTCAGCCCTCCCGAGCCTTGAAGGTGTCCTGGAGGACCTGCAGAGCTGCTCCTCAGGGAGAGCAGCACCCTGGAAGGATTCAGTGGGGCAGCACTCTTGACAAGTTTGTTCATGCTGCAAACCCCAAGGTCTGGGCTGGGAATCAGCCAGGTCACCCCACAGCCTTCCCATAACCCAGCATTTCCCATGATGCAGATGAAGAGCATTCTCAAACTCTCCCATTAGGATATCAGTTGAATGCTGGAAGATCCCCAGGCAGAAACAACAGAGTAGAACAGAAAGCTTCAGGGGCAAGGGAGAGAATCATTCCCTTGCCCAGCAGTTCAGTCTTTCCTCAACTGAGAGCTTGCTCCAGGTTCCCACAGTTCACCTCCTCCTTATGGCCAAATCATGCCATTTGGCCAACAAAAATACTCATTCAAGGTCATCATTAATGTTGAAAAAGTCACAGCCCATCAGCACGAGCACAAGGAGCCCTTTTTGGGGAAGCAATGGAGCTGTCCCCTCACATGAGGAGAGCCTCAGGCTGGCTGCAGGACTGCTGCTCCCTGCTCCACAGGCACGAGTCCTGAAGACCTCTGTCTCCAAAGGAATTCCTGGGGCTTTGTGCAGATCCAGCTTCCAGCTGGCCACGGCGCTCGGAGAGGCTGCGTGGTGATCTTTGGCTTGTTACTTAGCAACTGGACTCGAAGTAGTAGTGAATTTACTGGGCTGTCACTGCAGTCACAGCAACACCAGGAGCAAGGGCACGGGGAGAGTTTTGTCATGGCAATGGGATAACTTGGGAAGTATTATGGAAGGCAGGCGAGATTTTTCCCTTCTACAAGTTGCCATAAATGCAGTAAATATTGACATATGAGTCACACTGACCTATTTTCTAGCTTTTAAGCCGGGACAATCTCCTTGCAACTGATTTCAGAAGCAGTGAATGGGGAGCACTTCAGGCCCCTTCACGAGTTCACTTTATTCTGGACTATTTTATGCAACCCCTTTGGAAGAGCCATCCCTGTCTTTCAGGCAGACAGGGGACCACTCCTTGCTTAAACTTGAGCACCCAATCTCCCCCCACCACCCTGCAGAGCACCCCTGAGGCCAGATGCTTTCCTTGTCCTCACACACCACCTCAGTCCAAGGGATGTTTCAGCACAACCAGTGGACTTTTGCTAAAGAAAGGCATCGTGGGATGTGAGCAGGTGTCCACAGCTGATCCTTGACCTTTGAGGCAGTGTCAGTGCTGGTGAAAGTCACCCTAAGCCTCAGCACTCACAGGATATCGCTGCTGCAAGGGTAAAAAATCCTAACCACAAATCTAATGATGGCGGGTGAGGTGGGTCCTTGACATCAGCTCTGCAAAGGTGTTTCTGGAGCTTTCAGTGGATTTCCACTCTTGCCCTCTCTCCAGACAAGCCACAGAGCAGCAGTTGTGCCTCCTGCATGCAAACAAGAGCATCTCAAAGCTGCCAAGTCTAGAGTGGTTTGGAGGTCACCCTCCACCCTGCCACAGCCATCTTTTATTGCTCCAAACATCCCTCTGGCAGCAGGGAAAAGCATCAATATGCTGTTGCTTTCCCTCAGCCAGCCAAGTGGTCGTGTGTCTCCCACTCCCTACTGCTGGACAAGCAAAGTGAGGTCCCCAGGGTGACTGTGTGACTGATGGCAGTGTGCACATGGCCCTTTGCCTCCCCTGATAACGCTGCCCTTCAGGGAAATGCTGTTCCATGGGTACAGAACCAGCCCTGTTTGATTGCCCAGCCATCCCATGCACTGCAGCCCCCACACACCAGGGGCTGAAGGGACCAGAGCTGTGTGACCCCAGCAGAGGAAGGCACAGGCCCTTGCCAGCCCTGAAGAACCTTCCATCCCAGCTGCCTGCTGCAACGCCCTGGTTTAGGTCACAGCACACAGAAGCCCCTTGTGTATAAAAAAAGCACATAACCCCACCTGCCCATGCCTGTAGGGATAGCTCAGCCCAAGTCAGAGCTCTACCATCCTTACCATGAGCAGATCAAGGCTCATAGAATCATTAAGGTTGGAAAAGACCTCCAAGGTCATCAAGTCCAACGTTTGACCAAGTGCCCCCATGGCCACTAACCATACCACATACTGCCAGGTCTGCTGGGTTTTGAGCACTGCCAGGGGTGGTGACTTTACTGCTTCCCTGGGGAGCCTGCTCAAGTTCTTAACCTGATTTATTCACTCATTCAGTGAAGAAATTTTTCCTGATGTCCAACACGAATCCCCCCCCTGAATCCTTCTCCACCACCAAGGCCCCACAGCACCCTCTGCTACCTGCCACACTTCCATGCCAGGAGCCTCCAGCAGCCCAGCAGGACTGTATTCCCTGCAGCACCATGACAGGGCACCATCTGCAGCTCAGCACCAAAGCTGCCTCCTAGTTCTCCCATAGTTTGGCAGTCCTAAATATTCAGCAGCCTTGAATACCAAGATGTAATGTATACACACACACAGAGTTTAGCTACCACAGTGTCACTGGGCTGGGGATACCCAAGGCTACAGAGAAACGTTTGCAGCACTGGAGTGTCATGTCAGACTTGTATCTCACAGCATATAACTCCAGAAAACTCTGACTGTAGGATTTAAATGCTTTAACCTTTGCTTTTTAAAAACATTTGGATACCCAAGGACATAGAGACTGAGAAGTATCTGCATGTCATTTCTCCACTGAAGAGACAGCAACAAAACAGAATGTTTTCAATTAAGAATAAGGAAAACATTGATACATTTGAAGAGAGTAGATGGTACTAAAAGCATAATAATAGAACTTTCTTCTTTAAAATCTTGTTTTTAAAGCTCAAGACATCTACACCAATGGAAAATCCTTTTCAAGGGCACACTGCAGCAAAGTTGGGTTTGTCTGGTATTGCAGGTACATATATTCCAGTGAAAACACAACTGCAAAGCCTGCTCAGGACAGATTCCACCACACAGTCTACTTCAAGCACGCCCAAAAGATGGGAAATCTGATGTAGTGAGAAGAGTGATGCCCCACTGATGATGGCCTAACAGATTTTAGGATGAGCTGTCCTGCTCAGGAACCCTGCTACACAAAACCTGGTCCACTTCATTTTGGGTTAAAATCCAATTGAAAACCCTTGCAGCTCATGGGTGCCTTGAGACATGCTTTACATCTCTCTTGAGCAGGGAAATCTGCCAAACCAGACAGCTTGTTTTTCAAGCAAGCTTCGAGAAGTTGGGAAATAAAGCCACGCTGCTTCCTGCCGTAACCTCCGAGAGATCCGTGCAGCGTGCCAGCACCAGAGCAGCCAGCAAGGCACAGCCTGGCAACTGGGCACAGGGCTGGGGAGCACTGAGCCACTGGAAGAGCCTGCCCAGAGCAGCTGTGGCTGCCCCTGCATCCCTGCAAGTGTCCAAGGCCAGGTTGGATGGGACTTAGAACAACCTGGAGTAGCAGAAATTGTCCTGGTTTGGAGCGAGATGAGCTTTAAATCCCCTCCAAGCCAGACAATTCTGTGATTCTCTGAAGCAAAACATCAAGGTCAGCTTTGCCAAGCACCATGGCCTGACCCCCAACCCCTCCCCACTGCAGGCTGTCCCCCAGCAAAAGGAATTGGCAATCCCACGGGCATCCTTCCTTTCACACCCCTATTCCTGCAAACATTTTTCTCTGGAAGCCTTGTTTCCTACACTAGCCCTCTGCAACAATGCTCTTGTAACTTTTCAACTTGTCACCAGGTTTATAAAACTTTAAAGCTGGTGCTATAACAAACTGAAATGATGTTATTGCAGATGTAGGAGAGCATCTTGGGATGAATAAATTATAGGAGCCACAAAGAAATCATGACTATAATGGCTGGATGCTCCGAGCTGTCTACGGTGTGCAGACACAGGAGGGAGCAGGTTTAGGACTGCACAGATCACAGGGCAGGAAAATTGAAGCATTATGAAGGGTAACCTCCTCTTATTTCAAATGCATACAAAACTTCTGGTAGTTTTCCTTATTGAAATAGTTCATTAATACTTCAAGGGAGTCTGGTGCTAGAAAAATACGTCCCCAGAGATTGTCTAGAGAGGGAAAAGGCTGCATTGGAAGGATTGGTCCTTGTCTAGTCCCACCATGCAGGAATATGCAGCACACCCTGAACAGGCCAGTCTCAGCTGGAGGAAAGGACATCCAGCAGTGGGGGAGGACTTGCAGCCCTTTCTGGAGCCATTGGCACTGGACCACCAGGGCAAGGTGGCTGAACCAGACCCTGAAGTGAGTGACTCTGGGCAGCATTCAGGCCATGAAACACTAGGACAGACACCCACAGGCTGCTCCAACTGAGTGTGACAGAGCTCCACACTGCAGAGCTCTTCATTCCCCAGCTCAGGAACGCTGCTGGACTCCTCAGTAACCTGGTACCACACCAAGAGACCTGAATGTGTCACTGCCCCAGTGCCACTGCACACCAATAAGAGGCTATAAACACCTGCAGGCTGTTCCCTTGATGCCTTAAGCTTTAGCTTTTGTATTTTTCAGATCCTGTACTGCATCAGAGTAAAGCTCTGAACTCCATACAGAGTGCTGGTAAGCTCTCTTCACACTTTGGTCAGACAAAACAATCCTTCCAGGCCTGAGAGCCAAGGACACCTCCCAGCCTCAGGCCTGAAAAGTATAAACAAAAATAAAATTGTGGGGGAAGCAAATTGGGGGAATGTGAGTTCGTTACCCGAAGCTGTAATTGGAGAATGAACCTCTGATATGCAAATAGATCAAACTTGTATCTGCCCAAAAAACTTGTGACCATTGTGCATCTTGGGTGTAGCCTCTGAGGCTCTGACTGCCCAAGGTGTGCCTGCTAAAGGCCTTTAATAAATTATTTTATTATTATAAAATATTATTATAAAATAATTAATAAATTATTTTAATAAATTATTTTATTACTTTATTATTTTAACTCTGTCTGGCCTCTGCTCTAGGTAGCCATTCCAGGCACCACCGTGCTCACTGCACTCAATCCCAGGTCAGCTCACAGGAGATGGGCTGGGTGAGTTACCCAGGAGATGCCACCCTTCTGTCCTTCACAGGTCACCTCAGCTACTCAACAGCAGCAGGAGGACATTCCCCCTCTCAGCCTGCCTGCAAATCCCCGACTTGCAAATCTGCACAGGAGATGAAAAGGCTCTAGAGAGGCCTTTCATCTTCATGGATCAGCACTTCCCAAGGGTCTGCCACTCAAATGTGCCCTCCCCAATACCTGTTTGGCCTGGCCCTGGCATCCTTCCCCAGACATTTCAATTGATGTCACTGATCTAGGCTCAGCAAATAATCCTTCTAATCGCTGACAGGAGCAGAGGCTGCAGCTCAGCGTGGCTCAGCCATGCTGAGAGGGGTACACAGCAAGAAAGCATCGCTCCAGAAAGTGAGCTTGAAAATATGGCTGGCCACACACAGGCAGCAGCTGCCATCAGCCAGGAGGGCACACTTTTGAAATTAAGGGCTGCAGTTTGGGTCTCTCAACACTGGGAGATGGTTGCCACTGTACCTATAACACCCCACAGCCTGGAGTGGCACAGGATCTGGGAATGGCCTCAGGGAGCCGGGGGTGCATCAGCTTTGGGTGTCAGAACACACATGGCATCTACAGGCAGCTGCAAACCATTCTGTGTGTCAGAGTGCCTGGGAACATCCAGCATGAGGACATCACTGTGCTGCCTTTGCAGAGAGCTCTGTGTCCTCCAGGACAGGGATGTCACCACATCTTCATTTTGGGAACACGGTTCCCATGGGAGCAAGGACAAGGAGTGCTCATGGATGGAGCTGGGTCTCTCCACAGCACCACAGCCAGCTGGACTCTGTGGAAAACAGCTTCTGGAAGCATGCAGTGTCTGGTCACTGGCAGCACTTGTTCCCCACCACCAGGCAGCCAGCAGGCGCCAGGAGTCCCAGGGAAAGGCCTGGGAGAGCCCAGGGCTCTCCTCAGCCTGCCCAGTCCCAGCACCAGGGCCATTGTTCCCAAAAGGATGTCTGAGGATTAATTAATTATCCTACAAGGGGCAGTAAGTAATAACACTCCTTGTGGAACAATAGAAGCTAGTTGGTCGCCATGACAACCCAGCTTCACTTGTGTGCCTTTAATTTATTCATTGCACAGTTCCTTTCCCAAGCACACATGATGCCAAAAAAATGCCTTGTTTTTCTTGCCAGTATCCATGTCCAGAGCAGGGGTAAAACACAGCCCTTTCCCCGGGGCATCTGTCACACACAAGAATGATGCACATAAAATCCCTTCAGCCTGGAAACTTACATCACATAAGAACTCTTCTGCTCCCTAAATGTTTGTTCTTTCAGATGACTCTGATTTTTAACCCCTTTTTGAAGTTGCTCAGAGATCTTTCTCACCTACATCTACCTTAAACCCTTCCACAGCCTTTCCCCCTACCCCAATCTATGCAGGAAAGATGGGCAGGCGAATATTCTTGTCAAACAGAGAGCCAGGAGGGATAATTAAAAGCCTGGAAGTGACATTCCTTCACATCCACAGGAGCGTGGCATGGACAGTGGTGCCCAGCCTGACACAGCCATGCCACCACCACCAAAGCTCTCCATGTCCATCACTGTGCTCCTCAAATTCTGCAGGATCCAGAGCAGCACGTGGATCAAGGTCTATGCCAGGAAATCTGTGCATTACAGAGGGATTATTGTTGCTGTTTCTGCCCCAGTTCTGGGCCAGAGGGAAGCAGGGGCTCACTGCAGAGGGGAGAGCCCCACATTTACATGGCAAGGGCTGAAAAGTGCTGCTGGGACGATGGCTACTGCATGGCTGGCCACAGCTGCTCACACCTGCTGGACAAAGCCCTTGCTCAGCCCCTTTGGCCCACAGACACCTCTCACACAGCAGGTTCATCCTGCACCAGCCTCTGCAGGGCTCAGCTGCCTTCACAGAACGGTTTGGATGGCAAAGGACCTTAAAGATCATCTTGTTCCAGCCCTCTGCCATGGGCAGGGACATCTTCCACTATCCCAGGCTGCTCAGAGCTCCATCCAGCCTGGCTTTGGACATTTTCAGGGATGGGGCAGCCACAGCTTCTCTGGGCAACCTGTGCCAGGGCCTGCCCACCCTCACAGGGAAGAATTTTTTCCTAAGATCCAATGTGAACCTACTCTCTTAGTCTAAATCCATTCTCCCTTGTCCTGTCACTCCACACCCTTGTAAAAAGTTTCTTTCTACCTTTCTTGTGGGCTCCCTTCAGGTACTGGAAGACCACCCCTAAGATGGCTTTTTTCCAGGCTGAACAATCCCAGCTGTGCCAGCCTTTCCTCCCAGCAGAGCTGCTCCATCCTCTGCTCATCCTGGTGCCTCCTCTGGGCTCTCTCCAGCAGGTCCCTGTCCTTGCTGTGCTGGGGACAGACCTGCTCAGGCTCACAGGGGCAGTTGCTACAGGTAAGCTGAGAACCAACCCCTTCACCCCCTCCCAGTTATGTTTGTGCAAGTCTTGGTCTTAAGCCACAAGTCCAGAGCCCAGACTGTCCATTCTGGCTCCAGGAGGGTGACATTTGGTCCAGCACCCCAAAACATCCAGGCCTGGGGGAGGAGATGACTCAAAGTGGAGTTGAGGCCTGACAGCAAGATGGATGGAACCAAGTGAAGCCATCTGGCCCTGCTAAGCTGAGCCTAAACTCAAGCACAGCTACCCAGTGCCTCTGTACCCAAATCTAGGGCTACACACACTGCCCAGTGTCACTGTCACTGGACTGAGGTGTCACAGGTCGTGCAGAGAATTCAGGTGGTGGAGGGATGGGAGCAGAGAGTCAGCAAAATAAACTTTCACATAGGAACACAAAGGTGCACGGCTGGCTCTAACCCTGGGTCTTTCCAACACGTATTCAGGCTTTTCAGGCAGTTTGGAAACAAAACCAACTGGCCAGGTTGTGTCACCTCCCTCCTCAGAAGGGGTGGTGGGCCAGGGACACAGGGCAGGAGAGGCCAGAGACACAGAAATGGGACAGGAGCAGTGGGAGACCAGGATTTCAATCGAACTGCCAGAGCTCTGAACTGGCCCAGGACTCTCCTGCAGGGGCCAGGAACTGAGGAACTGGGCAGGAGTGGCAGGAGGCTCCACCAGCCTCTGGGAAAGGAGCAGAGTCTGCAGGAAAGCCCCTGGACGAGAGGCAGAAAGGCAAATTTAGGCAATGACAACACAACTATGTCCTCTGCTGGGTGCTGAGGGCTCCTGGGGGACAGTCCTGGATGTGAACCTAAACCATGACCAAAGTCATCAACAAATGCCACAGATTTCACCCCAAACCATTGCTACCTGAGCAGATAATTTTTTTTGTGTGTATTCACAGTGGTATGAAAAGCCCCAATCTATCAATGCCACCCAAAACTAGATTTCCATTAGATGCCTCTCTTTCCAGCACAGATCTCCAAGGAAATGTTGAATTGCCACCAGCAAAATAAAACTCACTGTTTTTAACTTATCAGGGACAGACTGACCATAAAGCCACCTTTGTATCAACCAAAAAACACAATTCACATCTACTTTTTTAAGGTATAAGCTTTTCTGACTCGGGGAGGTGTCAGCATAGAAGGGATAAGAATCCACTCTGGATGAGATAAAATGCCACAAGCTCCAGAGGTGCCAGCAGAGGTCCAGACGCCTCCAAGGAGCCATTGCCTCTGAAGTAAATCTCAGCCAGAAAATGGAAGAACAGTTTATAAGTATTTTGTTGGGGTTTTTTTTCTCCCCCCTTTCTTTCTTTCTTTTTTTCTTCTTCTTTTTCTTTCCAAACTTACCATGTTGACTTCAGAGATCTGGTCAATGCTGGAGATGTGGATGCTCATTCCCACTGTGACAGGGTTACCTGAAACACAAATGGGCTGGGTTAGGACCATAGTCAAGTTCTCCTCTCTTATCTGCAATGCAAGAATTGCCTAGAAATGCATGGATTTGATATTAAGCAGCCCCACATTCCCTGAATATCATGGAATTGAATGTGCTCAAGTGATTAGATTTCTCTCACTCCCAGACTTACAGACTCACCCCAAGGAGCAGTGCAGCCTAAGCTTGATTTTTTTTTAATTCCTGGAAGTTAATTACCCCCTAGTAACACAATTATCTCTGGTTATTCCAAATAATCCCTTCAGAGACCATCAGTAGGCTCCCAGTGGGCTCACACAAGGTGGTCCTGATTGACCATACAAAGAACTCAGCGCCCAAGCCCATGCAAGCCACGGGCAGGAAACATTCTCCAGCTCACTCCTCCATCCCTCTGCTGGCTCTGAGAACTCAGTCTGAAAATCCCAAGTGAGTTTTAACACCCAAGGCACCAGACAAGTACAGGAAAGAGATCTATGAAGTGAAAAAGCAGCATTTGTAAGGTGGTTTTTCAGAGCAGAGCTCGGATCAGAGAACAGGACAGTCCTTGCTGTGGGGTTTAAGCCACGTAAAACAATTTACAGTGAGATACAAACGCAGCAAAAACCCTCCTGTAGCTGGAAATGGGGCTTTTGCATGTTCCCCCTCCCCTGCTCAGGCCCACAGCCCCAAAGGCAGAGCACAAACCCAACCCCACCCCAAGAAAAGCCCCTTTCCTCACACATGCAAGGTGGAAAATGATCCCTTGCAATGCATCACTAGAAAGGGAAAGGCAAGCAGTCCTGCCACTCAAGGTATTAACTCTTCCATGCACTCATTAGTAGATCTAAGTGCTGAAATATTTACAGATAATCATGAAATGGCTTAGAAAGTAATTAGGAGACTGGGGGAGAGGGGAGAACCACACAACTGGAAATGGAGTGATTTTTTAATTATGTGTTACCAGAAGTAGGGAAGCAGTGTCATTAGGGGTGCCTTGTGATTGGGTGTGCTGTTCACCGAGACCCTCTGCTGCAAATTAAGCAGCATTATCCTTTAATGGAATATGAACAACACTGAAAACATCAGAATCAACCACTGTAATTAGGCCCTGCTATGCAAATCTCCTTAAAGAGGCAGCGCAGGCTCCAGCACCCCGGGCTCGCTGACAGGGTGCCCGAGGCAGGGGTGCTCAGGAGACCTGGTGGAGCCTCTGAAGATCCCATCACAGACACATCTTAGCTGTGCTCGTGCCTTCATCCTTCACAAGGGAGCCAGGTGGGAAAATAACCAACAGTCACGCCAGGGAGAGGCGATTCTCCCGCAGCCTCTTTGTGCCAGAGGCTGACACGGGCACAGCAAAGCTTTTAAGGAAGTCTCACTTTGATAGTTTGTCTTTTTTTTTTTTTTTTTCCCCTGAAATCAGGGCCTTGTGATAGAAGCCATAGCAGGAGGAGGAAGTCAGTGCTGCCCTGAGGATCTTGGAGGGTAATTAGTTACAGGAGGAGAGTCAGGGCCACGCACAGGGCAGCAGCAGAGCCTGGGAGAAGCCAGATTCCCATTCCAGAGCCTTTCTGCCATGCAGTGCTGTTCCCTCCAAGAGTGCCCCACTGCCTGCTTGGCTTCCAGCCTGTCCCCACCAGTGCTTGTGTCACCGTGGCTGCGCATCCCCTCCTTCCCCTGCACCAGCCAGGGTCCTTCCCCGCACTGGGAGCAGCAGGCTGGCTGGTTAGAGCAGGGGGGCACTGGCAGTGGGGATACACAGACATTTGTCAAAGCCAAGCCCGTGCAGCCTGCTCTATCCGTGCAGACATTTGTGCTGTGCTCATCACCGTGGCATCGAGCGCCCGGGGTCAGGCAGTGACTCAGTCAGAGCCAGGGACAGCTCCAGACCTCCCCACTCCCAGCTCCAGGAGCAGCTCTGGGCTGGAGGGATCAGCTCCCTGCAGAGTCAGCAGGGCTCCTCTTGGCACTGCCAGCTCCTCCACATCCCACCTCTCAGAGAATTTGGGAGGCTCCCCTGCCCACCTGCGAGCCCTGGGGTGTGCAGCCCGTGGGTTTCTGCGTGTGACTGTCCCACAAACAACGAAATGCAAGTCCTGCCTTTGCTGCACCTACTTGATCTGGATGCCAAGGAAGCCATTTCACCTTCTCCAGCCCTGTTGGCAAGGCTGGCTCCCAGTCTGCTCAGGACAGGGATTCAGGAGCGTGGACACAGCCAACACAGAAATATGTCCTGACTCTCAGTGCAGCCCAATGGAAAACCAGGCCAGCTGGTGCCCAACATTCAGACTTTAAGTAGTACAGAAAAATAAACAAAGGACATCAATTCTGCCAATGTTAATAGCTTCAGGGAAGAGGGATACAAAAGTAGGGTATTTCAAATATGGGATAACGTCATCTGTAGATTTGTCCAGAAGAGAGAGAACTCTGAATTTGTGAATCCAAGGCAGGGCAAAAGAAGTTAACCTGATATTCAAGGCCCATGCTTTTATCTGTGCCTTGCCAGTGGGTACAAAGAACTAGACTTCCTCCCCTTAGAGAAAAAGCTTCTACCTGGAAAGGATTTGTAGGCAAGATCACGAGTGAGGGAGTGTGAGAAATTCTGCCACTTTTACCAGTGAATGGCACCCTCACACGTCCCTGTTTCTCACCACCACTGGGGAGTTCACCAACATTTTGTCCCGAAAGTAGTTTGATGCCTGAGAATAATGCACTCAGGAAGTTGGAAGGGGAACAGACAAAAGTTATAATAAAACCTGTCCTTTTTGTGCAAGTGATACTTGTCAAATATAAACACAGTCAAGGTGGAGAACAAGTTGTGCTAATCTGCAATATTTTCCCAGCAACCAGTTATTACTTTCACATTTTATTTTATAATGCATCAAAGCCCAGCACCTGTAGTCACGTTGCTAACAGGAATAACTCAACACAAGTGTGGATTGTGTTTCCAAGCCTGTGTGTGCCTGCCCTCCAGCCAGAGGTGGTGGCAGCCTGGACTGGGACATCTCTCCCAGAGCTCAGCTTGGTTCTGAGCCCGCAGAGCTCACTGAAGACAAAAGCACAAAATGCAGTGAAACTGGGGGTGATTACTCAGGCAACTGCCCAGAGTTAAGGTCCAAGCTGCCCCTCTTCACTCCTACCAGAGGAAGCAAGCTCGGGTTCCTCTGCCTTCAGATCTCCAACTGCAATACAGCCAAAAAGACTCCAAACCGGTGGGCAGGGTGAACAGAGCTCAGTTTGTGGTCCACTGAAGCCACATCATTTTTATGAACTGCAGGCAGCGCTTCAAGGTTCCTGCTTTCTGCATTCCTGACCACGTGGACGTGGCACTGCTGGCAGAGCCAAGGTTTGCAGTTGCTGAGGGACAGAGATCAGCCTGAAAATTACCCTTTAGTCTGAACTACAGGAACAAAGGCATTAACAGGGTGTCAGAAATTTCACAGCTTGCCTGAACAATACCTTCCCACATTTCACTGCACTGAAGGCTTTTCCTAGATATCCAAACCAAATCTTCTCTGCAGTTTAAATGTAGTTTGGTCTCATCATTTCCCCCCCTTCCACGACAATGAAAGAATAAATCAATCATCCTTCCTTAACAACAGCTTTCATGTTCTGAGAAACCATGACATCCCCCTCCCTCCCCCACCCATACTGCCTTGTCTAGATTAAATGCACCTGATTTCTTCAACCTCTCCTCAGAGGTCATGTTTTCTAAAGCTCTGACAATTAGTGCTGCTCTCCTCTGGCCTTTTGCCAATTTGTCTACATCTCTATTTTAAAGCCTGGTATCCACAAACCAGCCACTGAAGCAATAACACATGTGCAGACAAAAGGCAAAGCAACCTCTTCTGTACAGAATCCTCCAAAAACCACAGAAACATCTCCAAACCCGCTGCACCCATCCTGGGAGCTGCTCACTCTGTGTAGGAGGTTAGAGATGGCAAAGGGGCAGCTGAGCTCCTGCCATTGGAGTGCATCACATGTGCAGCAGGAGGGAGCACAGCCCTCTCTCTTCTGGACAAGAGGAGAAATTATTCAAGACAGCTTTGTGCATGAGCCTCAGCATTCCCTGCTTGCACCCTGCCTGTGGCATCACCAGTCTCTGAGATCCCTGCAGCAGCAGGAAAGCTGCTTTTAGGTCTTCTGCTGAGTAAACAAAGCCAACCAGAGAAAATTAGAGGCTTCAGTTACTAAACCTACACGTAGAACAGGTCTGTGCCTTACCCTGCAATGGTCAATACCCATGGGCATGACATTCCATCCATGCAAAACCCTGCTCCTCACTCCAAACCCTCCAGAAGCTGAAGGGCAGCCCCAAAACAGGCAGTCCCAGCCAAGGCTGCCCTGCACTGTGTGCTGGAGGTGTCTCTGCACAGACAGGCTGGTGCAGGCAGGCAGGAGCAGGTGTGCTGATGAAGGACCATGGCAGTGCAGTGTCTCTCCTGCATTCTCAGTGACCCCCACCCAACAGGACAGCACCTGGAGCAATCTCAGTCTCACCACAGGCACGACCAGCACACAGCCTGTCACCCACTGCCAGCACTGCTCCCTCCAGCCTTCACTCCAAGCTCCCCAGCAAGGCAGGAGCACTCACATCTCCTTCCTGCAGAAAATGGCTCGCCCAGGCCCCTGCCTGTGCTTTGTTCCCAGCCCTGAACCTCGGGGCAGCCTGGCTTTGTGTTCCCAGCTCAGAGCCGGGGCCCACGTCACGGCTTTGTGCGGCCATGGGCCGGTTACACAAGGGCTGACAGCCGCGCTTAGTCGGGAGCCAGAGCTCCAGGTAACTGGAGGTGCACAAGGCAGCACATCCAGCACTGGGATTGCTGCTGGCTGAGAAGCTGCTGCCAGGATGAAAACATTCATCCTCTTCATAAATCTCCCTCGGGCCCTCCCAAAACAGATCGCCTTGAATCATTTTTGGCTGATGGACTAATTAGTCAGCCCTGTGTTGTAGTTTTTTGAAGCCACCCAAAAGATAACTCAGAGGCCAGCCTGTTGTCAGGACACTCAAATTTACTACACGCCAGTGCAGGCAGAATGGAAATGCTCCTGGTTTTTGAGCCCACAGGAAGATTGCAAGGAGAGTTCACAAATTGCTGTCTGCATAAGAGCTGTGCTTACAGATCTCAGGACCAAGGCTCTGCTACAGCAGTGGGAGAACATCTAAAAGATGCCAGCCCAGCAGGCTACACGAGCCAAATCACAAAGAAGTTTCCCAACACTGATTTTCCTGTTCCTTTCCTTTTATTTTAGCTTATGTACAGCATCAAGCACAAACTGAGTTTAGTGTTAACATCGCTTGAGGAACAAGAAAAGCTGACCATGTATCATGAAAGCAGAAATGTTCTGGGAACCACTTTGATCCAGCACCTCTGATTTGCAGTGACACCTAGAAGCATCGAGTTCAGCAGGGTCCCTTAAGAACCTACCCAAACTTTTCCAATAAAATCTAGGTTTAAACATCCATTTAACACTTTCCAATCCTTTTCCCCCTTGGTTTTTTTTTTTTCACTCTTATTTCCATGATCTCTCCCACACCCACAGCCAATGCTGTGTATTTCTTTCGCCAGGTTTAGCACAACAGCCAGAAAAATCAAACACATTCAGAGGCTGATATTGAAGCTCTCCCTCTACCCCCAGCAGGTCACCCCATGGAATCCCTTGGATTTAAAAGGGCAAAGCCCTCCATGGCTTTACACTTTTGGGCACTGTTGTACCTTACCAGAAGGAGAGATGGTCCCAAGGCAAGTCAGCAAATCTGGCATTGGCTTTTTGGCTGAGGGGGAGAACAGGTTTGATGAGGGACTTGTCACAGCTGAAGAACCTCTCAGTGGGTATTTTGGAGCTAAAATACAGGGCCCTGGCCTCCAGGGTGTCTGGGGATGTCAATGCCTGCTCTTTCCCCCTGGATTCGTTGTTCTGCAGGGACAGGAAGGATATCTACCACCACTAGTTCCCATGGAGATTGCAGCTGCTCTCCAAATAGAAAACAGTTTCTTGGGTATGACAGGTTTCTTACATCTTCCCATACTCCTTTAGGGAGTGCTTACCCTTTTTTACCCCGCTGAACCCATGCACAGAATGAGATTTGGCCTAACCCTGGTGTGGTTTCCACCCATCCACACCACAGCAGGCACAGCACCACCCTGTGCAAGGAGGATAATGAGGATTTCCAGCTGGTGCCATTGTCCTCTCCTGGCATCCTGGCATTGTCACCGCATCCAGTCAGACAACCTGAAATATTTATTTAGGAAAGGGGAATACTTGGGACTTCCCAAGGAAAACAGGAAGTTGGAAGAAGCTCTCACTAGGATGGTGATATCAAGGACAGCACAAAGGTAGAATGGGACAACAAAGGAAGGGTACAGCACAGCACAGCTCTTGAGCAGACTTTTGGAACATCCAAACACGAGCATGGTGCAAGCAATGGAGCCACAGCCCCTGCAGAGCAGGCAGAGCTGACCTCTGCTCCTGCCAGCACTGCTCCCTGAGGTGCTCTTTGCAAACACACAGGTTAACTGGATAACAGCAGCCACAGCCCCAGCCTGCTGTCACTGCAAGTCTCTGTGGATCTGAACAGGCACAGAACATTTTCTCAAGCAGACTGTGCCTGCTCCTGAGCTGGTGCTGAGGGACCCTTTGGAGGAACTGTGCTCTCCCAGGGCAGATGTAGCACCCGTCCTGTGACTGCTCCAGGGTGAGCAGGGAGCTAAGGAGCACAATCTGTGAGGCACAGTGGATTGCCTGATCTACCTCATGGGCATTTCTAATGGATTAGTAGGTATTAGAGTGGGATATTGCAAATATCCCATGGAAATTTGGAAATGAGAGAGAACAATCAGCTGGCTCCAAAAACAGTGTAAAGGTTGTCCCAGAGGGATGGAAGGATTACAGAGGAAGCTAAATCAAGGTTGATTTTAAAAGATGTTGGTAGACAGCTACCCAAGCTGAATAAAAACAAGGTCTCAAATGTACAGGCTTAAAAATGGAACAAGAGAGTAGACACCAAGCCTGACAGCATCTGGACTGCCAGTGCACCCAGTCCAGCAGGGCACCTGTACACACAGGGCTCCCAGCATTCAAAAAAGTTACTGGCTACTCAGAACATCATCTGTTCTTGGAAGAGGCCTAGGTCAATATTCAGGAGATAGATTTTCAAAGCTGTTTCATCCTCAGTGATTCAAACAGTCTTCCAACAGCTCCTGCTTGTGAACCTCTTGCCCAGGTGATGCACATTTGATAAGGTTACAGCAAAGCAAGAGGAAAATAAGTTCTCAGGTTTGTCAAGCTCTAATTTAGAGACACACAACTGCATCACCTCACCAGAACTCACCATCACCTGACACTGACCAGTGAGTCCAAGCAATCAGCTCTTTAAGAGCAACCTTACCAGGAGGACTGACTGCCACTCCCATCCCTCCCTTATGGCTGGCAGTGCCCAGCTGAGCCAACAGCCAGCTCGCCTTGCAGGGGTGTCACTGCCACTGGATCCTTTGTTGGAGCTGGGACATTGCAGAAGGGGGATGCAGACCTGACCCTTGGTAGATGAAGGAGCGCTCCAAGCTCCTGGAGGATGGGTGACCTGCCCTCCCCGTGTCCCCAGGACACCCACACAGAGCAGCTCTGAGGCTTTGCAGGGCACACCCTGAGTGCTCCCCTGGTGGATCCCTCTCTGCAGAGCTGGCACTGTGAAATACCACATTTCCCTGTGTTTACACCCAGCAAATCCCAGGAAAGCAGAGACACTGAGCATCCCATGTCCCTCCAGCTCTCCTCCACCAAGAGTAGTAGCAGGAGGACAGTGGGGCTTGCCAAGCAAGTGCCTATTGTAGACTGACAGCAAAGCAACACAAGCCAGGCTTCTTCTCCCCAGCAGCAGCAGCGTGCAGCATTGTGCCCACGCTGATCGCCGCCCCCACAGCGCTCCACCTGAGAAGATTCCCTCCTACCTCTGTCAGGATCCTGGCAGGCAACTGCAGCTCCCCAGGGGCCCTGCCAGAGCAGCCCTGAGGCACAGCTCTGCCTGCCTGGGAAGGGCTGGTGGACTCAGGAATAGCCCAGTCCTTCTGCTTTTACTCAGGCCCTCGGGGCTTGTGCTTGCCCCATCTCCTGGAGCCGGCCAGGGCACTGCCAAAGACTCTGCTCCTCCAGCTGGGGCAGGCTCAGGAGCCTCTGGCACCCTCCTGCTCCTCCTTTCCCAGCCCCTGTTACCCTGCCTTTGAAGGGGGCAGCCCTTCAGAAAGGATTGCACACTGACACGAGATATTTTGAACCCCTGGGTGCAAAAGTAAGCAGGGTATTTAACCATGTACCAGAACACACTCACCACAGGCAGCTGCCCCATCTCCAGCTCCGCCTCTGACCAACCCCAGGACTCATCACAGCCTCAAAAACACTCCTTACAATGCCAAATGTTCCATTTCTATACCACTTCTGGTGCTACAAGGTCCACAGAGGCACACAGGTTTTAAAGCAGGTTTAGGGCTGAATCTCAAGCGCTGGGATCCCTCCCCCAGCATCAAAACACTCCTTGCAGAGCCAGGAGGTAGGAGTGCAGCAAAATACCTGGAAAATCACAGCACCACCCTCCTCTTCACAGCCAAACCACCCCCAACAGCAGGGGTGGTGCTGCTATGTGTGGGACACCTACCCCATCCCATCCCACCCCACAGGAACCAGCCACTCCCTCCCTCCACAGGACACTCCACCCCCTCGGGTCGGGTTGCCAGAATGGCCCACAGGTGAGGAGGTCATTTAGCAGTTTTCCCTGCCTGGCAGCTGTGGAATTTTCTCCCGAGTTGCCCATTGGAATCTCTCACTTCTCACCTGCCCACTCAGGGCACAAAGGTGCTGACCCAACTTTTCAGTGCTGGGGCTTTCCTGGCACTAAAAAGCAATAAATGTTTTCTCCATGGAGGAGCCGCTCTCTTGTGTGCACTGGAAATATCCTCTCCCAGAGCACCTGCAGACTGGCCTGGACCATAGGATGTGACCTGTCTGGGACAACACTCTCACACGTTACAAATCCTGAGCCATCTAATCCCCTGAGCTGCAAATGAGCTGAGCCAAATTAATTTAAATGGGTTAGCACAAGCTCCTCTCTTCACATCAAATCCATTTCTCTGTCTTAGAAGGGTTTGTAACAACAAAATACCTGGACTTGTAATTTTTATCAAAGTGACAACAACAAGGTGTTTTCTCTTTTTTCCTCCCTGTTTTCATTTTTTCTATGAGTTAGTCACACCTCCTCATCACTGTTTGCAGACTCTTGTCTTTAAAGGATGTAACTCCTGGACTGGATCCAGCTGGACATCCCCAGCATGTGGGGAAAAAGCAAAAGGAACAAGTTGGCCAAGTTGGGACCTGGTGCTAAACTTGCACCATGCCCAAGGTTTATGCCTAGGGACAGTCAGGACAATTTACAGGGCAAGCATTGAAAAAATTGAGTGAGTCAGGCCTGAAAATATCATTGCATTCACATTAAATTCATATCTCAGTTAGGAATCATGAGAAACAAAGCACACGCATAAAAACAAGCCTCCCCCTTTCCAAATGTCATCCATGGGATGAGAAGTTTTTATCCCTCAGTTTCTGAGGCTCTTGGATGTGCTTTGCTCAGGTGGTCCTGCCCTTTCTCCATAGTCTGAAAACAAGGGAAGATCTTACAAAATTCAGTGTTGACCAAGAATTGAAAGAGTTTAGTAGGGAAAAGGATTCTAAGATGTTCACTTTTGAAAGATTGCCCCCTGTGCTGGTGTTTCCATTATTTCAGTAAGACTTGATTTGCAATAATGTCCGGGATAAAAGTTGTCTTTTAGCCCAGAACCTCTTTATTAAGACATAAAACTAAGTCCCATTTGCTCACCAAAATAATTGCTTTCACTCAGGATGCATGGATGAGTGAATCTTGCAGAGCTTTTACATATATATTCATCTCCAGCAATTCATCAACACAATAAGCACACATTATTAACTTGAGTACTCATCAATTTCTTTTTTCTGGAGCTTCAAATACTAGCAAGGAGCTAGTGTGCAATAGGGAAGAAAAACATGTAGGGGAACTTGTGATAAATGTTCTATTTTTGCTGTGAAAGGAGGATAAGAAGAGGAATTCAGCTCATAGCCTACTCTCTCCCTCACTTCCAAAAATTTCCTGCTGAGATCCTTCTCCAGAGGCCAGGAGAGTGGGCTTTCCTGCAGACCTTCTCCAGGTGACACCTGTGACCTCCTCTCCTGGCCTGGCAGCTTCTGATCTTACACCCAGAGCTTTGCCACTGCCACGGGCACCCCCTTTTTATGCATCACCCCTGGAACTGCCCAGTGCAGCCCTTGGATGTGGCTTTTCCCCTGGCACAAGGTCCCCCAGCCTGGGGACATCACCTGCTGTGGTCTCACCAGCACCAAGCTCCTTGAAGGGAGCAGGGACATCTCACAGAGCAGGGAATCGTCTCACACAGTGCAAGAGAAGAGCAAGAACTACCCCAGGTACCTGAAGGAATGTGTCTGGAAAGATCTACTGGCCAGAAAACCCATCCTGGCTCTGCAGCACAGAGCTGTGGAAGAGGAAAGGGCACTTTGGTGCTCTCCCAGCTCAGCTGACTGTCCCACATGTGAGCACAGGGTGACAAAGTGTCCCAGGAACCGAGGCAGTCACCCTATTGCTTCCCCTGCTCTTGGGCTGTGTCACAGATCAAAGCCCAGTGGCTTTGGGTGGCTCTGCAGGCTCAGAGTGGAGCCTCACGTGGGGACAGGGAAGGCTCTGGTGTCCCTTCTTGCTGACAGCCCCCGGGGGATTCCCTACAGAAGCACAGGAGTGAAAGCTGAAAGCAGTGCAGGACACCCTTCCTGGTTTTCCCACTCTATGACATGATCACACACAGTAAATATATTTTCTGCCACATGTAGTGGCTTTTTAAACATTTTGCCAATTATCAAATTTACAAAATTTCAGTTTTTCTCAGGAGAGGTGTTGAGGAAAGTCTTTCTGCCTCTCCCATCAGAAGGGGAGCTATTTGTGAACAAGATTAATGCCCATTAATTAAGAGCCTTTGCTATGGCTATATCATGACATCTCTCTGCAGCAAGAAGTGGCCTCACCTGCCTGTTTCCTGTGGGGGTTCCACAGGACACCACAGCTGAAGGAAAGGTCTCAGTTTGGTGACCGAGCAATGA
This sequence comes from Dicaeum eximium, assembly GCA_013396995.1. Lineage (NCBI taxonomy): Eukaryota > Metazoa > Chordata > Aves > Passeriformes > Dicaeidae > Dicaeum > Dicaeum eximium. The sequence continues at coordinate 295,662 of VWZP01003081.1, forward strand.
CCCAGAGCTCAGGAGGTGCTCAGGTCTGCTCTCACAAATAAAGAGAACAGTAGGAAGCAGAGCTTCCCAGTGCCATTCCTGCTGCTGCTGTGGGGTTTTGGCATCACCCCCAAAAATCTGCTCCCTTTTAGTGTCCCCAAGGTGTAAAATGGCCCCAGTGGTGGCCCATCCTCCCCCAGGTGGTGGGGGAGATTTGTTAGTGGATATTTGCACAGCACAGGAGCCTTGCTGATATCTATCACACAGAGCCCCCAATACCACCCGAGAACAAATTATATTTGTGCATACTCAACAGCACCTCCAGCTCAGCCCTCATTTGAGAATCCTTTTTGGTGAGTGATGATGTCCAGGGCAGAGAGAGCACAGCTTGATTTCCAGAGCCCAGGCTGAGCTGGCAGAGCTGGCAGGTAGAAATATCTTGTTTTGACTGGTAAACTGAGCAAGTTTGACATGGAAACCACTGAGGGAGAATAAATATGGAACAACAAGATGTAATTTTACAGAGTCTCTCTTCCAACTAGAACTGCACTCGGAGTCATCCCAGAGCTGAACTAAGAGGTCCTGAGGTGTAGGGAGGGGAATTCTGGACACAGAGGGCTGGGCTGAGGCTCACCCCTAAATAAGCACAATTATTTAACAGCACAATTCCTGCAGAACTGTAAAGAACAGGAGAAACAGGAAGGGGAAGGGGGAAAGATCAGAGGAAAAAAAGAGTTTTTAGCTGTGACACAGAACCAGGGATAAATGCCACGACCAGAAGCCCAGCCTATAGGAACGGTGTGATCAGTGCTTCCCAACCCAGCCTGACATTCCTGCTCTGCTCAAAGCAAACAGCTCCCACATCCCAGCAGGAAGGGAGGAGAGCTCTGCTTCTTTCCATCTCATGGGAACAGGATCAATGCCTGGACCTCCAGAAAACCTGTTTTACTGACCATTCTGTTCATCCTATAGGGCTCCACCATCCAGCTTTGCCCTTTCTCACACATGAGATGTGAATTCCTCTGAAAGGCCTTGTGCTTTCATTAAACACATCTTTCCTCTTGTCCATGGTTCTGGTCATGCTCTAACAAGTGCATGATGTTTCACATGAAATATCAAGATATAAAAACCTCCAGCAAGGCCTCTCTGCAAGAATGGGTTTTACAGACCAGAGACTGTCAGTACCACCAAAAACCCTTCTCACATCCAGCCAGCCTGACACCGTAGCAGCCTCCAACTCTTTTTCTTTGAACCAGACATAGGTGAGAAAAGTGACATGCACACACAGAGTCTCTTTCACACAGCAGTAAAACTACAGCACATTCCTTGGCTTTTCTATTTCGTGTTACATGGATTAAAAATACTTCTCTGCCTAACTGGGATACTGGGAGTCTTAGGAGATGAACAATGCAGGTATGTAAAGCTGCTCTGATGAACAGCTCCAGGGCGGTGAGAATATATTTTGAGTAATCAAAAGGACTTCTACTAATGGATTTTACACTCCTTTCACATTTTGCTTTCAGTGGCAGTCCCTCGAAGGCAAGTTTACTGGCAGGAATAATCTCAGAAATGGTGAGTGTTACGTAGATGTTTGTCAAGGAGCAACATGGGTCCAGGTGATGTGGCAAACATCCTCCAGACTGGCTATAAACAACAATCTGCTTTTAGTCAGTTAATTAATTAAGAAGTATTGGAACTATTCTGCTAAGCAGTAACTCGAATGCATTGCAGCTTGATGTAAAAAATCAATGACTAAGGGTGGAGGCAAAATTCCTGGAATAAAAGCTTAGTTAAAATGATGATGACATCTTGGTCTTAAGAGAGATCTCTGAGGGGTCCTTGCCAGCCCAGTGCCCTGCCAAGGACTGGAAGAGCAGCTGTGTCAGGGTCTGAGCAGAGCTGCAGGGAGAGACTGCACCAGCCAAGGGGGAAAAGGAAGGAGAAGGGCAACCAGATGCATTTATCCCACACAGGCTTGGGCATAAGCATGAGAATTATCTCCTCTAATTCTAGTGGAAATACACTGAAATGGATGACAGCAAAACTTTGTGCTCCCTACTGGACACCAAATCCTGAAAAGCAGGCACACACAGCTTCCTCAGAAACCCAGGGCCAGTTTGGGCTGAGGCTCAGAGGAACTCATCTCCACTGTCTTCTCCCAAAAGTGCCTCCACTGCTCTGTGCCAGAGATTACTGTCTCCAAAGGAGGATAATAAGTGTGGCCACACATGAATGCACAAGGGTGTTCAATGTGCAGCAGGAGGTTCACAAGCTCTGTCACGCCAGAGGAAGGGACTGGTCTAATATCCTAAAATATTACTGCCTTCAAGAACAAAATCGTGAGGAAAACAAAATGGATGCAGGTTAGGTGGAAGGATGCCCACTGCTGAATGGATGTTATGGAGCCAGTTCTTAATTAAACTGTCCACAGCAGCATCCTTGCTCATTCCTTTTCCTTGATTGATAGAGGATGGATTTGCAGGAGGCCAGCGCTGACAGTGGGACCCTGCCTGCCCTGCAGTGAAAGGGAAGATGTTTTTGTGGCTGAGCCCTGTTCTTCAGGGCTGGCAGTGTCACAGGGTGCTCTGTCCTAGCCGAGTCACCTGGAGCTCCCGGATTTCAGTGAACTCTGCGTGTCTCTCTCTCGGGGCACTGGGGCTGAGCGCTCACAGCTGTGGCTGAAATCAATAGGAGTGTGCTCCAAACACGCAGTGCCTGGCTCCAGTGCTGCCCAGCACCCTGGGAAATCACACCTTCACTGGGCACCCCTCAGCAGGGGATACCTTTGGCTTCTCGGGGGAGAGGTGTGCACACACTCCTGCTGTACTGCGGGGCTTGACAGCAGCCATGAAAACAGCTGAGGCTGCGTGAGGGCAGGTCTGAGCACAAAACAGCCAGGAAAGCACAAGTCCAGCATAGACTTTGGGTGCTCAGTCCCAGGCTTTGCATCAGACAATCACCTCAACCCACCCTAACCACCTGCTGTGGCCACCTCAGCTGTCCCCACTGCCATGCCCCAGCCTGTCCCCACTGGCATGGCCCAGCCTGTCCCCACTGCCATGCCCCCAGCCTGTCCCCACTGCCATGCCCCAGCCTGTCCCCANACTGCCATGGGCCCAGCCTGTCCCCTCTGGAGTGAAGGGAACAAGAACAATCAGCTCCATGTGTAAATGACATCGTGGTGTGCTCTTACAGGGCTGCTCAGGAGGAAGCAACTCTTGGACCTTGCCTCCTAGGACCAAATATAGATCCCTGGAGAAACCCCAATTTAGGCTTTTCCTGAAGTCTTGTGTGTCTGACTTTACAGCCTCCGAGTCCTTTTCACAGCATGCATTCCGTATAAAAAGAGCAAAGTGAAAAAAATAGAAATTCCATCATGTGGCAACGTGTTAACATCCACATATGTCCCAAGAAGGACGGGATCCTTTCATTTCCTGCCACTTCAGTTAATGAAGTAAGACACAACAGCAGGAGGTTGTCATCTTCCTTCTGGATTAGCCCTAGAGAGGATGTGACCCATGGTCTGGAGCCAGAAGTCACATAAACTGGGGAGGAAGTGAGGGCTGTACAGCTGCAGCCAGTTTTACTGACCAAGGATGGCCTTTTCTTCATGCTCTTTATTCAGGAAGGAAAGTGGGATTACTGACAGCCCTAGCAGGTATCCATCTTTCCTTCAGCCTTGAGTGACACTGGGCTTTACAGACTTTCCAGACAGCTTCTGTCTCTCCTTCCTCAATTAACTTCTTTCCCCAGCCTGATCCATAATTACCCCTCTGCTTTCAGACCCAGAGCTGCTCTTCTGCCCAGCCACAGTATGGGGACAGAAGGGTGACATTTCCTGGTGGAGTCAGGCTCTGTGAAGTGCAGCATTTCATGTTCACCCCGTGCCCAACTCTGGGCGTCCTCCTGTGGGCAGGGAAGGAGCTGTCCCTGGTGGGACCAGAGCCTTCCTGCCAAATCCCAATTCCCTGCCCCAAAAGGGCTGGCTCAAGGCATCGCAGAAGAAAAATGAAAATTGGATCTGGCTGCTCTGAGATTTAAACATTTTTTGCCACAGAAGAGGAGGGGAAAGCTGAGAACTAAAGCCTAGAAAGGCTGAAGGTGAGCAGCTCCTGTGGCCCCCCAGACTGGCAGCCCAGGAGCAGCACTCACTGCCCTCTTCAGCCCCACACCCTGGTCCTCCTGCAGCAGCATCACTGCTCTGAGGTGCTGCCCCAGCACCAGAGGCACTGGGGACACAGCCCTTGTGCCAGCCAGGTCGCTGGTGGCCCCGGGCACCCGCCTGCTCCACATGCCCAGGGGCCAGCCCTGCAGTAGGTGCCGCCGGTTTCATCTCCCAACATTTTAGGACAGGGAAAAAAAACCCCAGCACGTACATGCTTTGGCTTGTTCTCAGAAATTTCTGAATCATTTTTCCTAAAATTTCCCCCCCTCCTCTTCAAAAACCCAAAGCAATCTAGCTGTGTGGAAAAAAACACCACCTGACATGCAGTGGAAAACAGGGACGTTTTTGGGAAGGCTGGAACAGTACCACCAGCCTTGACCACGGAAGAAACCAAATTCCCATTCCCTCCAGCACAGGACCACTAAGAGCAGCTGTTTCCCAGGCACACAGGGCTGGTGGGCCAGAGAAATAACACAGGCACCCCATCCCCTGCTGCTGCATCCGTGCCAGCCGGCGCAGCCGCTCAGCCCCGCCACTTTTGGAACCCTGAACCACTGACGATGCTTCACTGCAACACTTTATGCATCAGCAATCATTTATTTTTACAATTCTGGCTTTCAAGTGATGCTGTTACACAGGGAAAAGCTGAGGATTTCATCCCCAGCTCCACTGAATTTGGAGCGGCCATGGAAGAAGGAATACTGGGGAATAAACAGGAGGTGGGAGCAGGGCTGGGTGCCCAGGAGGGTGGAGGTGGGATGGATGGAGCAGAGAGGAGCTGAGAGCAGGAGGGGCAGGGCACAGGAAGGAGGAAGGCCACGATATTGCAGCAAAGAGAGGTTTGGATATCCCAGATGAGGGTGATGAGAGCTGGGAAGCCTCGTCCATGACACAAAGGAGATGAGGAGCAGGACACAGGCTCATTGCAACCCAAGACCCCTTAAGTGCTAATCTTCCTTAGGGAAGTTTGAGTTAAAAATGGGGCAGGGAAAGCTGCTGGATCCACAGGCATGAAAACCCAGGATTTACTGTACAATCCCAAGGGCTTCACGGTCATTCTCCTTTCACCAGGCATTTCCAGACACTTGCATTCCCCCCAGGAGAAGCACCAGGAGCCCTGCACTCCAGGAGGGCTGGCAGCAAGGAGCAGAGAGTGCCCTCACCTTGCTTTTGGCTACCAAGACCTGCAAATGATGCTGGAAAACCATAAAGAGCCATCTGCTTGGAACTCTCACAAAGTTTTGGGCTGGAAACGTTGCACCAACAGAGAGCAGCTGAGTCACTGAGCTCAAGTGGGATCTTCCTGCCATTCCTTCATTGCCTTCTCTACCCTGGGGCAATATGATCTTAATTTGCTTTCTTTTCCCTTTTTTTCCTTCTCCTTTTTTTTTTTTTTTTTTCTTCTGTGGAACTAATGCTTCTGGAAGTGAGTGCCTAAGAGCACTTAGAAGAGCCAGGGTGCTGCTCTGAGAGCTCCCTGCCCATGGCTCTGCAATGATTCCCAGACATTATCTGCAGCACCCCCTGCTCTCCCAGTCCTAAACCATGAACGTCCTGCTCGCCTCGTGGTGGAATTAGTGTGCTATGTAAATCACTCTGCAGGCTGTCCATCCCTCAGGGCCAGCTGGATGGCACCCACCTGTGATCTGCTGTCCCTGTGAGAACCTTGTGCTCTCCCAAAGACCAAACCCCTCTCTCTGCATTGGTGCTGCTCTTGCAGTACCAGGACAAAGATCTCCCTCTTGCAGGCCTGGCTGCATCTTGCTCCTCCCTGCACATCCCTCCTGAAGGCTGTTCCACGTCCCACCACAACCCTGGCCAGACCCTTTAGACTTGTTTGCCATGACCCCATCCTGTCCCCTCAGTCCCAGACCCTCTCCTGTACCAGCCCTGTGGTCCCTGTATGTCCCACCCTGGCATGTCCCCAGCACGGTGTGACACTCCAGGGCTTGGGGACTGCAGCTGAAACATGAGAGGGGACTGTCCCTCAGGCTGCTCCCACCTATCCAGGGTGGCTTTCCAGTGGAGTTGCTCCCAGATTTTTCCATCACCTCCACACGGCTGCAGCTTTCCCCTTTGGTGTCCCCCCACTCAGCCGAGCTCCCCAGGTGAGCACATGGCACTCATTGCCACGGCTCCACCCCTGAGAGCTGACCTGCTCATCGGCCTAATGGGTTTGCAGGGGGTGGGGAGAGCGAGGAGAGCGAGTGGCTGATGCTTCTCAGCCACTCAGCTCGGCCCAGAGCTAACGAGGCATCTCAAAATTAAAAAGTGAACTGCAATCCCCAGCAGGCCTGTCCTCCTTTTGGCATTAGGAGGAGTTCTCTTTCTCTTTTTCAAAAAAGAAAAAAGGAAAAGAGAGGATTGGGGAGCCGCAAGTTGTATTTGGAGCTGTGGAAGCACCACATCCTGGGCAGGGTGGGGGTGCTGGGACGAGCCTTGGGCTCTCCCAGAAAGACTGTGAGGGACAAGAACTGCCTCACCACGGCAAGAGGTACATGGGAACGGGTTCTTCCATGTGCCTTCACATCCAAAGTGTCCCAGTTCCTCCTGCTCTACAGGCAGGAGTGAATGGAGGAGGCACCCCAGGACGAGGAGATGGGACACAGTGCACAAGGCTGAGAGGCTGGGGACAGTGCAGGGTGACTGCCACTGATGTGGGGCAGGATGGCAAGGAGGAAACAACTCTGCTGCAGGAGGAAAACATGGGGAAAGCAGGCAGGAAAGAGCAGGGAAGGGAGGAAGGGAAGCCAGACTGGTTCATCACGTTTGTGGGTTGCATTTCTCACATGGGAAGCTGTCTGGGAAGGACCTTGCTGTGCCCACCCCTCTGGGGAACCCAGCACTGGCTGCTGTCACCCTCCTGCCCCTGGTGCCTCATCCTTGAGCCACAGAGCTGAAGGCTCTGGCTCTAGAGGCACAGCTCAGCCTGGTCCATGGGCAGCTGAGTGGCAGCTGCTCTGCTCCAGTCCTCCCCACTCAGGCAGGCAGCTGTGGGTCCAGCCAGACCCCCTGGTCACTCTTGGCCAGCTCTGAGACAGCTCCATGACATCCCTTTAGGGCACAGGGCTCCCAGCAGGACCTGCCACCCCTCTGAGGTGCCCCCTTGGCCATTCCCAGCTCAGCCTCACTGGTGTTCCCAGGATCACAGGGAGCACGGGGGGTGGTGGGATCACCTCTCCTCACAGTGAGGGCTCACACCCCTTCTGCCCAGCTGGAAGGCAGAGGAGGGCTGGCAGGACAGCCCAGGTGGAGCACAGGGCAGTCCCACAGTCCCTGGGAGACAGCAGGGCTGCACACACAGGTCCCAGGGCTTTGCCCAAACTGTGCCTTCTCCACAGAACCCCAGGACATCCAGAGCAGGAAGGCACCCACAAGGATCACCCAGTCCAACTCCTGACCCTGCCCAGGACACCCCAACAGCCCCAGCCTGTGCCTGAGAGCATTGTACAAACACTCCTGGAGCTCTGGCAGCCTTGGGGACATGGCCATTCCCTGGGGAGCCTGTCCTGCGTTCCAATCACCCTCTGGAGAAAGAGCCTTTTCCTAATATCCAGCCTGAGCCTCCCCTGGCACAGCTTCACGCTGTTCCTGTGGGTCCTATGGCTGTGCCAGCTGCACACAACTTACTGGGGAGAACTTCAGCCTCTCCACAGCAGGACTGTGGAGGGACTGGGAGCCACACAGGGTTAGACATCTCCTGGCATGATCCCACTGGATTTCACCTAGAAATGGGTTTGACCCAAAAGCCCAGAGAACTAGTGAGCTCTGGGTACAGCAGTGGTACAAGGAAACTTCCACCCCTCTTCCCTGGCCTTGTAACACCAACCATCTCCAGCTTCCAGACTCTTCTGTCAGCCTAGCTGGAAATGCTGATGGAATTTTGCCTGGATAAGCTTGTCCTGGGGGGAGGGAGCCAGGGGTGCTGATAGTTTGGGCACCAAGGTGCTCCCCACCGGGACCCTGCTGTCACAAGCAAAGGGAAGGACAAGGAAAGGTGAAGGGCAACAGTGAGGCGATTGCAGGGAAGGGAGTTATGGTCATAATTCTATTTCTTTGCTTGAGTGAGGAGAAATGCAGCTTGCACCTTGGGAATTCAGAGTACAATCAAATCAAACGCCACGGTTCCCCAGCCCCATCCATCCTGCAGCCCGGGAGGACGCAGTGCCTGCCGAGCCCAGCCCCAGCACCCCACAGAGCTGGCAGGGCCAGCAGAGCCCTGCACTGCTGGCCCTGCCCTGGGTGCCCTGGGCACCTGGAAGCAGCAAGCACAAGCTGCTGGGCCCCAGCCTGTGGCTCGCTCTGCTCCGTGAGGGCACAGCCAGCTCACCTCCCGCGTTACTGTCTCACAGTCACCCCTGCTGCTCACCGTGCTTCTCTTCCACTTTCATCTCATCCCCATGCTTGTCCCCCTCAGAAAAAGGGACTGCACCGATTTCTGTGATCAGGCCTGGCCAGGGACATTTCGTGTTTGCTGGGCAGAGCCCTTAAGTGAGAGCCAGCCACATCCGTGTTCACAGGAGAGAGGGAAGATTGGAACCCCTGTTTGCCTGCAGGATGCTGCATCCAGAGTGTCTCCCACTGCACTGGGAGAGCTCCCAGGTGCTCCTGAGCACTGTGGAGGGATGGACATCATCTCCCCCATCCCAGAGCCCTCCCTAGGCCGGGCTCCAGCAGTGCTTGGTGCTGCCACCTGAAAGCCCCTGTTCCACCACGGGGTAGAACAAGGAATGAGGGCGGTGGGGATGGTGTTTTGGGGGTGGAAGGGAGTCTCTGCTGAAGGGTACGGGGTGGTCAGTGCATGAGCAGGTCTGGGTGAGGTGCAGGGAAACCAAAGGCTTCAAGGAGAGATGGATTGGTCATGGAAAACAGCGATACACTGGGGTGCCTTCAAATCCTGATGAAACCAGTGAGGATATTCCTCCACTCCCAGCTCCTAGGAGCTATGGATCAGCCCTCTTGGGAGAAAACTGCTCCCTTGAACCACTAAATAATTGTCTCTGGCCTCTCTTCCCCCTGGGAGCACAGGCATGAGCCTGTTTCCCATCAGTCCCGTGGGGAGGGACACTTTGATGTGTAGCTGTGGGCTGAGCATCCCCCAGCCCCTCACATCTCCTCATGAGGAGGAAATAGCATTGCCCAGAAAAGACCTGAAACAGCCAAGATTGGCAGGCTGAGTTCAGAAGTCCTCAAATCTCCCTCCCTGTGCTTTTCCAGTGCCTGATCCTCTCCGAGAAATGGACCTCAACTGGACCTGGGTACATGACAGTGCCCAAAGATTTTCCATATTTCATCTCCACCAAGGCCTTGTGGTTCTCCTGTTTGCTCACAGGACCCAAGGGAGGCACTGAAGACCCTTTCCTCTCCTGCTGGATGGCAGCCAGGCCACCAGCTCCCCAGGGAATGTTTTATGCCTCACTGTCGCTGAGGGAGCAGCTTTGCAGGCCAACCAACAGCCCCACCAGCAATCACCTCTGCAGGGAAAAGAGCCAAAATATCTGGCATTGGGAGCAGAAATAGAGGAGGGATGACTTGTTGTCTGTGATGGAGGAAAGCCTGGAGCAGAGGAAGAGCTGAGTGTCTCTGCTGTGGCAAAATATCCCCAGAAACATCACACCATGGACAAGGCAGCTGTCTGCAGAGATGGATGATGGTGGAAGGAGGGGAGAAGGAAAGAAATGTGCAGGAGAAGGCTGTAAGGACGTGAGGGCTGGGATTGGAGATGTCTGAGAGGAGCAGTGCCCGTGGGCTGTGAGTGGCCAAGGGGCCAGCACGGACACAGAGCAGCCCCTGCCCACGGTTCCTCACCGTACCTCCAAAGTCGGGCCTGAGGCGGACGTCATAGCCCTTCAGTAGTTTGTCCACAATCTCTTTCACCACAGAAATATTTCCAGTGGAGGGGCTGAAAGACAAAAGAAGAGAGTTCTCGTCATCCCGTGTGGCACCAGGGGTCCTGGCCAGGCTCCTCAGCATCCTTCACTCCCAGGGCAACACAACACCTCAGCCAAGGGCACAGCCTCTCTGTTTTCTCTCCCACTCGTGTTTTCTCTCCTTGGCACAGCTCCCAGGCCCCCACCTGCCCACAAGCCCCACAGGGCCCCTAAGCCAGCCTGGGAGGTGGCTCAGAAGTCTCAGCAGTGTTTTGGCTCCTCTTCTGCAGCTCACCCTGACTCCAGGGCACCCCGAGCCCTGTCCCTTGGTATCCCTCTGGTGTAAGCACCCAGGGGTCTGCTGCTGCACCCCTCAATGAGCACCCTGGCCACTGACCCACACACCTGGGGGGCTCCCTGTCCCTGCCTACAGAGGGGTGCACAGACACGGAGGCAGAAATTGTCCCTTCTGTCCCCCAGGACGTGTGTGGGGCAGCAGCAGCCTCTCTCTAGCAGGTCTCACTCCCCTTCCTCACTCCCCTTCCTCACTCCCCTTCCTCACTCCCTCACTCCCCTTCCTCAGCCCAGCTGGGCTCTTTCATCACCCAGCAGAGAGCTGGCATGTCCCAAGGTCCCCAGGACACAAGTGGCCCCCAGCAGCACCCTGCAGTGTCACACACCCCAGTGCAACCTCTGCTTCCCGCTGCACCCAGGGGTTTCTTCAGGTTACTGAAGCAAAGGGGAAAACAACGCTGCTGCTTCTCCCACGGCCTCAACATACAGCTGATCTTTGCCATGTAAAATTCAGTTTCTGTCACTCAGCATAACTGTGACTTCTTAGCAACGCAGATCAAGAGGCAGAGGCAGGGAAGGAGAGTCCATCTTGCCCTCCGTGTGCCAGAGCAGCAATCCTTTCCCTCCCAGCCCTTTAACCTGCACACAGAGGGGGCAGATCCCTCCCTAACACCCATCCAGCCGTCACAGCAGGAAAGGAGCTCCTTCTAAAATCAGCCCAAGGGCCAAACCAAAACTGAAGGTGGGAAACCAGAGAGCAGGGGATGCTAAAACTACTGGACCTATTCAGTGCTGCGGGGTATATCAGGTTTTGTGCCTGAATCCCCAGCCTCTGTGCCACCCTCGTCCCCTGCTTTGCATGAGAATAGAGACCCTGCCGGTGACAACTGCTGCTCTTTGCAGTCACCCACCACAACAGCATGTCTCCCTGTCAACACCGCCTCCCACATCCATCCCAGTCAACCTGGAGAGCTGCACCGCGGCACTGCCTCTGCCTGCCAGCCCCTGCCAGGGGCTGCCGCTGGCACGGCATGTCCCTGTGTCTGCACACACACACAGACAGACAGACAGACACACAGACAGACAGGTGTGCTCTCCTGCCTGCACGGAGGGTGTGGGGACTCCCTGCCTGTGCACACAGACACACAGACACAGGAGAGCACTGGTGCAGCTACAAAACATGCACAGAGGCGTGTGCATGTGTGTGAGCACATCCCAGCCAGGAGCTGCAGGTGACAGGGGGTGCAGACCTTACCCTGCTGGGTGTGATGAGACACTGGGCTGTGGACATGATTTATGAGGAACACAGAAGCAGGCATTTGTGGGTCTGGTGATCCAGACTCTCCCTAGGGGCGTGGGTGGAGGCAGGTAGGACCACCTGGGAGCCTGGGCAGCTCTCAGGGCTCTGGATGTGCAGGAATTCCTCAGCAGGACAGGGATGTGCAAATGCTAGGCAGCTCTGGTGCATGGACAACCAAGGAGCCCCTGTGCTGGCGGGGCAAGGGGGCTGAGCTCCACTCCTGAGTGTGCTCCTGAGCGTGGTACAGCTCTTCTTGCACAGCTTTAATCACTGTGAAAAGGCCAGAGAGGTGTGCCAGAGGGCACTGTCACAACACCGTGTCCAGGCTCGCAAGGTCCACTTGCACCTGTGGATTTCTCTGCAGGTGTGTGAGGTTTTGCAGCATGCAAAACACAGTTCTGTCATTGAGAACTGAGAGTGTGCACCAGCATTTGTGCATCTCTAGTCTAGGTACACAGATTTCCATGTTCATAATATGGACATTGTGCATTTCTCAAGGGATTTAGGCACCTCTGTTTGGCTTCCTACAGTGCATAAATTCAGGAATCAGTGTTTACCTCATTAATATAAGCAGGGAAATTGAGGTAAAGACAGTAAGCAATGTGTCAGGGGCCCTGCAGAAAGGGGCAGAGTGGGAAGAGGGCCATGGGGACTCCTTCCTCCTCACCAGCTACAAGGTGAGGGAATAAACCACCATGATTAAGGACAAGGTCTTTTGCCTCCTGGTGCTCCCTCTGATCCAAAAAGCGACATCCCTCCCACTGAGGAGGCAAGTCGTGCCTTTGCCCAGCTGTGGGCGAGCAGCTGCATGCCAGTGCTATTCCTGGCGAATGTGGGTCTGCATCCGCTCGGGGAGCGCATCCCGCCCGCCTGTGATCTGAATTCCAGAGAGCTGTGCCCCTGATTCTGTGTCAGTGGGCATGTGCTCTGCACAGCCACGTACACTTGCAGCCAAACCTGTCCACACCAGCACCCCGTGCTGCTGCCTGGGCAGTGTGGGAGTAGCTGGAGGCTCGTGCACATGGAGAGTGTTTTGTCTCCGAGCTGTGCACGGGCACACACGCAGACCGTGGGTGAGAATCGGTGCTGGACATACAAACACACACAAGGACATACCTCTGAGCAAAGGGGCTCGCTGTGGGCTGTAAATGTCACACATTTGCTTGGACAGTGCCTCCCGAGCTGCCTGCATGTGTCCCCACACAGCGGGGACCACGCATGAATGGTGTGGGCAAGGTGGGCGCGCGCCTGCGCCTGTGCGTGTTTATAACAGGGAGAACACAAATGTGGGATCCACAGCCCCACCAGGACCTGTGTGTGCATCGGGAACGCGCTGCTCCCCGTGCATGGCTGAGCAGGGAGATGCCACAGCTCGCCCTCAGCAGCGCAGGGACAAACGCACCTGCCCGCAGGTGTGCGGAGGAAGGGAGGGAGGGCGAGCAGCAGCCGGCAGCGCTACCCCCGCGCCTGAAAGCAGCGGGTGAGCGAGCAAACAGGTGTGCCCAGCACACCTTGGCCGGGCTGGGTGGGCTCCTGCACCTCCCCCCGGAGCAGCCGCAGCCCGAGCGCGCAGGGGATGCTGAGCTCTGCCCGCGCCCCGCAGCGCAGGTGAAGCCGCGCTCCGTAGGTGTGCGCTGACACACGGGTGGCTGCGCACACGCAGGGCCGGATCCGGACGGATGGCACCCGCGGAGGAGGGTGTTGCACGCCGTACACCCGCGCGGGGGCACGGCCGTGGGCATCGCCCCCGGAGCTCCGCAGAGCCGCGGCTGTGGCACACGCAGCTCGCCCCGATGCGATGTGGCTGCGTGTGCGGGCTCGGGCACGGCCGGGCCGGGCTGAGCCGGGTGCGTAGCGCGGCTGCGGGGCTCCGGCGGCTCCCGCGGGCACCATGTTGCCCAGCAAAGCCCTTCGTTTGGCCATTTTCCCCCGGGCTGGGGAGGGGGACGCGCACACGCGCTCGGCGAGGTGGGCTCCGTGCGCAGCCTGCTCCACAGCTCATGGATGAGCATCCCTCCTCCCCCTAGAACGGCACGGGCTGGGGAATAACAATAGCGGGCGGCAGGGGAAGCGATTTGGGGGAAGAACCCCCTCCTGTTTGCCACATGCAGCTCGATGGAGAAAAGCCCAAGCGAGACAAACAAGCCGTGTGCCAGCCCCCGTGTCCCTGCAGCCTGGGATCGCAATCCTTACCTTTGCGCACAGCAGGCGAGACAAAGAGCTGCTAAAGCAGAGACAATTCCACTCAATCTGTCTGCCTGAAATGTCCACATTTCCACAAAGACGAAGGATGAAAAAAAAAATCTTTGGAGGGGAGGGGAAAGAAAGATGGATCTTCTGAAATCCCCCTCCAAAAAAAGGGGGGGAGGGAAAAAAGAAACCAACCCCCCCCC
>VWZP01003081.1:309916-351357 GCA_013396995.1 Dicaeum eximium
CCTCCCCCCGGAGCAGCCGCAGCCCGAGCGCGCAGGGGATGCTGAGCTCTGCCCGCGCCCCGCAGCGCAGGTGAAGCCGCGCTCCGTAGGTGTGCGCTGACACACGGGTGGCTGCGCACACGCAGGGCCGGATCCGGACGGATGGCACCCGCGGAGGAGGGTGTTGCACGCCGTACACCCGCGCGGGGGCACGGCCGTGGGCATCGCCCCCGGAGCTCCGCAGAGCCGCGGCTGTGGCACACGCAGCTCGCCCCGATGCGATGTGGCTGCGTGTGCGGGCTCGGGCACGGCCGGGCCGGGCTGAGCCGGGTGCGTAGCGCGGCTGCGGGGCTCCGGCGGCTCCCGCGGGCACCATGTTGCCCAGCAAAGCCCTTCGTTTGGCCATTTTCCCCCGGGCTGGGGAGGGGGACGCGCACACGCGCTCGGCGAGGTGGGCTCCGTGCGCAGCCTGCTCCACAGCTCATGGATGAGCATCCCTCCTCCCCCTAGAACGGCACGGGCTGGGGAATAACAATAGCGGGCGGCAGGGGAAGCGATTTGGGGGAAGAACCCCCTCCTGTTTGCCACATGCAGCTCGATGGAGAAAAGCCCAAGCGAGACAAACAAGCCGTGTGCCAGCCCCCGTGTCCCTGCAGCCTGGGATCGCAATCCTTACCTTTGCGCACAGCAGGCGAGACAAAGAGCTGCTAAAGCAGAGACAATTCCACTCAATCTGTCTGCCTGAAATGTCCACATTTCCACAAAGACGAAGGATGAAAAAAAAAATCTTTGGAGGGGAGGGGAAAGAAAGATGGATCTTCTGAAATCTCCCTCCAAAAAAAGGGGGGGAGGGAAAAAAGAAACCAACCCCCCCCCCAGGTAATGATTTCCTAGAGAAAAAGAATAATGAAAAAAAACTAAAAAATGAGGGGGAAAAATACCCCCCCGCTCCTTCAGTGCCAGTCAAAGAATTCGTTTCTTCTTCCTTTCAGCATCCTCTCAACAAGAGACATCCTCTGGCAATGGAGAAAATCCCAAGAGAAAGAAAAATAAAATGCCCCAAAATGGGCTCAGCAAAATGTGCAATCGAATCTCACAGGTACGCGGCAGAAGAAGAAGGGAAAAAAAAATTAAAAAAAAAAAAAAAAAGGAAAAAGAAAAAAAAACCAACTCAGTGTCCCCTGAGCACTCCACTTGGATTATTTTTCCTCCTGCTCTTTTGCCATCCGGTTCTGCAGATGTTGCATGGCTCCTGCTACCCACCTTCAGAGAGGAGGAGGAGGAGAAAGAGCTCTGTGTGTGTGTGTGTGTGTGTGTGTGAGCGAGAGAGAGGGAGGACGTGTGAGTTCTCCAGCAATATGATTTTATTCTGGATTTTACCTATTTGCTCCCCCTTTCCTTTTTATTCTCCGAAGGGGGGAAGGGGAAGCCACCTAGCCCCACTGTGCAGTTATTTTATTTTAGGGAAATCTCAGGCTCGTCACTTGGGAGATTTGGGGCTTTTGTAAAAAGGCTAAAAAGGAAAAAATAACCAATAAAAAAGGAAAAGCAAATGCAGCCTGGTAAATAAGAAAATGCATACATGCATGTGCAGAAAACAGCTAAATCCCTGTCTGCAGACAGCGCTGCCCTCACAGGGAGGGCTGGATGTCTCCCTGGTGCTGTTGCCGCAGCTCCTGTGGAGTTTTGCTGCTCATTGCAAAGTCACAAGAGGAGGGGAGGAGAGAGGGAGTTTGTGGTTGGGGAGGGGGACTCTCCGGACAAATTGAGATCCTGACGTCATGGCTGACAGCATTAACCCCTGCTGGCTTGCGGAGGGGATGGATGAGCATTTCTGCTGAGGTGGATTTTTGGGTTTTTCCCCCGGGGAGGCGGGTGCAGGGAAGATGATGGGAAAGGTGGTGGCATTTTGGCAGGCGGGGGGCTGTGTCTGGGCAAGGGCGGCTCAGCTGCGAGCGCTGATGGTGCTGTGCTTGCCTGAAACACTCTCATCAGCACAGGCTGAGCTTCCTCCTGCAGCCACAGAGATGGAAAATGAGGTGATTTACTCGGAATGCCTCCATGCCACAGAGCCCAGTGGCCTGGTGGCCTCCTCCAGGGGCACTGGGGGTGATCTGGGGGCTCTGGTGGGGCTGGAGACTCCCCCAGGCTGGGGAAGCCCAGCTCAGGAGGGATGCTCAGCTCTCCCTGAAGGATGCTGTTATGCATACAATGGAGTTTGTGGGAAAAGGGAGCCTGAACTTCCAGAAATGCTGCTGGGGATCAGCTCCTGGTGCTGGGGCTTTGCCTGCTGGAATGGTAACAGCCATTGAAATCATCACAGTCCTGTGCACCAGCCTCTGATCTTTGTCTTAAAAAAGTAATATAATGAAGGAACTGTACATCAGGCATGCAGTAATGTACTACAGGAAGGATTTTTTTTTTCCCTAGGAAAAAGAAGAGATCCAGCAGCACTTTGAATGCAGAGCAGAAGCCATGGCTCAAGGAGGAAACATCCGAGCTCTCACCACCCTGGATGGGATCTCTGCACCTGCCTGGCAGCTCAGAGCAGCCCCTCCCAGCAGGTATGTCCTGGTTTGCACCTGTGTGTGGATGGTCTCTGGGACAAGGGGCAGAGCAGATGTGTCACTGCAGCTGGGCAGGACCAGGCCCAAAATGCCTCTGAAGGGGCACAGGACAGCTCCTGTGTCCTACCCTTCCCTGCAGGGAGACCTGGGAGCATCCTTGTCTCTGGGGTTCCTAATGCTCCTTTCCCTCATGCTTGGCTTAGCCTCTACGTGGTTTCCTCATGAGAGGCATGGCACAGATCCTGTGCTCCCCATCTCCTTCTCCCAAAAAGCGTGGTGGGGAGTGACCTTTCTGAGGAGCTTCCCCCTGGCAGGGCAGACTGGGCTGAGACATCAGAGACATGCAGAGACATCAGAGACATGCAGAGACATCAAACCAAGGAAAAGCTGAGAGGTGTGCTGTTCTGGCCTGGTGGCACTGGGGACAGTGAACGTGTGGGGCTTGTGGGGAAAAGGAAGGCTCGGGGAAGGTTTAACATCTACTGTGAGGGTGTGCTAGAGTGGGAGGGGAAAAGATCTCCTCTATTACTGCTGAGGCTGGTGGAAAAGGTTCTCTGCTTGTTTAGTGCCCAGACCAGCCCTGCTTGTCCAGACTTAGGCAAATCCAGCTCAGAGCAGTGATCTCCAGTGCCCTCTCAAAGACCAAAGCCGGTGAGTGGCAGTTGTCCCATGCCAGCGAATGTGTCCCCCCTGTGGGGTCAGAGCCACGCTGCCAGTGGGCTTTCACTGCAGGCCCCTCGCTGTGGGCTCCCACATGGAGCCCAGGGTGCAGGGACCCCACCAGGACACCGGGCCATGCTGGTGATATCTGAGTGCACCTAGCCCAGAGCAAGCCTGTCTGCCCAGGCTGCCAGTGCTGTGCCCTCAGGATGGCCCTGGGCTTCCACACGCCCCGTGCCACAGGCAGTTCATGCTCTGTCAGCACCCCCAGGAGCTTGTGGCTCCCTGCTTCCTGTGCCTGAGGGGTCCATGGCAGATGGGCCAAAGCTGTAGGGTTTCTTCACAATTCTGTTGAAGAAGAGGAGCCAGCCCAGCAGACCTGGTCCTGCAGGATGACCCCATGTGCCCAGGATGAGCTGCCTGGTGCCATCAGGTACAGCATTTACCTTCTCTGCTGCTGCCAGCAGCGACTTTCTGAAGCATTTATTCTGATTTAAGCTGCTGGGCACTATGGAGGAGCTCTTGGGGAGATGAGAAGCGTTTGCCTCCAGGGACCAGAGGCCCCATTGAGCCCTGCCTGGTCCCTTTCCATTCTGGCCCCTTTGCTCTGCTCCCTCCCACCAGCTATGATTGCAAGTTACTGGCAGGAAAGGTAAGTGAAAAGCAAATGTCAGAGGCATACATGAAGAGGAAGAATTACACTCACAAATGGTGACATTTGTGCTTGCAAGTTGGCCCAGTTGGGAGCAGAAGCCGTGTCACATGAATTATCTGACCACTCAGCCACAACAGGAAACTTTGGAAAGCCGACTGCTTGGCAGGGAATGCATCCAGAGGAGCTGCTGAATAACCTACCTGGAGCCACGTTCTGGAATAAAGAATAAAATCTCCACTGCTCTGGAGTTAGTCACCCATCTCTGCTGGCTCTCGTCAGGGCTGCTGCAGGGTAAAGCGTGACCATGCTCACTGAGGGGTTTGGTCCTGGCATCCTCGAGCCCCTCCCAGAGCCCCAAATGTGTCTCCCTCCCCTGCTGGGGGCTGGCTGCTCTCCAGTGAGGGCCCAGTGATGGGTTTTTCTGAAGTGCACATTCTGATCCTGCAAATGTCTGGGAGATGCCATGCTGTGGCTGTTATCACCCTGCAGAGGCCACAGAGCATCATGTTTGTGGCCATTTGCTGTCCTTCACTATTAAATCACTCATTTTCACTCTTCTCTTACTTGCTGCTCTGCTGAAAGCTCCAAGCCCTGGCCTCCCTTCTTCTCCAGTGGCCACTGCCAACTCCAAGCCCCAAGTGCTGCCTTTTCCAAGGGTTTGCCATCAATGTGAAAAATCTCCCTCATCCCCTCTCCCAGCCAGCTGGAGAGCTGGCTCTTCTGTCCAGCCAACAATTACCAGAAGAAGATGGTTGTTCTTCTAAAGCAGAAAAAGGACAAGAGCTGAGAAAGCAAAAGAGCTTGTATAAAACCAGAAATTTAATGGAAGTCCTGCAGAAAAGGAGAAAATGCAGTCTTACAGCTGGCATTTGTGTGCAGAAGGTAGAAAAGAACCTGAAAGTAACTGAAGGGCACCTCCTGTGGTGGAAATAGAGACAAGCAGAGGCAAAGGGGAGTTTTCCCACCCGGGCTAGAACACAGCCTCTCTCTCCTGCTGCAGCTGCATCCAGGGCTGAGCTCACCAAGCCAAAGAGCCTTTGCAATTCCAGTTCCAGTTTCCTGCAGGAAAGGTTTCCCTCAAGCTATCCTACAGGACAGAGGCTCCATCATCCCCACAGTGCCATCTAAACACCCTCAGGTGCTGGCAAGGAAAGACCACAAGTCCCAGCCCCCTTGGACTGGTGGGGCTGACAGCTACCAGCAACTGCTCTGCAGCTGTGACTCCTGTTTTGGTGACTCTGCCCCCTCTGATTCACAAATCCCTTCTCATGTGTGAGCCCAGGAGCCTCTCTGCTTGGACACACCATGTGCTAGATGTTATATATTCCTGAGGGAATGCCTCAGAATGCACTCACAGGGTTCCCCATCTTTGTTGAGTTAAAGATCCTTCACCACTTTGCAAGGTAGTGCAGACTGGTCCAGAGTAAGTGGAAATGACCATTCCTGGGAACTGTGAATGGAGGAACTGATGAGCAGAATTTGCCTGCAGCCCTCTATGTCCTGTGTGCTCAAATGTCTCTAAGCAGAGCACGGGAAGTGTGGTGGGAAGGGAGAAAGGATTGTCCTTGGAGGTGGGTTCATGCACCATCTGCCATTCCAGCCTGTCCTTAAGCTTAGGAGACATTGCAAACTGTGCATTGCATTGCAGACAATGCTTAGTTTGGGCTTTTCTTCACTTGGGAAATGGCCTGGCTGAGCAAAGGTCCTTGGTCAGGGGAGTGCAGAGGTGCTGTGCTGGCTGTGGCTGTTGAGGTTTAGGTCTCGTGTCTACAACAAAAGAACATCACTCCCAACACCACAGCCCCTCCTGCCATGCACAGAGAGCCTGCAGGGTGACAGTGACACTGTCCTGAGACAACCTGCTCCAGCCACACCTGAGGTGGGGATGGGGGAGGCAGAGGAGTCAGGTCTGCAGGGCGGCCTCAGGGCTGACACACATCCCCAGCAGAGCTGTGGTGCCAGGGGAGGTATGAATCCATCCCTGCACAGGTGTTGAGGGATGCAGAGCTGCAGTTCTGTGACCCTGTGTCTGTCTGTAGGTCCCCTGGCTGATTCTCTCTTTGCATTTACATGGTGGTGCTTGGGAGGAGCAGTGATGCCCCTTGGGACTGGCATTTCTGATTGTGCTGTGAGTGGCAGTGTGAAGGGCACAAGACAAGGCAAGGCAAAGGCCCTTCAGCCCCTGCAGAGAGTTCAGAAGTGCCCAAAAAGCCTCCCTGCTCGTTATTGTTAATGATGGAATCTGAGGGCTGGGCCCTGGCCCCCCATTAGGCCTCCCCATTTCAGAGGGTGTTGCACTTCTCACTCCTAGGGATGCTCCTTCCCACCTGTGCCAGCAGACGAGTCCCCTTCTGAGTCAAAGCTCCTGGTCTGAGTCATGAAATACAACAAAAACATCTGGAAGCAGCAGCGAAATGGATGACAAGGATTTAGGCAAAAAATCCTGCTCCCGACCACCCCATGGAAGTGTGGGTGGTTTTATCTCCTTTTTCTCCCTCTGGCCCCGCAGCTCTCCTGCTCTAGGGCTCACACCAGCCCCAGGAGAAGGAGGAGCTGAGAACCCCAGCTGCAGGTCCCTGCTGGCTGCAGGGACAATGTGTTCCCAGAGCAGGTGCCACCTGCACCAAGGGGACACAGCAAAGGTGACAAGAGAGGGTCCCTGGGGACACCTGCACTCCATTCAGCCTCAGGGGGTCAGGCCCAGATCTCCTAGAGTCTGTGTTTATCCCGTGACAGAGCTCGTGGTGTGTCCTCCTCAGGCAGTGCCCCTTGCTCCAGGTCATGGCTGAATTAGGTTGAACAGGACTGGGCCCAGCAGGGACCCCTGGGAACAGCAGCAGTTACAGGCGTCCAGCTGGACTCTGTGCCACCACCAGAGCCCTCTGAGCTCTCCACTCGGGCAGTTCTCAACCCACTGTCCACTCTCAACCTCTCATCCTCCCCACCCTCACCACGAGGATGTTTTGGGAGAGTGTCAGGGACCCAGCTGAAGTCAGGGCAGACAGGAACCCCACTCTCATTCCATCCCCACAGTCATTCCATCCCCAAGGCCTGTCAGATTGGTTGAGCATGATTTCCCCTTGCTGAGCCCATGTTGACTACTCCTGGTAACCTTCTTCTCCCCCACATGTGTGGAGATGACATTCAGGATGAGCTGTTCCATAACCTTTCCAGGGATGGAGCTGAGGCTGGCTGCCTGCAGCTCCCTGGGTCCTCCTTCGTGCCCTTTCTGAGCCCTGGAGTGACTTGGCTTTTCTCCAGGCCTCGAGTAGCTCTCCTGTTCCCCATGACCTGTAACTGTGATGAGATTATGGCTCTGTGACCACACAGAGATCTCTAAATCTTCTTGTTTATCCCCCATGCCGTGTGCACTGGTGCACAGGCATTTCAGAGAGCTAATGGGGCCTGAAAGTTCCCAATAAAGGGTGCAAGAGGATCCCCTAAGCTGCCAGTCTACACTTTGCAGTGTCACACCATGCCAGGGAGCTGCTCTGCTCAGCTGCTTCCCTGGAGCAGATCAGGACCCCCTTAACCATGTTCTGGTCTGCACCGGTAGTTCCCCATTCCCAGCTGGGAGGTTTCTGACTTGCCAAATTTGGTCTCTCTCAGTTTTGACCAGACACCTAAGCCAACCAGCAGGCTTCTTTCTGTGATGGAGACACTCCTGAGTGAACTTTTAGTGTGGAAATGCAGGAGGACACATGCAAAATGCGCTTTCTGAAGGCATATCCTGCTTTGGGGGAGGTGTGCTTCCTTCCTCTAGCACTCCTCCTGCCTGGGGCAGGGCATTTGCAACACATTCTCCCTGGGAACACGATTGTGCTCAGCATTATCCCAGCATTTCATGTGGGATAGCTCATGTGTGCTGTTCCATAGTGCTTCCCCACTGCAGTGGTTGCAGGAGGCTTCGGCTGACAGCTCTAATCAGGTGGCTGAGCGCTGAGTGACTTTTATGACCTGAAAAGGGTGATAATTGTGCCCAAATTAGCTCTGAGGAGTGTTCTATGGCTGTCACGAAACACGATTTGTACATTATGGGTTGGGAGGCAGTGAGAGTGTGTCTTGCCCCTGAGATGGCTCTGACAGTCCATCAGCCCGCTGACAAGGAGCAATCGGCTCCTGCCTCCATCCTGGAGCCGCTGCAGCCTTCGGAGTTGTGAAAACAACACTCCTGTGTAATTCCACAGCCCTGGGCAGTCTGAGGGTGGGACAGCTGTTCAACAATTCCCTGTGGAGACAAGGATCATACCAGGGTTTCCCAGCACTCCAAGTGGGGCTGTGCCTGGTGGGAGCCGCTGCCTTCCAACAAAACTCAGTGTGTGCCTTCCCAGTGCCAGGCTGGCAGGTGGGGAGGCAAAGTGAGGAGCTGCAGCAAAGCCAGCAGTGACTGCTGGAGACCCCTCAGACCTGCCAGAGAGGCAGGTCAGGTCCCTCTCTGCTGGAGCAGGAGAGAAATCCCCTGTATCTGCAGTTTGTTTGGGAGCTTGAGATTGAAATCCATGCGATGCTGCGTTGCCTGGCAACAGGCCGAGAGTGATGGAGCACAGGGCAGGGCTTCTCCAGGCTGGGGAGCAGCAGCTCCAGCCACAGGGGCTGCCTGTGCCTGAGCAGGGAGCTGAGGGAAGGGACAGGCGCTCAGAGTGAACACACAGTCACAAAAACCTGCAAAGAACCAAGAGGGAGACACAAGTCTAACTGAGGATAGGGAGAAAGAGAGAAGTCAGGGAGGGGAAGGGGAAAGGAGAGCCCAGAGGAGACATCTGGCTACTCAAGGAGCTGCAAAGGCTCCTGGCTGTCACCTCCCAGCAGAGCTGCTGCCTCTGCTCAGGTGTGTCCCAGCTTTGACAAAAGAACTGCAGGAAAATGCAGTTTTCCTTTGAGCACCTGTAGGGATTCTTCCCCTCTGAGGGAGATCCAGAGTGCTGCTGCCCTCACAGCCTCAGACAAGTTTTGAAGCTGATCACACTGACCTGGGCTGAGGGAGCTGTCCTGAGCAGTGATCATCCACACAAGGTGAGGTTGGGAATGGCACCTGCTCTCAGGGAAATCCCTGGGAGGTCCCACTCCTACTCAAACTGTTCCCAGGGGACACTCGGGCAAAGGGGGCAGGCATGGGCAGCACAGAGGCTGTGAGTCCAACCTTCATTTCCTCCACCTTTAGCTGTTTGGAGAGAGAGAGGGAAAGAGAGAGAGAGAAAGAGAAGAGAGAAATAGAGAAAGAGAGAGAAAGAGAGAAAGATAGAAAGAGAAAAAGAAAGGTAAGAGCAGAGCAAATGACAAGGAAAGTGAGTGGTTTCCATCCCTACCAAATGCTTTTGGTCTTCAAAATCCCTCTCAAAGCCACAGATCTCCCTGTACATCTGTCCTTGCATTTGCACCCAGAGCAGAGGGACCCCCTGGCAGACACTCCCAAGCAATTTATGGAAGTGCTGTTTTGTCCCACACGTGAGGTTTCCCCAGCTCTCCCTGCTCACGTTTCAGCCCATTTTCATCACTGAGTCAGGATGGAGGCTGAGCTCAGCCCTCCACACCTTTCCCTGCCATCAGTGCTGCCCCTGCACAGAGCACATTGCAGAAAAGGACATCCCCATCCCTTTGGCCACCCTCTGGCTTCCCCTTTTGCTGTTTTAGCCTCCCCACACCATCCCACAGTGTCCTCAGGAGCCGGAATTCATCCATGTTTCCTCTGGGATGCATAAAACAAGGTATTTTGCTCACACTCACATGGTGAGGGTTGTGATGGGCTGTGATTTCCCTGTTCTCAGCTCTAGACTCTTAATAATTAAAACTTTTACCTCAGTACTTTCCATTTTGGTGGTTTTTTACCCAGCCTGACTATAAACAGTGCTGTAACAGGACTTTGACCTGGCAGGAAATTCCAAACCCAGCAGTTAATTTATCCCAATTTGAAAAGACAAGCAAAAATACTTTATCTAAGTACAGCTGCTTCTGAAATGTCAGGATAAAGATTTGTTTTTAGCCGTACCTTTCTTGTCATTTATAATAGGAGGCAATACTAAATTTACCCTGATAAGTACTGCAACACTCATCAGAACAAAGCCTATTACAATTTTCTATCATGAGTATGGAGGGGGAAAAATCATTCTCTCTCCGCAGAACATCTCCACTTCGTACCATATTTTCTGAGAAAATTAATCCTCTTGCTCTCTCTTTAAAAATTAAGGCTGAGCAGAGCACCTGGGAGCAGCAGGGGAGGCAGCATTCCTGGGAGCTGGTGCTCCTTGCAGGGTGCAGCAGCTGGAGCCCAGGACGAGCTCTGCTCACACCGACTCTGTGGCAGCTGCGCTGCTGACCACGGCTGTCCTTGCCTCAGCTTCCCAAGGAAAATCACCTTTTTTATTTTTTTTTTCAAGAGTAGTACTCCAAAATCTGACAGAGGAGAGTGACAGCGTGTTCCCTGTGAATCCTCTCCCAGCTATCCCCAGAGCAGGCTGCTCTCCCTCTCCCTCCCCTGCCTTTTCCCAGGCAGAGCTATCTCTAACTGAAGCAATAGCTGAAACATCTGATTTTCCACCACCCAACACCTCCTGCTGCAGCTAGCACCAGCCTAAGGTGAGTGCATAAAGAGATATGACACTTTAGTAACATGTTATATTTGCTTTTTGCTGGTGCCAGCGGCTGCAGAAGGTAGTAGGGAGTGAGTTGAAGCTGGAACAGGAGATTTTGGGAAGCTGTAGCCATAAATCCAGGCAACATCTAATCTTAATTTCCTTCACCTTTTGCTGTTTGGAGACAGAAAGAGAAAGAGAGGGAAAAAATAGGGAGACAAAGAGCGAAAGAGAGAGAGAAAGAAAACAATGTAAGAAATCTCACGCACAGAGTGACCCCAGGCATGGATATAGGGGTGCAAGATTTCTCAGTTCATGCCCATTTCTTCCTCATCAAAAGGTGCTTCTAATTATTTCCATTCAGGCTGGAAACTGTTGTTTTCTGTGCTCACCAAATCCACTGAGGGGGAATGTTTCCATCTAAAGGAAGTCCATAGGGGAAATTAACTTTTCCAAGGAAACAGCAGGGAGGCGAGAGAACAAAGCAGCTGGAAGGAGAAGTGTAAAGCATCCTGCAAAGCTGCTCACCTCCTCCAGGAGGGAAAGGCAGCTTCCTTCGTGACTGGAAAGCAGGCATGGCCACAGTGTTCATCCTTCCTGGGGGATCTGCAGGCAGGGGTTTGGGAGCTGGGACCTCTGGGCTGGCACCCAGCAAACCCTAAACCCCCAGTTCATGGAAACCTCACCTTTCTCTTTGCTTGCTTTGTTGTTTCTGGCCCTCATCTGCACCCCAAAAGGCTGCAGGAGATGGGCAGGGGCCAGGCAGAGCCACACCACGCTCTGGGTCCCACATTTGGCTGCTCAGGATTTCCCACAGCCAGCAGTTTCTCATAGTGGGCTTGCAGACAGCAGTGGTGCATTTGTGCTTGTTTCTGTAAGAGAACGAAAGCAAACGCCCCTGCTGCCCTCCCTAGGGTCCCAAGGGAGCGAAATGCCAAGCCTAAAAACCCCACAGCACCAGCTCAGTTCAGGGCTTTGCATCTTCTTGGGCCCTCTTTACAGGAGGACACAGCACAGCCCCACGCCCACCAAAGTGAGCTGACCTCTATTTCTGCTGCTCCCTTGCCCCAGCCTCTGCTCCCCAGAGCAGGGGAGGCTTTTCCTCCACGGCTGGAGAAGACAAAGCACTTTGTAGACAAAACCATGAGGGACAGGCTGCAGAGGCAAGGTCAGGGGCAAAGAGAGCTGATGCCTGTGTCCCTAGAGAACCTGCTCCTAGGGTGCCTTGGCCAGCACCCACCCAGCAGAAGGAAAAGCTTCTGAGCCTGCTTCCCAGGCCACCATTCCAGCTCCTGGGTGTGAAGTTGTTTCCCAGACCTCCAATGTTGTGATTGCTTCTTGAGTGGGGTGATGAATCGGGACTCTTTGACTCCATTACCAGAAGGCTGATATTATTTATTAAAATGACTCCATTGTTCAGAAGGATTTGGGCTATAGGTGCCCATGTGCAGAGCTAACATGCTTTCTCCTTCATGGTCAGTGCAAGACTCCTGGAATGCTTAGAATTCCAAGATAGGAATTGTTCACCTCATAGGTTAAGAAAGAGAGACAGTTCTCATCTCCTCTGTGGGAGACAGAACAGCCCAGGCAGCTATGTCCTTGAAACCACACACACAAGGATTTGTTTTTACAGAAATCTGCTTAGAAGTGAGCTTTCCCATGGAAGGAAAAACTCAGCAAGTTTGCATCTAAGAAACTTATAAAATATCCACAACACCTCCAACATAATTCTTCCAGCAGCAGCAGCCCAGCTCTGCAGAGAAAACTGAACCAACAAATCAGGGATGCCCAGACATCAGTCACAGAAACACTGGTGGCAAGAGAGCTCTGGAGATGCAGCCCAACCTCCCCTCCCTCTGTGAGCCATCCACACAGCACAGGACAGCCCTGATCCAGGGGAATTCCTGTTTTCCCAGGCTCAGGTAGGTGCTGGTTGATGTGTTCCTGCTTTCTCTCCCAGCACAGGCCCTGTGCCACATCCCCACATTGTCCCACTGGTGTGACCTCAGCACCAGGCAGCAAATCCACTGTTCCCCTGTCCTGGGAATCAGCCAACACCCTGAGGGGCTCTGTTGTCTCCTGGTGGTGCCACTCACATTTACACCCACGGCTCTCAAGACTTTGAGGGAACTGGAAGAGCCCTTTGCTTTATTATGTGTAACTCACAGTGCAAGTGCAGGGGTCAGGAGGAGGCTGTTTTTTGTGCCAGGATTTCCTGATTAAGTTAAGCACTGGTGATGGCATCTTAAAAGCGCTGAAGAGGGGTAAATCATCTCCCAGCATCGGAAGTTCTGGGGGGAAATTATCAAAGAATGCACTTGTTAGGAGTCAAAATCGGCCAGGCACATGCACATCCCTCTGTCGGGAGCCCGGAGAGGCCCCTCACGACACAGGGGCTGGCAGGCTCTGTTGGCATGGCAACGCGGGATGCTGGAGCAGGGACCGCGGGGCTGGAGTTTGCAATCGGCAACACGGAGAAATGTTTGATAGATTTAAAAAATGCCAGCCCCGCACACTCCCGTCCTCTCCTTCCCTCCCTCCTCCCTCACTCACTCACTCCACCTTGTGCTGCCAAGCTGAATAACGACGTTATTGTGGTGGGAGAAAAACGGCATCGTCTGTACCCCGCTGTCAGGGAGAGGGGCACACGGGGTCGAACCACTTTTTTTCCTGGCAGTCCCCTATTTCCTGCCAGTATCTCTCCCTGTGGAGGCAAAGGCAGGCGGTGCAGAGGGATCTGGGGTTCCAGCAGGAGGCTCAGGCTCTGTTTGTGCCGTGATATCCCACATTTCTCATCAACACTCTGGACTGCTTTACCCTCCCCATTTCAGGATGAAGAGGGCAACTCTGACTTACCTTTTTATTTTTAAAATGGTTTAAGATCCAGGGCTTTTCGAGCATTAAGTAATTCTTGTTCACCATTAGAACTCACACAGAGTATTCCTTAGGGAGCAAAGAGGAGTGGAGAGGCAGAGGGGTTGAAAAAAAGCAGATTTTTCTGCATAGCCAAAACTTTCACTGCTTCTACAGGGAATCTCTGGGATTCTGGAGATGAGATCAGGACTCCCTGCAGAAATGGCAGCTGCAGAAGTCCCTGTTCCCACTCCAGGTGTGACCCCCCCAACCCAAAGGACTTTGTTCCCCAGCACAGCAGGCAGGCATGTGTTACCCTGCTGCACCTAATCTGGGACAGTGTGACAACCACACAGTGCCACATGGGTCTGGCTGATGCCAGGATAAACATCCTGCTGCTTTTTTGTCTGGGTGTGATGCCAAGGGGACGTTTCAATGTGGTTCTGGCTTCTCCCTGGCCAGGGCTGCAGATGGGTCCAGGCTGCATTTCAGGTCTCCTGCAGGGGCTCCCGAGGTTCCCCTCCAGCAGCATCCAGTTCTGCAATGGCTCTGTGAGCTTTGTGCCTCACACCAGGGCTTTGTTTGCTGCTCCTCCCCAAATTACCAGCCTAGAGCGAGAGGTGATCCTGGGAAGAGTCGCCTGTGACATCTGGAAACGCTCAGCCAGCGGGACACCCACCCCCAAAGAGTTTTTCCCTAGGATGTTACAGCTGTGGCACAGCCCTGAGTGCATCACCAGGTCCCCCCCTAGCCCCACCTGGGAGATGGGATGTCCACCTTTGTCTTCCCCAGCACAGACAGGGCTGCTTCTCTGTGGCTCCTCCTGCAGCTCCTATCCAAGGAGGAAGGCAGACAGCCCAGGTACTTCTGGCAGGAAGGTCCCAGTTGGGTCCCCTGCAGTGCAATTTCTATTGCAATACCTCCCAACTGGGCAGAGCATGAGCCAGCTCCTGCTCCTAATCCCTCCTCGAGGTAGGAGTGAAGGTGACCCTTCCCTTGGCAAGAGGGACAAGAAAAGAGCGATGCTCTAAGGTCACCACAGAGGTCTATGTCAGAGAGCAGCATTTTGTCACTAAAACACACCTAAAACGCTAAAACACACAGGGTTTAGGCTCTGCTGTTTTCCATCAGACGGGGTTGAGCATGATCTGAATAGGTGAGGGACACTTGTGTCCTTTTGCCATGAAGGGGCAGAAGGGCTGGGCAGTGGGAAGAACCCATGTCCCCATCTCCTGGGCTGCCTCACCTGCAGGAGCACGGCTGGCTGTCCCTATATGGGGACAGACAGGACCTTCCCATGGCTCAGGGGGGTCTCAGTCACAGCAGCTGGCATGTTGGCTCTCATTAGGAACTGAATTTTTGCATCCCTTCCCCTGTGCTCTGCCGGTACAGCCCCTTCCCCCTGAACCTCGCAGAGAGGCACAAACCCCCCTGGATTTCCTTGGGGAGAGGTTGGTGCTTTTGTGTGAGGCTCAGCCCTGGTGCTGCTGCTGGCAGAGGCAGGAATCCCCATCTCTGGAGGGGAGCAGAGGGGGATGGGGCTGCTGTTTTCCTCCAGCTCGGTTGCGGGGAAGAGGAATCCTCTCCAGCAGCTCGTCACTGTGCCAGCACCAATCGCGGGCGGCACAGGGAATCCCTGAGCAGGGAGCAGCTCTGCCAGCCCAGCCAGCTCCTGACAGGGATTCTCCACACACACAGCCCCCCGAGCAGCACCCCACCTCCTCCCCCCGACAAGAATCCTCAGAGCTTCCCCTCTCCTCTGTTCTTTTGTGTCCTCCCAGCACAGCCACCTCTCTCTCCTGAATTTCTTCTGCCTCGCTCCACGCTGCGCTGCAGCTTTCTGTGCTCAAAATAATTTCTGCTCAGGGAATTCCTCTCCCTCCCTCTCTGCTCTCCTGCAGTATTTCTCACTGGCCTTTGCCCTAAGAGATGTAGCTGAGCATTAGCCCAAACATCATCTCCCACTGGTGATCTATAGACTGGATGACTTTAAAACCCTCCTGCAAAAACATCTTGTTTCAAAACCAGAGCATGAGAGAGGAAGGCTTTGCTCTCCAGGTGAGGTGTTTGCTGAGGAATTATTACAAGCATTGAATATCTTGGTGAAGGGCTGTGTTCACCTAGGGCACTCCAGCCTGAGAAGGAACAAAATCTGGGCCTGGGAGCAGCAACCTTGGCCATGCTGCCAGCACCCATCTCCTCCCCAGCCACAGGAAGGTGCCAGCCTCCTGCAGCCACCTGTGATACTGGAGGGAGCCTCTGCATCCACCCCACAGACTGCAGTAAAATCATCTGCAGTTAATCACCTGCAGATCACAATCAGAAGATTTACTGATTCTTAGGTGCTGTGCTGCTTTTACAGGTCTCAGAGGTTGGGCTGGGTTAATCCTGGCAGCACAACTTTGGGACAGAGGTCTCTGGACTGTGATGAGGGACTGAGTGTCAGCAGTGCAACAAGATGCCCTCAGAGATGGGTCTCAGGCACTGCAGAGCCTGGGATTTTTTCCTTCTTTGCTGTAATTAGGGATTGTTTCTTGCTTCTGCCTCTTGTTTTAGTCTTCTTCCTTCTGCAGTGAGCTGCTGACTTTTGTGGTTCCTCTGCAAAGCATTGAGGGGACATGAGCAATTACTGCCCCGTAGCAAATGTGCTGGGTTTTGCTTTTTGAGCTGGACCTAAGGCTCGATGAGCCTTGAGAGCAGCCTGGTTGCCAGGGTGCTGTGCATGCTGTAATGTGTGTGTGCATGTGCTGCAGCTGCTGCTCACAGATTCAGCGAGGTAAGAGGAGGAAGCTGGATGTTATAACCTCCCTTTTTAAATACTACAGCAGCCTAATGCGAGCTTGTGACGGGGGAAGAGCAGCTATTTTTAGCAAAACGCTTCAGGTGAGTCGAAACTTTCCCCTTTGTTGCCTGCATCTTCAAAGCTCTCCTTGCAGCCTGGAGAAACAAGGCTCCTCAGGCTCTGCTGCTCCCAGCTCTCCCAGCAGCGAGGCTGCGGGCTCTGGGATGCTGCAGCCTGCCCTGCTCTGTGCCTCAGGGCTGGCCCACAAAATGAAGGGATATCAAAACACCACGGGCATTAGAGAGCTGGGAAATGCCCTGTGTGGCCTTGCCTTCCCAGTGGGCTGGGGTCTATTGGAAGCTGCTCTTTGGGGTTTCTCCAGACCATGACCTGGATTAGCTGGAGGGCAGTGATGCTGGAGCTGCAGTGCCGTGGAGGTGTGGGCTGTGGCAGGGCGTGGGGAGAGTGGCACTCACTCACCCAGGGACCCTGGAGAGCCCAGAGAAGAGCCCAGAACAAACATCCCCACTGGGCCAAGAGAGACAGGAAGGGTGTGTGAGGAATGGGTGACACACTGCAAGGGCAGACAAGCCCAGGGGTGGCTGTGCTGGGGTCCCTCCCTGCCTTGAGCTGCTGTGTTGCTGTGCCACAATCAAAATAAAGGAACCAGATGTCTGAGACTCTGCCTGGGAAACCTCGAGTGGAGCCAGTAAGAAAATATTGTCTGACAGTGAGAGTGTGGGGTGTAGGGAGCTAAAGAGGGAAGCTGTGAAGGGACCTTGGTCCCAGCAGTGACAGTGGTGGTGCAGATGTGACCCCAGGAGTGGCATCTGAGGGGTCAGATGGGAAAGCTCCCTTGACAGTAGCCTTTTGCTGTGGAATGTCCTCCCTCAGCTGTGCCAATGGACAGAGGGGCTGAGGGTGCCCCCTGCCCACCCAGTGCTCCCTGCTGAGGGGAAGAACTGGGCTGGCAAAGGGCCACGATCCCAAATTCACTGGGTAGAGCTGAGGATTGTTTGGCTTTTCCCTACAAGATCCTTCTCCCCAGGTGAGTGGCAGAGGCAGCCCCCCAGGGAGAGCAGTTCTGTCTAACCCACTTTTGTAGCGTGCACTTAATGCAATGAATCTCCTCGCTCTTCTCCAAGATCTTCACTCACAACAAGATCCCTTGGCACACTCTTTAAAAAAAGAAGCCTTGCTGACATGCCTTTATTGGGCTGCTCTTAAAGCTGGCACAATTAAACAGCGCAGAGAAGAGCTGTTCTGCAGCCTGCATTCAGTTAGTAAATATTAATGCTGACTTTTTTAAGGTGAGTGGTGTGTTCCTAAGCTCCTGGCAGCTAGCTTGGCTGGTACAAGAAATGGCTTCACCTTTGATAAGGGCTCAAAGGAGGTTTGAGCTCTTGGAGTTTGAGGCCAGAAGGGATAATTTGAATAAGTTTTTTTCCTATCTAGGGTATCCTGAAGTTTCAGCTGGTTGACACTTCTCAGTTGATGAACCCAATAAAAACTTAACTGGATGAAGGCAGAGGAGGTGTTTGGCAAAGCCAACTTATTAGAAGGGTTGTGTTTTGATTTATGGATCTCTTGTAAACAGAAGATCCTATGCAAGCAGGCATGGAATGCAGTAGCAGGCAATGCAGTACTTAATTACCCCTGCCATTAAAAGTGTGTGGTTTGGGACTTTTTCCCCTGGCTAACTTTAAACTCTGGAGGTCACTTCTGGCAGAGAGGTGCTTCTCCATCCTCCAAGCAAGCCTCTTTTCTCACCTTCTTCCCCTGTCCTCCCCCACGGTCAGACTAACCCAGCTTTTTGCTGAATTGAGAGGGCTTTGCATTTGCAGCTTCATTTTTGATGGTGTGAGCACCTGCAGTGTCCTGCCGTGGGCACAAGGTGTGGGAGCTGCTTAGCTGGGAGGGCAGGTCTGTAGCTCCTGGGAGTGTTCGTTTGGCATTTCAGCGCTCCCTGGGAGCTGGTGAGGATGTCCAGAGTTGTCCCTCCAGCCCAGGGGATTGCAAATGATCCCTGGGGTGAATGCCAAGCAGTCCACGCTGTCAGGGGGATGGTGGATTAAAAATGCAGCTTATCATCACTCCAAGATTGTGTCTGGGGCCCAACAGGTCACAAAAGGGAGAGGAAATCCGGCTGAAAGTCTTACTGGAAGGCAGGTGATAATTCTCAAGGCTGCTACAGGCCCTAACCAGTAACAATCTTGTGTCTTGTTTGCTTTGTGCTGCCCTGAGCTGCCAGGGAGGTGATGAAGCTTTCTTGACCCCTCATTGTACCTCCTTCATTCAATTCTGCACCTGCAGAAACCAGCATTACTTTTGCCTCGTCAAAAACCTAACTGGACAAAAAATATCAGCCAGGCTTGGCTGGTGAGAGGCTGGGTGTGAGACTTTACAAGGAAATATATATATATCTATATAAAGAAGGCAATTTATGCACCTCTATCATACCTGGTAATGTAAATCCACATTTAGCACAGGGGGAATTGCTGGCTCCGTGGGGATTGAGGGCTGTTTGGCAAAGCAAGCACTCTGCCATCAGATGAAGAGATCAGCCACGCTTCCTGGAGCCAGCCAGCCTGGGTTATATTTAACCCAGCAGTTTTCACACCGGGAGAGTAAGTACATACTTTATATCTCATTTCTGTCCTGGGTGCCATGGTGCATCACAATTGTGGCAGGGGTGATCCATTCCCCATTAACACCTTTACTGCTTAGCACATCTGAGGCTCCTGGAGGGTGGGGGACAGAGGAGATGGAGGCAAAAGCAACTGCAGAGCCTGAAGCCTCTGGTCCTGGCTCTCCTCCCTGCCCTGGCTGGCTTCCTGACATCCTCCCAGACCTGCAGGGAGTGGTGCAGCAGAGTTCAATTCACTCTGGAACGTTAGGAGAGGATGGAAAGATGAAGCAAATGGAGGAAGAGGTGCAACCTCCCCACCTGAGGAGTGTGGGACAGCTCTGGAGGCTGAACAAGTGCTGTCCTGCCCCTTGCAGGGCTTGGCTTGGACCAGGGTGGTCACCACCCTCCCTCGGGCCACCCGGTTCAGAATGGGAGTCACCTTAATGGGCCAAGGCTGAACCAGAGCAAGATGAGCAGGAAGGACCAAGATCTGTGATTGCTCTCCTGTCCTTCCCCTCCCCAGCCTCTGGTAAATGCTGCTCCACACACCTGGTGCCCTGAGCTTGGCAGCCCTGGGGGTGGCTCTGCTCAGGGCTGCTTTCCCAAGGACACAAAGACATGAGGGCTGTGGTGCCCCAGCCTGGAAAAGGGGGTCTCTGGGCCTGGAGCAGAGAAGGAGAGCAGATAATGCCTGGGAATGCTGATTCCCTGCCTCACCCAGAGGTGAGCTGTCCCCTCAGGCAGGGCTGAGGAGCAGTGCTGTAACAGCAGAGGCAAAGGGGACCTCAAATGTCACACTGCTCATTATTTCTCTGTACTCTGGGGGAAGGTGTAGCATCTAAAGTGTTCAATTAACACTAATCAACACCTTTCTCCTCATGAGAGCCAGGAGTGGAAGCTGAAGGGGGAGCAGGAGCAGAGCTGGAGGGTGCAGAGCTGCCCCTGGGGCTCCCAGCAGTGTGACCTTCTGCCCTGCAGGTCGAGGTTTTCCTGCCCCTCTCATCTGTCCATGGAATATCTGGCATCAACAGCTCTGTTTACAGATACACACAGAGAACTAAAAATGCTTTACAGGAGCAGGCTTATAGACCAGGTCATCTTAAAAAAAAAAGGGGGAAATGGGGCATGTTTCTGTAGCAACATGCTCAATGTGGCAGCAAGTCTGACAGTCAAGAGCAGAGACCTTGCAGGACCTTAGGAACCCATCCTGAGCAGGTTTGGGAGACTATGAGGGGGCTGAACCCATTTCCTGCAGGGCAAAGGCAGAATGGGTGCCTGCTGAGGCCTAGGAAGGGGTGGAGATGTGGAAAAGAGGCAGGATTGGTGTCCAGATGTGCGCTGTGAAGGACAGAGCGTGTCCTGCCTGGAGGAGAATTGCTCTCTGAGAAATGGCACTTGGGGCATGGGGTGAAAAGAGGGGCAATGCTGGCAGCTTCATTTCAGGTTAATGAAAATATGATTAACAGTTGTAATTAACTGATGAAAGGGTGACTAGTTCTCAGCCCCCTCCTGATGATTGATGAGGTGCAGACACCGCCTGTGTCCATGGTTTCTGCTTATGGCAGCACTCTGCAGCAGCTCAAACTTTCTGCCTCTCACAGTCTGGGCCTGGCGAGGCTTTCTGTGGCTCTTGCTGCTGAGATGGGAGTGTGAGCTGCCCTCTGCTGAGCCTGACCCCAGCGCTGCCTGGCTGGCAGGTTCCACGGCAGGAATGGGGTGAGGATGTTCATCTGTGCTGAGCCAAGCTGGGAAATGAAACCTCACCCAGAGCTCACGGAGGGCTGGGGCTGGGCTGCGCTGCAGGAGGGGGCATTTCCTGATGTCAGGGGCTCTCTGTGTCTCTTGCTGTGTGCCCTGGAGCTGTGACACGCTGAGCCTCGGACCAGAGGGATTTGGGGTGTGCTCACAGGTGGGAGCCTTGTCCCAGGCTCATGCTGGGCTGGGCTGGCTGAGCTGCTGTCAGCAGCTGCCTGAGGGAGGGGCTGAGCCAGGCACAAAGTGCTGACCTGCTGCTCCATCATCTGCCCAGTGAGTGCCCCTCTCCTCTCAGCAGCACGGCCATGAAGGTCACAGCTGCAAAGTGCCAGCCACGAGTGATGCTCCCTGCCTCTGCCTGGTCCAGGCAATGGTTATTGAACTGTATAAAACAGGGCTAAAAGTGCCCATGGAGCTGAACTTGCCACCTGAAAAAGCTTCTATATTAAACATGTAGAAATATGTGAGAGCAATACTGGAGGAAGGCACTGTGTGCACATTATGAGCAGGGGAACAACTTACTCTTGTTTATTCCTGCATGAGGGTGGCATTTGTCCCTACAGTGAAGACAGATGGCACCAGAAGTGCCCAGGGCAGGTCAGAAACTGGTGCTCTGTCCCATCTGAATAGCTGTTGCTTTCTCTGGAGCGATGGTTAAAAATGTGCTTTTTGCTGTAGAGGGGAAGAACGGGGCAGGTGAGCTGTATTTTGTTTGTCTGATTACATATGCATGATCTAAAAAAAGTGACTCTCCATTTTCTCCAAGGATACCTGATGAGCATTAAAAATACAATTGCAAGAATAATCAGGTCAGACTTCAAACAAATGCAGGGAAACAGCTCTGTTCAAGAAATAGATACCCTGTTATGTCACACTTTGTCTGAACAGTTCTTAAAAAATGATCTTTCTTTTGGAGATGAAACCAAGGCTTTTCAACCCAAAAGCTGTGAGGAGCCAAGGAGTTCTAGTGGGGAAGAAAAACAAACCCCACAGCTGTATGGGGCCTCTCCAGAGCTTTCAGCAGGGTATGGCTGGTGCAGGGCCTGTGCCTCTGTGGTTTAAAATAGGTGCAGACAAAGGGATAGGACCAGGGAGGGTGTGGGGATGGCCCTGAGGGAGGGGAACTGACCCCATTCCAGGAGCCCTGCTGCCTGTGGGGCAGGGTGAGTCTCAGGAGAGCAAGGAGCCTCTTGCAGGGGGCCCGTGGTGTGTCTGTGGTAGCCCAAGCTTGGTGCAGAGTTCCTGCCTAGATCTGCTTGGGATCTGCAGGGATAAAGCTTTTTTGTGAGGGAGCCTTTTCTTCAGCAGTGTCAGTGTAGAGGTGGTGCCAGCTTTCTGTGGGGTATTAGCACAGTGGGGGGAAGGGAAACTTCTCCATCCCTCCAGAACAGAGCCAGTGACTTCCCAGGTGTCCAGCCAGGACAGCTGTGTAGGCAGAGAACTTGTGCAGATCTGCAGGTGGGGTTTAGCCCCCTGCCTTTGCTCCTTACTGCTGGGTTTTTTGGTGGTCCCAGCAGGAGTGGGAACCCAACCCCCTGGGCCCTTTGGAGGGGGTTCCCCTGCTGAGTTCTTTTCCAAGGATGAAGAANTGGAGCTGAAGAGGGACAAGAAGGAAGAAGGGACAGCACCCAAAATCCTCCATCTTGTCTCCTGTTCACTCTCATATTAAAATCCTAAAACCCTAAATTCTTCACCCTGTGATAAACTACCGCTACTACTACATAATTCTACCTGTGTGCTCTAATTCATCCCAAAGCCTTGGCAACTTTTTCCAGGGATGAAGGTTAAAAGCAGTGTTCTGCTGAGGGTCAGGGCTTCCTAAAGCACGCAGAGAAACATTCTCTGTGCCCTGGATTCCAACAGAATGCAGGCTGGAATTCTGGATTACCAGCAAGGTAACCTCGCTGGGGAGGTTGACAGGCTGGAGCAGCAGAGCTTGTAGCTCTAAATCTGCTGAAAAGCAACAACTTGAAGAAGGAACTATCCATAGCTCATCTTGAAAAAAAAAACCCCAGATACATGAAAATGCCATCTTACAGTCACTTTACCTGCAGAGGGACACTTTCATGCATCACTGGGATGCAAATGCTTGAATAAGCTTCAGTTTAAGAGGGAGTTCATCTGGGAGGGAAGGCAGAGGTCTCCTGTGGGCATGGCCACTCACCAGGAATGCGCTGGGTGACCTGAACAGCTGTGGCACGTGTCTGCAGGTGACACTGCCATTGTTTTACAGCCTTTCACATGAGCAAGTGAGTCTTGCAAAGATACTCTGGGAGCCCTGGGCTGCCAGAAGTCCTGTGTACAAGGAGTGGAGTGAGGGAAGCTGCTCTGTGTCCG
Organism: Dicaeum eximium; assembly: GCA_013396995.1. Lineage (NCBI taxonomy): Eukaryota > Metazoa > Chordata > Aves > Passeriformes > Dicaeidae > Dicaeum > Dicaeum eximium. Next base: position 332,703 of record VWZP01003081.1, read on the forward strand.
TCTGGTTGGAGAGTTTTGTCTCCAGAGTCCAGAGAGCAGCTCTGAGATCAGTCACCTTCCTCAGGAACCAGGGAGTTCCATCACTTCTCTGCAGGTATAAATAGGTATAAATATGTGCTTTTGCACACCCAGGTCACTGCTCCTGCCCAGCGACCTGTTGTCAGTGGGCTGGGGCTGTGAGGGGCCTGTCCCAAATACAAAAACCTTGTGCAATGGGGCTTGGGGCAGAGTGGTTGGGAAATGGCCCAGCAGAAAAGGGCCTGGGGGTGCTGATTTACAGGGGCTGAACATGAGCCAGCTGTGCCCAGGTAACCCAGAAAGACCAGCGGCATCTGGCTGGCATCATGGCCAGCACGCCCAGGGCAGTGATTGTCCCCCTGTGCTGGGCACTGTGAGGCCACACCTGTGCCCAGCTCGGGCCCCTCAGCTCTGGGAGGACACGGAGTGCTGCAGCAATAAAGCTGGGGAAGGGTCTGGAGCACAAAGCCCATGAGGAGAGGCTGAGGGAGGTGTGGGGCTCAGCCTGGAGAGAAGGAGGCTCGGGGTGTCCTTATCCCTGCACAGCCCCTGGCAGGAGGGTGCAGCCGGGTGGGGCCAGGCTCTGCTCCCAGGAACAGCGACAGGATCACAGGACATAACCTCAGGCTGTGCCAGGAGAGGTTCAGGTCGCATCTCAGGAGTTATCTCTTCACACAAGGGTGATTAGACATCGGAATGGGTGCCCAGGGAGGTGCTGGAGTCACCGTCCCTGCAGGTGTTCAAGCAAAGACTGGACGTGGCACTCGGTGCCACGGTCTGGTTGACAAGGGGGTGATCCAGCAGAGGCTGGACGCGGCGATCTCAGAGGTTTTTCCCTCACAAAATCCCTCGGAGGATTCTGTGGAATCTGCGGCGGGGCCGGGGCCGCTGTCGCTCCCCCCGCGGCGGGCAGGGGGCGCCAGACCCCGCGGAACGCGCGGGGAGCCCGGGGACACCGGGGACATGGGGGACACGGGGGACACGGGGGACACGGGGGACACGGGGGACAGCGAGCCCCGGCACGGACAGCCCTGTGCTGGGGGGCACCGGGCACAGCAGCGCCGGCCGGGACAAGGACGGGATTGTCCCGCTCCGCTCTCACCTCGAGTGCTGGGGCAGTTTTGGGTGCTACAATGTGAGGGATCTAAAGCTGTTCGCATCCCGAGGAGGCTGCAGGGATGGTGAAGGAGCTGCTGAAGTCCCTTGGTCTGGTCAGCCCGGGGAAGGACAGACCTCAGAGGCTCACAGCTTCCTCACAGGGGACAGCACCAATCTCTGCTCTCTGGTGACAGCGACAGGACCCGAGGAACGGCTGAAGCCGTGTCAGGGAGGTTTAGGTTGTGTGTTAGGGACAGGTTCTTCCCCCAGAGGATGGCTGGGCACTGGAACAGGCTCCCCAGGGCATGGTCACAGCAGCAGCCTGGCAGAGCTCCCGGAGCNGTTGTGTGTTAGGGACAGGTTCTTCCCTCAGAGGATGGCTGGGCACTGGAACAGGCTCCCCAGGGCATGGTCACAGCAGAAGCCTGGCAGAGCTCCCGGAGCGTTCCGACAGCGCTCTGGGGCACAGGCTGGGATTTTGGGGTGTCCCGTGCAGGGGTTAGACTTTGATCCTTGTGTGTCCCTTCCAGCTCGGGATATTCTGTGAGATACTCGTTCCCCTTGGGGGCTCAGAGCCCCAGCAGTGTCAGTGCTGGCTGGGGCCAGCCCAGTCTGGATGTGGCTCCTCCACTGGACCCCTCTGGGACAGCACTTTGTGCCAGGGACAGCACCTGGGGCTCGGGGCTGGCTGGCCTGGGCTGGGCACTGCACGAAGATTTTTCTCTCCATTGGCTCCAGGCTCGCATTGATTTCCATTTGAGTCAGGCACTGCCTAAAAGGCCCAGAGGGAGCTTGCACAGCATCTGGATTGCTGCAGCCTCCAGAGTGAGCCTTGCCAAGGCTCTCAGGGTGTGAATGGCCGAGGGAATCCCTCTGCAAGCTCCCTCTCAGGGATGTCTCTTTCTAGGTCTCCTGACACAGGGTGTTCTGCTGATTATCAGTGCTGGAGCAAAGATAATCTGCCCTGCACAGCCCAATGCCTTCCCAGGTGTGGTTTCACTTCCCTTGGCAATGCAGGAAAATGAGCAGCTGTTCTCATCACAGAGCCACAGAATGGCTTGGTTTGGCAGGGACCTTAAAGCTCATCTCATTCCAACCCCCTGCCATGGGCAGGGACACCTTCCCCTATCCCAGGTTGCTCCAAGCCCCATCCAACCTTGAACACTTGGAGGGATGGAGCAGCCACAGCTTCTCTAGGCAACCTGTTCTGGTGTCTCACCAGCCTCACAATAAAGAATTATTTCCTAATATCCAATCCAAACCTGTTCTCTGTCAGTTTGAATCCACTCCCCCTTGTCCTGTCACTCCATCCCTTGTCGATTGTCTCTCTCCATCTTTCTTGTTGGCTCCCTCAGGTACTGCAAAGCCACACTGAGGTCACCCCAAAGCTTCTCCTCTCCAGGCTGGACAATCCCAGCTCTCCCAGCCTTTCCTCCCAGCAGAGCTGCTCCATCCTCTGCTCATCCTGGTGCCTCCTCTGGACTGGTTCCAGCAACTCCAGGTCCTTCCTATGCTGGGATCACAGAGCTGAGAGCAGCTCTGCAGGTGAGGTCTCACCAGAAGATGTTACAGCAGCAAGGACCAGGGCAGGCTGTCACCTCCCAGCACCTGAGCACCTTTCCAGGTGTGCAATCCCTCTGGAAAACACCTCTCATGGATTTAGGGTGTTCCTTAGACCCATCCTCACAGCCAGGGCCGGGCCTGGCCCTTGTTCTGCAGCACTTAGTGCTCAGCACTGCCTGCCTCCCGAGGCTCTGAGGTTTGCCTTTGCACTTTCTTTACTTTGCAAACTGGTTGCTATCATCAGCCCAGGTTCAAAAATCATCTTTAGCAGCAAGTACTAAACCCTCTTCTTCTTTTTTCCCTTTTTTTTCCAAGAGGAATGTCTTAGCACAAGAGTTGAACCTGGTTCAAAAAGGTGGTTTCTCATNGGGGGACACGGGGGACACGGGGGACACGGGGGACACGGGGGACAGCGAGCCCCGGCACGGACAGCCCTGTGCTGGGGGGCACCGGGCACAGCAGCGCCGGCCGGGACAAGGACGGGATTGTCCCGCTCCGCTCTCACCTCGAGTGCTGGGGCAGTNGATACTCGTTCCCCTTGGGGGCTCAGAGCCCCAGCAGTGTCAGTGCTGGCTGGGGCCAGCCCAGTCTGGATGTGGCTCCTCCACTGGACCCCTCTGGGACAGCACTTTGTGCCAGGGACAGCACCTGGGGCTCGGGGCTGGCTGGCCTGGGCTGGGCACTGCACGAAGATTTTTCTCTCCATTGGCTCCAGGCTCGCATTGATTTCCATTTGAGTCAGGCACTGCCTAAAAGGCCCAGAGGGAGCTTGCACAGCATCTGGATTGCTGCAGCCTCCAGAGTGAGCCTTGCCAAGGCTCTCAGGGTGTGAATGGCCGAGGGAATCCCTCTGCAAGCTCCCTCTCAGGGATGTCTCTTTCTAGGTCTCCTGACACAGGGTGTTCTGCTGATTATCAGTGCTGGAGCAAAGATAATCTGCCCTGCACAGCCCAATGCCTTCCCAGGTGTGGTTTCACTTCCCTTGGCAATGCAGGAAAATGAGCAGCTGTTCTCATCACAGAGCCACAGAATGGCTTGGTTTGGCAGGGACCTTAAAGCTCATCTCATTCCAACCCCCTGCCATGGGCAGGGACACCTTCCCCTATCCCAGGTTGCTCCAAGCCCCATCCAACCTTGAACACTTGGAGGGATGGAGCAGCCACAGCTTCTCTAGGCAACCTGTTCTGGTGTCTCACCAGCCTCACAATAAAGAATTATTTCCTAATATCCAATCCAAACCTGTTCTCTGTCAGTTTGAATCCACTCCCCCTTGTCCTGTCACTCCATCCCTTGTCGATTGTCTCTCTCCATCTTTCTTGTTGGCTCCCTCAGGTACTGCAAAGCCACACTGAGGTCACCCCAAAGCTTCTCCTCTCCAGGCTGGACAATCCCAGCTCTCCCAGCCTTTCCTCCCAGCAGAGCTGCTCCATCCTCTGCTCATCCTGGTGCCTCCTCTGGACTGGTTCCAGCAACTCCAGGTCCTTCCTATGCTGGGATCACAGAGCTGAGAGCAGCTCTGCAGGTGAGGTCTCACCAGAAGATGTTACAGCAGCAAGGACCAGGGCAGGCTGTCACCTCCCAGCACCTGAGCACCTTTCCAGGTGTGCAATCCCTCTGGAAAACACCTCTCATGGATTTAGGGTGTTCCTTAGACCCATCCTCACAGCCAGGGCCGGGCCTGGCCCTTGTTCTGCAGCACTTAGTGCTCAGCACTGCCTGCCTCCCGAGGCTCTGAGGTTTGCCTTTGCACTTTCTTTACTTTGCAAACTGGTTGCTATCATCAGCCCAGGTTCAAAAATCATCTTTAGCAGCAAGTACTAAACCCTCTTCTTCTTTTTTCCCTTTTTTTTCCAAGAGGAATGTCTGAGCACAAGAGTTGAACCTGGTTCAAAAAGGTGGTTTCTCATCCATTTTCACCTAACAAAGCTTTTCTTTTTTTGTTCTGGTTTATTTTTTTAACCTTCTAATGTGAAGACTTACTGGGCCTTCCTACCTCCCTCAAAATGATAAAAACCTCTCATTGCTTTTCAGGCTGGTAAAATGGGAGTAAAGAAAGGGACTAAGGCAGTAACTACTTACCCAAATATTCTGACTTCATTGTCACTCAGTTGAAAATAGAAGGATAAAAAGGAGAAAATATCTGAAAGAGATTGTTCTGTTTCCTCTGATAAATTCATCTTTTTTATTGCTGGTCTGGCTTGTAAAGAGCTTAAAGTGAATATATAAGACCTTAGAGAAAAAAAGGCAGTTTTTTCAAAAGTTTAATTTTACATTTTTGAAGTAAAAGTTGTTGGTTTTTTGGTTTTTTTTTAGAGGAAAGGTAAAAATCCAATGGAACAGGAGACAAAATACTGGAAAGCAAAGATGTCTGGGGCCAGGTGCTCTGAAGATGGGGCATAAAGAATCAAACCAAACTACCTGAGGATGATTGGGATGGAAAGCAATCTGCCTGCAGGAGCCTCAGGGGGGGAAGGACTAAATTCCCTGAGGAAGCCAAGAGCTGCAAGTGGCCCTGGGAGCCTTTGCTGTGGCCCATGGGCTGTCAGGCACGAAGTGCCATGTCCAGAGCAGAGGCCACCCAAATGCTGCCCAGGTGACCACACGTGGGGCTGTTCCGCACTCCCCACCAAAAACATCACGTGGAATGCGGAATATTAAATCCACATGATGAATCCTCTCCTGGCCAAGAGCAGCTGGCCAACCCCAGCTGTTCCAGATGTGTTTGCAGTGGGCTGGAGGCCAAGGCCAGCTGGCTGCTGCTGTGCCAGGCTCAAGCCGCAGCTGCGGGATCCAAGCCGGGCAAAGGCATCAGATGGCTGAAACTTCCTCCCCGGAGCCTGGGTGAGACCTCATGGGTGTGGCCGTCCTAGGAGGGGTTAGCAGAGCGTGCTGGGTGTGCTTTTCATGGCTTTTGGGATGTCTGGAGTCTGCTTTCACAGAACTTGTAGTCTGCCAGCCCTGCTTTCATCCATGCGCCTTTCCACCTTTTTATTTGCCCACTGTTCCTCTCTCCTGACCTCTGGGTATCTTTTCTTTTACAGCCAAGGGTTTTAGAGTAAATAAACTACTGGCTCTTAGCTCAGCCTTTTCAAGTTGTGCTTCCTTGTCAGCAGCTGAGCCTTTTTGCAAACCTGGTATTCTCTGCTTTGGTTTTGTTAATCTTTTTTGGTCTAAAAGTTTTCTTTTGCGGTGCTTAGTTCTTGTTTGGTTTTTTCCCTTTTGTTTTCCTGTGGTGTTTCTGTTGTTTGTGCTTTTTCTGTTTGGTTGGGTTTTTTCTTCCTACCTTAATTTTTAACCTTCTGCTCTTTGCCAAGCTTTTCTCTGCTATGCATCCTGATGTTACTGAAACGTTTTAGCAGTGAAGCCTGAAGTTCAGGGAGATGAAAATTGAATCTGCCTCTCTCACCTTACCCCACCCCTTGCTGTGCATATGCATCAATACAGCCCAATTATGTGACCCCCACTGCTCCTCTCTCCAGCACCTCTGCCTCCCTGAGCACTTGCATTCAATGTGGCTTTTAGGGTTTTTTCTCTTCTCTATTGTACAGCCTGCTCCTTTGCTCGGTAGTACTCATCACCATTGTATTAAAGTGCTTCACACATGGTAATGAATTTAATTTCACACCACCACTACTGGAAGACAGGTTATTTTTAGCCTCTCTTTAAATTTGTGAGAATTGGCATGCAGAGCTTCAAGCAGGAGAGCACTGGATGCTTTTGGCTGTCAAGCTGGAGATCTCTGGCGTCATGATTTTGGAATGCTTAACCCCAGAGGGTTCTCTGCAGGGCAGCTGCCCTGAGTTCGAGTGAGGGGTGCCTGGCATGCCTCTAAGTCAGACCCAGGATGTCTCTTATACCTCTGAGAACCAAAGCAAGTGGCTCCCTATGGAAACCTGGGATCAAATCCTTGTGTGAGAGCCAGAGGCAGCACCTGCTCCCACAGTGTGCCCTCCCAAGAGGAGCATCCTCTGCTCCCTGCAGCTTCATGGCTGTCTGCTGTCAGTCCCTCATTATCAGCTACAAACAGCAGCTCCTGTAAAGAGGAACTGCTGCTCTGCCTTGTGCCAATTCCTTCTGGGACAGACACATCTGGAAGGATGGCTGGAGGAGCTGGAGGTGCTGTGGTGAGGTAACAGCATTCTGTAATTAAACACTCTGGTAATTTGCTGCTCTTCTATCTGTGTGTGAGGGCACCGGGGCTGCTCTGGATCCTGGCACTCCTGATTGCAGTGCTTGACGCCCTGACCTCGTGGATGTTACTTCTGGAGAGGCTTCACAGGCTTGAGCCCATCGCGGTGTTTATGGGCTCTGGTCCCCTCCCCACGTGCTCTGGCTGCTCTTTATGACCCAAAGTTCTGTGTTTTCAGCCCAGCATTTGACCAGTGTGGCCTTGTCCGAGCTGTTCCTACCTCCCCCCACCAATCCTAAAATCTCTGTGCTCACAGGTAGAGCTGTCAGCCACTGAACTTCTTCTTGTCTTTTTCAATTATTCCAGGTCTTCCCACCCCTCCAAATACCTTCCTCAGCTTTCTGTGCCAGCTCAAAGGAGACCCTGCTCTGGTCACAGCTGGAGAAGCTTGGCTCAGTTTACAGCTGCCCCCAAACAGCAGCACAAGGGTGCTGGAGGATAAATCCTAAAGGAAGAGTGAGCTCTGCACTCAGGACCTACCACACCTGGACACTGAGTGTATTCCACCCAAACCAGATTCATTCCTGCTGTGTGTGGGAATTTATTCCACGTGTGCTTTTTGAAGGGCACTCGGGTTTCTCCAGGGCTTAGTGGAGTCCAGATCCCTGTAGCAGCATGGGAAATGTATGTCCCTTTGTCCCTGGCATTTCTGCTCCTGTTAATAGTGATGTTGGCCAACACTTTATCAGGGATAATGATATGGACTTCAGGCACTGCCATGTGATCGTTTTCCTCGTGGATCGATGCTCGGGTTGGCTCGGCAACACAGGCACAGAGCAGGATGTCAGCCAGAGCTGGGGGAGCAGTGCAAGGGAAAGGGAAGGTGGCAATTCCTGCTGGAATATGTGACTAATTGCTGTGCTTTGAATCCAGGGGATTTGAGAAATGTCTGTACAGGGGCTGATTAATTAGTGGTGATGTCATTCTAGTGGCAGTCGCAGGGCAGGCCAGCTGAAACATCACCTTTGGATGTAGATATAATCCTCAACAGAGTGTTCTGCACTGGAGTGCATAATGTGGAGCTGCTTTAAGGCAGCCACAGGGAAGCTGAAAACGCTGCCACTGTCAGGGCAGGGAGAGGGAGTTTGCCCTTTTGTTTTGCAGTTTGACTGAGGAGTGTGAGTCCGTGCCTGTCTCAGGGTGATGGCTTGGACTTCCTGAGTCCTGGAGAAGTTGTAGCTTCATCGGGTTACCCTGCTGCTCAGCAAAAGCTTTCTTGTAGCATGTCCCCCCCGGCTTCTTTGGCGTCTGAAGACTGCTTTACTAAACCCCTACATCCTCAAAAAAATAAAAAGGGGCAAAATTTTGCAGTTATATTGTGTTGGGCTCAATGCAGGGCTGCCTTGCTGAACTTTATTGCCATGCCCTGCAGAAAAAAGCTTTAATTTGGATGAATCTTTGCAGGTTGACAAAATGGCCCTTTGGTAAAAGCTTTCTCATATAGGGACAAAGCTTCCACCATTCCTTCCTAATAGTGTTGAATTAAAAAACGTGGGAGGGCTTCTCTTCCTGCAGTGGTCTGCCAAAGCCTTTTCTGCCTGGGGGCTGCTTTGGTTTTGTGGAAAAAGGTAGAAATAAGCAAAGGACTTCTGGGGCTGTTGGGGTAAAGCAGAGCCAAACCTCCTCCTTCCCCCACAGCTTCTCTTCAGTGTCTTTTCTTCTCATAGGTTCTGCTTTCTTCCCACTTGATTTTTTTTTTCTTCTCCTCCTCTTTATATAATTTTTTTTCAATTTTGTTGTTGGCAGCTCCTCTGTTTCAGATCCTCTTCAAACTTAATTAATGTGCTGCTTATTCCCTCTTCCAGATCGGTAATTATTATATTTAATAAGACCAGATCGAGTCCTGATCTGTGCATTACCTCCTGCTATCCCAACCCTTTCCAGCTTGCCAGGATGTTACAGCTCACAGCAATGCAGCAGCACATCAGTCCATGCAAAAAGGTCACAGGGGCTTCCTTGGCAAATAAAGAGCAAAAGTACATCAGACCTAGGGAAGCCCAGCTTGTGTTGTTAAACAGAAGGTGGAGAGAGAAGCTGCTGGAGTGGTTCTTTTCCTGCCACAGCTCCTGACATGTTGAATGGATCCGGATTTGCAAATCCACAGAGCGAGGTCCCTTCTGCTGCTCCTGGCAGAACACGTGCGCCTGCTCCCTCTGTGGAACGGGACTGTGGGCTCCTGGAATTCAGCAGAGCTCTTTCTTTTCTCCCTGCCTTCCTAATTATCATCTCTGCATCTGCTAATTGTCAGGTTTTCATCAGAATCTTCGCGGTTTGCGTGCGGAGAAATTTCCACTTATGGAAGGGGGAGAGAAAGCGCCCGGTCCTACTGCCAAGCTCTGCCTGGGGCCCTTTGAGGACCTGTGAGATGTTCCACATCACCAAACGCCGCCTCCATCGCCTCCTCCAGACCAGAGAAGCTTTCTGGGGTTGCACAGCTAATGCCTACTGCTTCCCACTGATCTTTTGTGTAAGAAAAGTAACAAAGTAGCCTGATTAACCGGGATTGAAGGAATTAAGCCGGTGTTTGTGGAGATAGTGATCAATGAGGTCCCTTTTAACACACTTGTTACTCTGGGCTTCCTTTGATTGGCATTTCAGCAGCTACACACCATAAATTACCTTGATGGATTCCCCTGTGCACCTGAATTTAAAAGAAATGAGGCAGAGGGTTATTTTAGTTAATATTCCAGTGTGTGACTTGCCAGGTGCTGTGCAGCTTCTGCCTTGACTCATAACCTCTGTTCTTTCACTTCTCAAATCCTGTCCCACAGAAACAGCACTGCAGCTGCCCTTGAACCTGCCTCTGGGCTTTCTGGAGCTCCCATATTCCCTGACCCAAGAGTCTTTTCTGCCTGGACCATTCCTTAAACAGTTTATGCCTTCAGGAGGGAGCAAGTGCTGTGAGGCCGAGGCAGATTAATTACTGACACAAACTCTTGGCAGGACCTAGCAGCCACTCCCAAGTGACCAGCTGGGGCTGCTGGCATGGAGAATTAGCTGAAGAAGTGTTCCTGGGTGCATGTGGGTCCACGGGAGGAATGTTGGTGCCCCCACTGCAGCCCATTAGCTCAGTGAAGTGAGAGGCTGCCTTCCTCGGATAGAAAGCACTTGAGGATGTCATTTACTCAGGCAGATTTCCCAGCTGACTGAGCATTCTCATTCCACTAATTGCAAATCAAGAGGGTGGTGTGAGCACTGGCTCCCAGACAGGAGGAGCCCTCCTCCCCAGTGCTGGGGCTGGCTGGACTGGGGCAGCAGAAGGGATCCTGGCCATGATTATCCTCTCCCCTCCTGTCAGCTGGAACAAAGTAAAGCTCCCTCTGGTAAATCCTGCAATGTTGGGTGCTCAGATGCTGCAGCCTGGTGCTCTCTACATTGGTGGGTCCAAGTCCAGCAGGTGAATTCTGCAGAATGAGTGCAGATGAATTCTGTCAGCACTGGGGCTCACTCAGAGCCAGGACCCTGACTCCTTCTGGCTGCTGCTGTGGAGTCACCAGAACAGCCCAGCACCTCACATGAAGGAAACTGCTAACCTGAATCTTTGGTAGCTTTTAACCAATGTTGTCTTATTCAAACTGTTCTCAGCTGGTGTTGGGCAGAGAAGACATAGGAAAAGATGCTGGTTTAAATTTCCCAGTACTGAATGCTGGTGGGCTGTGGGATGTGGAGTGGAAACCACACAGCCCAACCAGCTTCAGGGCTTCCTGCTGCATAGGGCTGTTCTGATCACTCAGCTTGGTCTGTTGGGAGCATTGCTGGTTTGGGGGAAGTTACAGCATCTCTTTTCTCATTTTGAGTGTCCCTGGGTCTGTGTTTTCCTGCTTGGCTGAGGCAGGCTGCATTTCCAGAGGCTCCACGTGCCCCTGGCAGGCACTGAGCTGCAGAACATCTGCCTGTCTCCGTGCCCTGTCGTGCTTCCTCCCGTGCTGAGCTCTCCTGCTCGGCCGTGAGCCCTCCTGTCCCCAGAAGCACAACTCCTCTGGCTGTTTGTCTGTGACCTGCTTACACCAAACACCCCTCCTGGAGCAGGCAGGCCCTGGGACAGCGCTGATGATCAGCTGTACATCTGTAGTCCCAGCTCCAGCTGGATCCTCCAAAGCACTGTGCCAGGCAGGAGTTCCAGGCGCCTGCCCTGCCCCGTGCCTGCCTCGGTGCTGGCCCAGTTCTGGCAGCAAACTGGTGCTGGGGTGTCTAATTCTGAGTGTGTTCCAGAGACTGGGGGTCTCCACCAGCCTTGGGGAAGTTGGGGAAGGCCAGGAGCTGGACTGATGGCTAAGCCAGTCCCCCAGCCCTGGCACCAGCTGTGCAGGTGGTGCAGCATGAGGAGCTGTGGGTGTAACAGGAGAGTCCTGGGGCTCTGAACTGCTCCCTTTTTTGTGCCTTTCTGCCAGGACAAGGCTAACACACGAACCATTTCTGAGAATGATGCCTTAAGCTTTAGCTTTTGTATTTTTCAGATCCTGTACTGCATCAGAGTAAAGCTCTGAACTCCATACAGAGTGCTGGTAAGCTCTCTTCACACTTTGGTCAGACAAAACAATCCTTCCAGGCCTGAGAGCCAAGGACACCTCCCAGCCTCAGGCCTGAAAAGTATAAACAAAAATAAAATTGTGGGGGGAGCAAACTGGGGGAATGTGAGTTCGTTACCTGAAGCTGTAATTGGAGAATGAACCTCTGATATGCAAATAGAGCAAACTTGTATCTGCCCAAAAAACTCGTGACCATTGTGCATCTTGGGTGTAGCCTCTGAGGCTTTGACTGCCCAAGGTGTGCCTGCTAAAGGCCTTTAATAAATACTCACTTTATTATTTTAACTCTGTCTGGCCTCTGCTCTAGGTAGCCATTCCAGGCATCAAGAAGTTCCTCCTTTCATTAACCACTGAGCTGCTGGGTCAGCCTCAGCTTCCGTGAGCAGCCAGGGCTTGGAGTGGCGTGGCCCTTGCAGCCACCCTCGTATCATGAAGAGCCCTTATTACCTGGGTCTCTGCTGGTTTTTTTCAGCTAATTAGAGCTGATAAAACCCACTGGCTGTTAGGCATTGCCGCAGCCTTCCTGTGCTCCCTGTAAACTTCACCAAACGTGACAACATCTGAATCCTTCCAGGGACCATGGCACAGGCAGCGTGGTGACATTTACAGCTCTTGTTAAAGGAGCAGGTTCAGCTGAGGTCTTTGGGAATCTTCTGCTCTGCTGCTGACAGGCTCTATCCACAGCCACACTGCATGGGTGACTCTCCTGCTTGATGGAGAGGATCCTGAGGTGGCTGTTTTGAGAGAAATACACTCTGAGTCCCAATGTGGTAGGTCCTGAGTGCACCAGAGTTCACTCCTCCCTGGGAATTTATTCTCCCAATGGCCTTTGCACCCGAAGCTCAGCAGCATCTTTGTGCCAGAAGGCTGCTGATGTAAACCGAGCTCAGTTTGAGACCAGGGTCTCCTCTGAGCTGCAAAGAAAGCTGAGGAGAGTATTTGGAAGGAAGGCCTGGTATCACATATTGCATGAAACATGAACAGAGGGCATTTTCCAAACGCTTCAGTTGGTGTTGTCAACCCCAGCAATTTTTAGTGCGAACCTCCTGATATCTGGCCCTGTTTCAAGTTCTAGGTTTTGGCACCATGCCACTCGATTCCTTCTGAATAAAAAATGAGTTCACAGCTTTGTGGGTGCAGAGAAAAACTCAGAAGGACCCTGGATCAGAAAAAAAACCAAGCACAAACAGGGACTCTCAAAGCCAGCCTTCGTAAGCACTTGATTTAGGTGTCAGGTATCTAAATTGTTTAAGAATATTTGGAGTTGACAAACATGTGCAACGTTAGAAATAGAAATGCTGAGGCATCAGAAACCTTATGACTCCACAGGGGGATCTTTGAACTGCTGCTGCTGTTGGAGCTGCAGAACAGAAAACAGGGAGTGTGTGAACAGGTCTTTCTCTCCAGGTTTATTTTTGCTCTTGCCAAGGGACTGCAGGACGAATACAGCCTCTTTCAGGCCCATTAGCTTTTATGAATTTGTTCCAATGCCAGCACACAGCTTTTGAATTTCGAGACAGCTCTCCCTGCTAAAAGAGCTCTGGTACTTCTCCATGGAGTTGGGCCTGGCTTCTGGAGATTTGGATGGCATGTTTTGCCATAGAAACGAGACTCCAGCTCTCTGCTTTACCAGGATCTGCCTAGGCACAGCCCTTGAGCTCTGCAGTGCCTCACAGGAAGGGGTTTTTAGCTCTGTGAGGCGTTGTCTGGGTATGCATGTTGACCATCTGTGTGCAATGAAGATTTACAGCCATCCTAGTGGTATTTGCTGGGTTTCCTTGGGCAGGGCTAAGCTGTTGGTAAACACTCAGATACACTGGAACCCTCATCTAAGGCAACAAAGATTGTGGTCTTGTGTAGAAACACTGCAAGCATCCCTTGGGATTATGTATCAGTAGATACATCCATCAGCTCCTCTCAGGGAATGTGGAAAGGTGAGGAAAAAAAATGCTTCTGAACATGATTCTTTTTCTTTCTTACTTTGCCAGGCTGCTTCTTCAGTTACCTGAACTTCTGGTGGCAGGAGCCACTTTAGTATTCGTCTTGTCAGGATTTAGTCCCAGCATTATCAGGTGCTTGGAATTTATGGATGGAGTGACAATCTGCATAACACGTGGGATGCAAAGCAAAAGCTCTCTCCATTTTCTGAGGTTTAGAGGGGGAGTTTCAGCACCAAGAAGAGGTTTTGCTGTGTGTTTGAGAGGGTGAAAGGAGCACGTCCTGTAGCCCCTTCACATGAGGAAAAAGTGTGTGGGGAAAGTCTGTTCTTGTGGGGAGCAGCAGATTGCAGTCACCTGCTTTGAGCTGAGCTGGGCTAAAACAGCTCGGGACACCAGGGAGAGCACAGCATTTTAGGTTGTCCCCTCAGGGCAGGCTGTGAGGGCTTCCCCATGGCCGTGGAGGGGCAGCAGCTGCCTTCCCAAGGGGAAGGAGATCATTCCCTTCTCCCCAGCCCAGCTCTGTGCTGTGCTGGGGCTTGGCCCTGCACTCTGCTCCCTGCCCAAGGGCAGCAGAGCTCCAGCTCCGTGCTGCTCTGTAGGGCTCCAAACCACCACTTTTGGGTGCTGCCTCTTTGGATGGATGTTAGATTAGCTCGAGGGGTGAAAATGTGGTGCCACAGACGGCAACCAGCAGCCCCAGCTGGGAGGCTGGGACAGTGGCATCGGGGCGAGCCGTGACCCCGCGCCCGACCAAGGATGAGGGTGGGCGGCTGATTTATGGCAGAGAGGAGCCCGGGGTCTCTCCGTGTGGCGCTGGAGGCGAGTTGCCATGGAGATGGGCTAATAAAGCACCGCAGCAGCCGGCTCTGACGCTGCTCCGGCTGCAAAGAGCAGGCGGGTGGGGAGAAGGGGCAGAGAGACAGAAGGTGACACCAGGAGAGTGGGACAGAGTTTGGTCTGTAAGGCAGTGGAGCTGTCTCTGGGTGCTTTAAGAGTAGAAGGGAATGGCGAAAAGAGCCCTCCTCTCGCAGTTCTTTGGGAAGCAGGACACCATCATGGTGCTCCTTGGCGGCGGGTGGCCAGCAGCTTCCAGGGAAAGGCAGAGCATCTTTGTTCTGGCCACCTCTGTGCAAGCTGCCTGCTTTCCCTGGCAGCAGGAGAGGGCTCTGAAGTGGATGTCAGCTTGCAGGGACGCCCTCACACAGGAGTGGCACCCAGGACTCGGCTGTGCCCAGCACTGGTCCTGTTTTCCACACGCCGGCTGCTCCATGCCAAGGCAAGTGCCTGAACCCCAGCAGGACCCCTGTACCTGCTCTGCCCTCCCTGTGCTGACCATCTTCTGTCCTTGGAGAGTCTCTGTGCCCCCAGTGGCCCTGTGGAGGGGTTAGTGGGACATGTCCCTCCCAGCTCGCTGCCCTCCTGCCTTTCAGCGCTGGGGAAGGGCAGCTGTGCCCCGGCTCTGCCCTTCCCGGCTCCCTCGGATGCTGCCTTTGGGTGTGGGGTGGGAAGAATGGGGGTGGTCTGGACTTGCCCCCAAGAGCTGTGTGTCCTGGAGGTTTGCTGCACGTCCCCAGGCTCGTGCTCCAACCTGCAGCTGCAGAATGGACCCTCCTGCTTTGCTGTTGAAGGGCTCAAATCTGCAATTCCATTCTGTTCAAGGGCATTGCAGCATGGACCTAAGAGCAAGCAGACTTTTATTCTGGCTTGTTGAGCAGGTTGATGGGAGGGAAAGGCTTTGCTAATTATTAGCAAGGTATTCCCAGGCTGGTGTACTTCCATTTTGAGAGATTACTCTTCAATAATGTGGTGACAGACACGTTTTAACCTTGATCACCATAAGAAAGGTTTTGCCTCAAAGCCATGAGCTCCTGGACTGTGCCAGAGTTCAGGGAGGTGTTCCAGCAGGTAAAGGAAGAGACAGGGAGGTTAGATAGTTTAAAAAAGAAATTAAAAGCCTTATGATGGAGGGATGCATTAAAAGATAATTGCTTACAGGTTTCACAAGCTGTTTTTATGTCTCTTAAATTGATGAATGTGTCCACAGAGACTGATACTGTTAATGGAGGGTTACCTTTACTTCTGAATAGAGCAGAGATCAAAGCAATTACAACTAGATATTGGTAACACTACCCATACCCCCCAGAGAAAAGGTTGTCTAAAATTGGACTTCTTAAGCTACCTAATGGCTGCTTCCCTGGCCAAAGGCTCTTCCTTCCATCCTGACAGCATCCCCTGCTGTCCAAACCCCTCCTGTGCTACTGCTGGATAGCCCTTATGTCTTTAATTCCATCATCATGCGCTGTCCAGATGGTGGGAGCACTCACTTCCCTTATGGGTCAGTGGGTTTTCAGCACTGGCTGGGATAAAGGAAGATTTCCACAGCCTCCCTTGATGTCTCTGCAGGGCTAACAGGTGGGGTGAGCAAATCAAGAGGGGCATGAAGATTTTTGTGATCTCTGGTGCAACCTCTCTACTCCAGGAGGGCTTTGACTGGTGGATATTTTGATTAATGGTTTGGCAGCTGGAAGCAGACCTTGCTGTGGTGCACAGGTGCCTGCTCTGCCAGGGATTTGCACGAGCTGATTATGGTGTGGATCAGCACATCTGGAGGGGCAGAAAGGGTTACCAAATGTACCTCCACAGACCTCCTAATGTGGGAGATGTACCTTTCTTAGGTGCTGCAGCTCTTGCTCTGCTCTCTGCAACTCACTGTTCATGTGGCGCTTTCTTTTATTTCTTATTCCAATTAGTCTCTTCCCCACCTTTGTGAGAACCTGGCACGTGCTATGGCTACAGGGGGAGTGATTCAACTTGATTTTTAGATTCTTGGAAAAGCTCTTCCAGTGAAGGGCCACATGCCCAAGACTTGCTCAGGCTGCTGGCAGTGTCACAGACCTCTGAGCAGCGTTTGGTGAAGGCATCTCAGGGCAGAGGGAGAGATGTTGCTCCTGGGGAACTGTGTATGACTGTTGCTCATGGAAGAACAGGCCCCAAGAGAAGCATGGTTTGCATTGCCTCTGACTGTTGTTAGCAGCACTTAAATGTGTAAATCTTGGAATGTTCTTCAATAGAAGCCATTTAAAATCCTGAGTCACTTCTGTCTCCGGATATGCCTGTCTCGCTGATTCTGTTTCATGCCTCTTCTCAAATCCAAGGCAGCTCATGCCAGCAGCTGAATCAGTTTGGGAAAGAGGAAGAATGAGCATTAGGACGATTTCTGCTGTCAGCCTCAAGGCCACCACTGTCCTTGAGCAGGCCATGTCCCCTGTCTGGGCGTGGTCATTCTCCAGTGGGACACCACCTCCCAGTGGGAAGATGGTGGGCCAGACCCTTGGGGCTTTCAGCTAAGGGAAAGGCTGTGCCTTGGGACTCCCTCTGGGCTCTTCCCTGCTCCCTTGCCAACACTCTTTTGTTCACAAGCATATAAATGAGGAACAGAAGACGTGGCTTGGAGGAGACTGTGATGTAAGCAGGAATTCCATGTGAAGAACTATGGCCAAATTGTGTTGCTCGCAGGGCTCTTCCTTAGCTGACCATGCCCTGACTGGGACACTGGATTAGCTGCTGGTGTCCTGAAATCTCTTCCAATATGAGTTTTCCAATGATTTGTCCTAGTTTTGGAGACCAGCAAAAAGCTCCTTTGCCGGCGTGCACACACAGCTGTCTTCTTGAGTGATGCTTTATATTATGGCAAGAGGAATTCAATGCAGAAACAGACTTTTTTTAAATGGCAACAGCCCTACACCATGTACTGGGTGCTGTCATTCATGTGTGAACAGTCTAAGGACAAATAAAATGTTGGCTGTCCACACGAGATCTCTAAAGTTAGGTCTCTGCTGCTCAGGCAAAATATTTTTCAGAGGACGGAAAATAACAACTTGAAGGTCTTGCTACTACTTCAGAATTGTCCTGTGGGTATTTAATCTCCATTGTCTGGGGTTGGATGTGATGTTGAGGGCTGGAGAAACTTATCTTGATTAGGGTTTGTGGCGGTTCAGAGTTCCTGTAAGTGAGCCAAGTGTTGCAGTCACACTAAAGATGCTTCCTGCTCTGGTCTGAATGGTGGCAGATTTGATTGTGGGAGCAGTGACCAGTTCTTGTTCCAGATGTTGGTCTTCAGATCTTGTGAGCTCCTCAGGTTTCGCCTGTGGACTCTGCCCAGCAGAGGAAAGCAGAACTCTATTGGCATTTAACCTGCTGCTTATGTCTGATTTTAACATCTGGATACATGGACTAGTAAAGACCATCCTCAGATCACAGGGAGATGAAATTTGGCTTTGAAAGAGAGATGAGGTTCTCTTCCTACTGTCCAGGAATGTCATGATAAACACTCCTATCTTACCAAAGTCGGGATGGCTGTGTTCTGCAGGGATGAGGTAGAACCGAGATTGCACCTAACTTTCTCCTGGAAGCCAGAACTGGGTCATGTTCTAATACCTCAGTGCAGAGAACTGACAGTTAAATTGGATTTAATCACCCATGCCTTGAGGGCCCTTGTCCTGAAGTATGTTTCCGTGTTATTTTAAGTGTTCAGAGCCCAGAGTATTTTCTGGAGGAGCTCTGGGGTGGTCAGCAGTGCCTGCAGGGATGCTCTGTTGGCTCACCCCACACCCTCAGGGACGGAGGGCTGGTTCTGTACCTCGGACTCAACTGCGGCTGAGCCTTGCGGTGCGCGTTGAGCAGGGAGAGCTCTGCAGGGACAATATATTTTGAGTGTGCCTCACTGTCAGCTTTCGCCTTCCCAGCTCCGCTGCCGTGTGCCTCTGCAAAACCTCCCCGAGCCCAGCCCGCTCTGGCCAGCCCTTCCTCTGGGATCCTGCATTTCCACACCGCCGCTGCCCGCTCCTTGCTGCTGCATTTTAACCTCTCTTCCTCCTCTCCCCTTCCCCGCGTTTGTTCCCCTCTGCCTATCGTTTTATTGCGATATAAGCCTCGGCAATCCCAACTCGTGGGCCAAACTTCCCTGCCGCGGCGGGGGACCCGTGCTTCGGCCAGGCCTGGCAGCGTGGAGGCACCTTGGGGTGCTGCCCACCTCCTGGCAGGAGCATCAGCGCCTGGAGGAGCTCCCCCCTTCAACAGGTAGGGAGCAGCCAGCCCCGCTCTGCTCATCCTGCTGCGCCGAAAGGATGGCGGTGCTCTGAGGACCGCGAGCACCCATCGTTCGGGGAGGTGGCCGCACCCCGGGGCACAGACAGCGACCCATCCCCTTGGCTGCCTACGCTGCGGGGCGGGCGGCTCGGCACAAAGCGGGTGGGTAAACCCTCCTCCGGGCCGCGGGGAGAAGGAGGAGGAGGAGGAGGAGGAGGAGGAAGGCGGGG
>VWZP01003081.1:351420-431217 GCA_013396995.1 Dicaeum eximium
CTGGGCGCGGAGCCCTGCGCAGCGCTGCGGAGCCCAGCGGGCTCCGGCCGCCCCCCGAGCCCCCGCCGGGGCAGCCGGTGAGTGCGGGCGGGCGCGTCCCCGCTCCCCCGGGGCTCTCCGCGCATCCCCGGGGCGCAGCGCGGAGCCGGGCCGGGGATGGGATGGGGCTGCCGGGGACTGATGGGGCCCCCCGGGATTGTCTGGGGGTCGGCGGACAATAGGCGGAGCGATGAGGGAAGGGGGGGCACGGCCGGGCGGCGGCGGGCTCGGAGCATCCCCGCTCCCGCGGAACTCCCGCGTGTAGGTCCGGAGCGGAGCCGTGCCCCGGTGCTCCCCGCCCGCATCCAGCTGGAGAACGGCGAGAACGGCTGCGGGGAGAAATGCCTGGAGGAGGACAATCCTGAGCCCCCCTGGCTGGAGCCGGACGGGGAATGCAGGGGAAAGGCTGAGCGGGGAGAAGGGTGTAGTAAAGCAAAGTCAAATTTCCCCCTGAACCCTGCAGCCAGGCCTAATGGGCACAGATGCTGTGTTGGGCTGGGTAGGGAAAGGAGTTTCGGGGGCTGCAGTTTCTGAGGCTTGTATGAGGGGAGAGGGGAAAAGAGCTCTAGGTCTTTTCTCCTTCTCCCGGAGTTACTAGGACTGAGCTATGGATCATTAAAAAGGAATAGCCTAATGCAATTAAGTGGCAGACATCCCCACTGCAACACTTACCCATTGTTCCTCACTCTGCCTTCTGCCAGAATGGTTCTCGCCTGCACAAGACAAGTACAATTGAACAAATAGTTCATTTCCCTGGCCAATTGCATCTGTAGTGTCTCCCTCGAATGTGCTGCTGACTGGCTGCAAATGCAGCAGCGTCCCCAGACAGAAACAGAGAACCAGGACCCTCTGGTGAGATTCCCGCTGCCGCGGGCTGGCAAGAGCAGCTCCCAGTGGCTGCTCACCCGAGTTGCCCTGATGGCAACAGCAGAGCAGGTTTGCTCCCTCACCTCTCCATCCCTTTAGTGCCCTTCTGGGCAGAGCAAAGACGAAAACCAGGAGATGCTGAGGCAGGACCAGCCCACAACTAGAAGATGCTACTTGTGGTTCAGGCAAGTCTTCTCCTTCCTGTAGTCTGTCTCTTAACTTTTCCTTGCCCTGGAGGATGGGGGATTCTGAGGGGTTTTGAGGTGATGCTGTTAGGGTGCAGTTTGGCCAGCCTGCCCTTCAGCCCGTGCCCGCGGTGCCCCGCAGTGCACAGAGGCAGGAACGCTGGAGCCTGACCCTGCTGCTCCTTCCCGAGGGAGCTCCGAGCAGCTGGGGGGATTGGGCTGCACCTGGCCCTGTGCACACGCTCACCTGGAGGCTGCTGTGTCCTTTCCCCGGAGTCTGCTCCTGGTTCTCAGCGTGCAGCCGAGCCCGGCGCCCGGGGAGGCACAGATGCATTGTCTGCACTGCTGTGAGACACCCTCGGCACGGGGCACTGCTGCTTTTCCTCGCTTGGAGCTTCTTATCACAAGTCTGCATCATGGAGCTTTTCTCCTCCTGTTCTTTCTCCTTTCCTCTCCCTTTGTCTGTAGACTGCCACCTGTCCCACTTCACTCTCAGCTTCTCCTTTGCCTTTTCATGCTTAATGAGTTCTTTCACCTCAGGTTTTTTTTTGTTTGTTTTTGTTTTTGGTTTGTTTTTTTTTTTTTCTGTCTAAGTAGACCATGTCCTCTTCAGCCTGCTTCTCTCAACACTGGAGACAGAGCCCAGCCCCTCATCTCAGTCAGAGTATTCCTGCCAACTGTTTACAAAAAGTAGCACAATACCCAGGCTGAACACTGACATAATTACATACCCAGCCAGAGAGTGTAGTAAATAATCCAGCTTTTCAGGCTTTTGCCCAGTGGTGAGTCTTTTGCCATCTCCTCTGCCCATGGGCTAAATGTATTATTCTTGGCTTGCATTTACTCATATTCTGGAAGCACAGAGTCAGCGCAGCATCAGAGTGGATGTACAGGGATGCCTTGCACCATCCCACTCCCCGTGCCTGTGTGCCTCAATGTGCTCCTGGGGCCAGGCTCTGACAGTCCTGCTGGGCTCCTGAGGTGTGGGGATTGCTCCACCAGCGAGGGGAAGATGGCTCTGGGGTGAAGGTCAAAGGGGCCAGCAAAGAATCGCAGGGCTTGGTGCGCAGTGTTTGCACTGCTGGCCAGTTTGCAGAGGTTGGTGTGTGCGTGGAACTGCAGACACACAGAACTGTGGATATTGTCAGCACGGTTGTATTTCCAGTTGTGATTGTGAGCCTGGCTCTGTCTGCAGTTGCTTTGATTGTGAGTCAGTCTGTCTGCAGTTGCAGTAGCTGTGAATCAGTGTCTGCCTGTAATTATGTGGGTGAATCAGTGTTGGCTTGTTACACTATGAGTGCAAACGGTTTCCCATAGCAGTTGTGGGTGTGAATCACTCTACAGTCCCTCTGGATGTGTTTTTGAGTAGAAAGATGCAATACTTGGATTAATTTTGTTTTGATGAGGAAAAACTGTCAAGCAGCTTCTCATTTTGTAAAATTAAAGCTGGGTTGGGAGTTGGGCACAGACCTTATTTCTTCGTTACCAGCAGAACAACTTACAGAAGAAATCCACTTTAAGGCTTGCTCCCAAGATTTACATGTTGATCTAAACCTTTAATTTCTTTTCCTGGTGCCTCTGCTTCTGAGTGTCTTCTGCTGGCATCCCTTGCAGAGCTGCAGACAACACATTCGATAACCATCACATGTGCCTCGTATCTTCTGTGTGTGGCAGATTCACAGGAAGGTTGTTTATGGCTTCTACAGCTCCTGTGTGTTTGCAGGGATGAGCCAGTGTGTGCCTCTTGGGTAGGTGAGCACAAACATTGCCATGCTCAGGAGTCGAGGACTGTGTGGTTCCCCTGCCATGCACCCCTTGCTGTGAGCCAGGGCTGTTTCTCTACGTAGGTGGCAAACAGCAAGTTGGATTCAGGTGGATGGAGGTGCTGCTGCCTGTTTCTTGGTCTCTGATTTCTCTGAAACGCTGTAGCAGCTCCTGGCCTTCAGCAGCATCTGTGCAGCAGCAGACAGCGCTGAACTAGAGGCAAGCTGGAGAAATCCGGGCGACCTCAGGTGATGGAAGCAGAGTACTGGGCTGGATCCGGGCTCCCAAAACCAGCCTAGCCTGGCCCTGTGCTGGCTGCTGCAGGTTGGGCTCGGAGCTGGCAGGGCTGGGCTGCTGAACTGGGTGTCTGTGCAGCACTCACGGGCGTCCCAGCGAGCTCATTGCAGAACAAAGGGATGCAAACAAACCTGGGAAGCGAAGGGATGCGAGACAGGGGTCTTGTGAAACACCACAGCGCCTTACTCTGCCGTTTCTGGGCTTCCAGATGAACTGTGCCTGCTCATTGCTGCCCCTGCCCTCAAATGAAAAGATGTTTTTGTTCCGAGGGGCTCTCCTTTTTAGCTGGAGTGATTGAGAACTGAAGAAAACCCTCCCGAGCAGGGACCAGGGCAGCGTGTGCCTCGCCTGTGTTTATTGCTGCTGCACTGAGCACTTGCTGGCTGCTGTCTCTGCAGAGAGAGCTTGGAGCTTTGCTCAAAGAAGCATTAAAGAGGCACAGCAGTGGTCACCAGAAGCCTGATGTGCTCACAGAGGGTCAGGGAGAGCTGGACAGAGCCCGGCCTGTGCAGGCTGGATGCTTCTGCAATCCTTGAGGGGTATTGAAGTACCTCTCCTGCTGCCTGGGACCTGATTTGGAGAGTCTCCAGTGCAATGAGGAAGGGCTCTAATGAGCTTCTTGTGCTGTGCAAGTGCTCCTGAATTTGGGGGTAAATGTGCAGGTGTTGTGAGGTCACCCATAGCGCTGTGCTGCCGTGCAGGTGGGCAGATGGTGCTTGACACCGCCAGGCTCTGGATCACCCTCTTCTTCCTGCATGGAAGTGCTTTGATCTGGGCTGTTGGGCTGAGACTGCCTCTTCTTCCCAGTCTGATTTCCAGCTGGCTCCCAGCACCGGCTCCTCACTGCACAGCCCTCCCTGAGATACCTGGCTTGACAAAAGGTGTGCAGCTGCTGCAGGTCCTGGGGCTGGCTGGGAGCTGTCAGCGCTCTGCACCCCTCCAGCTGATGCCCCTGGTGTCCCTGTGTGGCACGTGGGGATGCTGATCCAATGCCACCACAGGTGGACAGCATCTCTGGGTGCAGTGCTGGGGCAGATTTGTCCTTTGGGCTGGTTCCTGAATGGTGTCTGCACGGTGACACTATTGCTGCGTGAATCAGATGGTTCCCCTGGCTGTGCATCTTCCTGGGAGGCACTAATTTGGGTGAGACACTCGTGTGACTCTCACAAATGTGCCCAGGTGGGTTTATGGGCCTCTTCTGCCTTCATTTCTTTCCTGGTGCTTGCAGTATCCCCCTCTCTGGCCATCCTCTCAGGTATTTTTGCAAGCTTTATCTTTCAGTTTCCACCTCCAGAGTTCTGTGTCTCTCCCTTGTCAGCAGTAAGCCTGTGCTAATCACTCTTTCCTAGGAAGGCACTTCAGAATATTTAATGGTTTCTAGAACAAGGATTTCTGGGAAGATCAGGCTCAGTGTGCCAAGTCAGGAGATACCCAATGTTGGCATAGTTACTAGGGTACCTTACTGACTTGGAAGTTTCCAGCACTTTTTTTGGTTCCCAAACCCACTTCAGTGGGAGCAGGGGCTGGAGCATGTCGCTGTCATGAGGGGAAGGAAGAAAGGAAAGAAGCTTTTCCAATTCCTTGTTCACAGCACATCCAACAGGAAGACCGTGTTTCCCTGGAGTGTCCTTGTGCTATGATGCTCTGGAGATGGCACAGATTGTCTTGGAGAGGAGTGGGAATGTTTGTGAAGCCCTTAGGTGTGTGGTTATAAAGACACCTGCCAAATTCCATGTGTTGTGAACTTCAAGTACCGCTGGATTCCAGCTGCAGAGTGCCAGCAGGGCTCCGTAGGAAATCTGCGTTGGATTCAGCAGTGGAGGTTACCAGCAACTGCACAATTAGTGCTGAGTGCATTTGCTAACTGTGCCATTAAGGAGCGAGCAGTGGACAGATGGAGGAGGGAAGAAGTGCAGGGCTGCTCTGAACACACACCATCGCTCCAGGCTCCATCTTGCACAGGCACAGAGGAGAGCCAGGAGCTCTGGGGAGATGTTCTTTAACTTACATGGAAGAGGGGGTCAGTCTAAAGACTTGTACCACTCTTTTCTGAGCTTGAAAATGTCGGCATTCTACACTTTTTTATTCATGGACACTGCACTTTTCCCTTCAGCAAGTCCTAGTAAGAGATTTTAGGTTTTTTTTCTCTTCTTTGAGGCTGTTAACAGCCAATTAACATTCCTAAACCCTCTCTTGGTTACGTGCAGTTAAATGCACGTTGCCTGCATCCTCCCTCCCCTTCCCGAGGACCAGGGATCCCTGCAGGTATTCAGATCAAGGCGTGGGCTGATTCAGAGCTTTCCTGAGTGGGCAGTGAGGGCTGAATAGCCCAGGACAGCCCCGGCAGGGCTGGAGCCGCTCTCTGCTGCTTTTCCCGAGGCACTCCCGTGGGTGTTCCCATCCCTCTCTGTGCACCGAGCGACCCCTCTGCCTCTCTGCCATCAGCATCCTCTCTGAGTGCTACTCTTGTGTGCTAAAATCGGAGGAGCTCAGTTCCTGGGCTGTTGAAACCTCGGGAGTTGTTTTACAAACTGATTTTATTAGGGAGCTGTTGGGCTTCTAAAGCACTTGCACAGGTTGGGTTCTTGTGTGTGTGTGTGGCTGGGCTCGCAGGAGCCCAGGAAAGGGGAGCAGTGATGCTGAGAGCTGCTGTGCCACGGGAACCACGCTAGGATCTGGCTGTGGGGAGCTTTGGATCACCCCTGAGCTGTCTGAATGGTGAAATCTGCCCTGCAAAACCTCCTTGTGTTTTCCAACACGTTTCCTGCTTGGCAGCAGGGTGATGAGCAGGACTGGGTCTGCTTCTCAATCCATCTCCAAGTGTGAAGTAGCCACAGAAGGAGGAAAACGCCCTGCAGCCTCTTCTGTCCGGCTTCCCAAGAAAAATACAATGCACGAACCAAAGGAAAGTGGTGGGAAACGGTGCCAAGCTGTTTTCCCTGCTGTGTTGTCCTTCCTGAGCCCCAAAGTGCAGGCACAGCAAAGCCCCATTTTGGGGATGTTCTCAGTGTGAACAAACCGAGACGTGACTGGCAAAACGTCTACTTGGGCAAATAGTGAAAACAGATTTTGGTCCCAGTGCAGGTATGTAGAGCTGGTTTGATGCTTAAAATGAGACTTAAGCACACATTTGACATAATTCAAGCCCCCCTGTTGTCCTTGGCTAGCATCTTCCTCATCAGAACAATCCAAAGTAGAAAATTAACCTTCATCTCTGTTTGATATTGAAGGAAAACTCCATGAACAAGGTTTGGTGAAAATGGAGTTGTTAAGAGCTTCTTGGCACAGACAGGGCACACCCACATGGGAGGTGTTCTGCATTTTGTCACTGTTCTGAGCCTCCAAATTACCTTGTTTCTCCATTTTCTGGTACTCTTTTTTTTTTTTTTTTTTTAGCTTCACTTTTCCACTGTTGGTGCATAACCTGCCCCACCTGTGGTTTCACCAAATCTGATAAAAGTGCTCCCAAATGTTCTACAGGAGCCACAACAGTTTCTGCAGAGCCAGGAGGCACCTGCTGCAAATCCAAGGTGTCCTCATTTGTGTGGGGATCCCTGGTCAAAGTCTGCTGGCTGTGCAAATTCTGTCCCAAACAAAGCATTTTTTGAAATCAGCAGTTGAATGGGAAAATGTGGATTTCAGTGAAAATTTCCAGTGGTGTTTTGGGGAGAGGAGAGAATAGACAGAAACAGTTCTTTTAATTTTTTTATAATTTTTTTTTTTTTTGCCTTTGGCTAGTATTTGAAATTGCCTCAGGGGAAAAAAATCAATTAAATACTATTGTATAATATGCAAGTTGAAATGAAATGAAAGGGAAAAGTTGAAAGGAAATCTGTTGAGAAGCTGCTTATTGAAGAAGTTCTGAATTTCCCTTGTAAGAAAAAATCAACATTTTATCTGTCCTTGTCGTGATTTGGAACGAGTCTCCCTGAAATGTTGGAATTTCCCACAGAACAGATGTTCAGCCAGTTAATTTGTGCTTCATCAGGAAATACTTGAATTTCCAAGACTGTGTGTCCCTTCTCAGCTGGAAAGTGGGGACAGCCAGAGGAGCCATCCCAAATCAGAGCTTTCCTCAGCAGAGCCATGGGTGTGTCCATGGCAGAGCCTCCTGCACCTCCTTTGGTGTGAGGATGAGCTTCCCTAGGGAGCATTCAGGTAGAATCCTGATTAATAAAGCCTGAGCACACTGTGCCTAAATTAATCTGTGCATTCATTTCTGCAAGGATTTTTAGTGACTGATGGGGAGGAAGGTAAAGGTAACTAGGGCCAAATGCTGGGTTGGTTGTTGGGTTTTTTTGTTGGTTTTTTTTTTCCCCTGTGCCTGCTGTTAGTGAGTATCTTGCCAGAACAAGAGCTGAGGTGGGAGGTAAGGGCTGGTGGTGTCTGGCTCTTCCCTTCTGCCTGCCTGGCAGCTCGTGTTCTCCTGGAGCTAAAAAACAAGGATCAGGCACAGCCTCCAGGGAGCCTGGAGGGCCACATTGCTGTAGGGAGAGCAGCTAAATGCAGAAATGTGATAAAACACACCACCAGCCTGGCCTTGTGCCTCTTCTCTTGCAGGGGCAGGGGCAGCCAGGTGCACACAGGACATGTGTGATCTCCAGGTCTCCCATGCTGCTCGGCCGAGCCCTCTGCACGCCATTCCTGCTGGGAGCTCTCCTCTCCCACCTCCCTGTGCAGAAACCCCTGCTCCTTGGCAGCACTCAGATAGTTCCCCTGCCTCCTTCATCCTGGGGCAGCCTCAGCTGGCTGAGAATCACCATCCAGGTGCTGGGGTTTGGCTTTGCAGCCAGCACATCCTTCAGCGCTGGAGGGAGCTGACTGAGGCTGTGCAGCATTGAGTGGAGAAATCCAGAGGTCACATTTGGCTGGCACCAGCACCTTGCCCTGGTTTCTGCCTGCTGTGATTGACTGGAGCCTTCAGTGCTGGCTCTGGGGGCTCGGAGTGGGGCTGGCTGTGCCTGGCTGAATCCCCTGGGTGCCAGACAGGGAGCGTTGCGAGGGGGAGATGTCACGACAAGCTGTATTTATCCAGGCTGTTGCTTGGCAGTGCTGCTCCAAGGTGCATCAACATAATGAGATACATAAAAGGAGAAGGCAGTTAAATGTGCAATAACATCACAATAAAAGTAAAACTGAGCATTAATGAAAACTCTGAGCACACTAAGTGTAGTATCGTCGAGCGCTCCCACCACCTTGGGCCTCGGTGGTCAAACTTAATAATAATTTCTGGCAGTGTCATTACCGGAATTAAATGAGGGTTTAACTGTCTAGAAAAAGATGTTGGGAAAAAAAATAGGTCTCGAGACTTCACAAGTGGTTCTGCTGTGTGGATGTCAGCGAGGCAGCAGAGGTACCAGGTGAGCTGGGGACCGCTGCGAGGGGCAGGCTGTGACTGAGACTGCAGGGTGAGGTGGAGGCAGGGATGGGTGGAAGAAGAGCCAGTGTGGTTCCTTTGGGAAGTGAGCTTTGCACTTGCTGCTGAAGCACCTGGGGAGCTGCAGGACCTGCTGTGAGGCTGGGGGAGGGTGTGAAATGTATGCACCTGCTTGGCTCTGAGCCGTGATGCAGCTCGCCCAGGGCCATGATGTGCCTCTGGTTCCTGAGGCTTTCCTGAGATTTCAAATACAGGGCCCCAGAAATACTGACTGCTACCCAACATGAAAAATTGAACTCTTTGCTTTTCCCTAGTAACTGAAATCTCTTTTCTCTCCTCTCATTCCCCTCTGTCCCTCCCTGGCAGGTTCTGGAGGCTCGTTTTGCAGTGGCTGCACGCTGACACCATGGCACCCAGGCTCCTGGGAATGGGGCCCTTCTCCCTCCTCAGCCTTGGAGTCCTGGTCCTGCTTCTGGCTCTCCCTGCTGTTGCTGGGTAAGGTGGTGAGTGCTGAGCTGTTGGCCAAGGCTGCAATCCTCTTACTGAACTTAAATATCCTGGGGTCAGTATGTGTACGAAGCAGTCCAGGGCAAAGCACTAAAGGGTCTCTGCTGTGTTTGACCCTCCCCTTGTCCCCATCCCCATGCCTTCCACCCAGGGACTGTTCAGTCCCTAACGTGGCTGACACTGGCATTATTTGAGGTGCTCTCACTGAGATCAGTTGTCAGCATTTTTTGCAACAAAACCTATTTTCAGATTTGGCCTCTGCACAATTCATTCTGGGCAAGGACTCTGCTTGCCTGAGTTTTAACCTGGAAGACAGATTCCCCCCACCCCATTTAATATTTTAATACTATTTTAAAGAACAGAAAATCAATCTGCTTCATCTGTTTGGCTGTTAATGGTGTAATGACCCACGGGCAGCACACCTGCCCTGCTG
This sequence comes from Dicaeum eximium, assembly GCA_013396995.1. Classification (NCBI taxonomy): domain Eukaryota; kingdom Metazoa; phylum Chordata; class Aves; order Passeriformes; family Dicaeidae; genus Dicaeum; species Dicaeum eximium. Next base: position 360,890 of record VWZP01003081.1, read on the forward strand.
CAGCACCGGGGTTCTCTGCCAGCCCTGGCTGGGCTTGCTGCTCTCCTGTGTGTGGGTGTGCAGGCTCTGGCTGTCCTGGCAAGGAGAGTACCACTTCCCAGCCTCTGGAAGCTGTCTGGAGGAGATGAAAGCCTGTTAGTCCCTGACTGCATCCCACCAGAGCCTGTGGCTGGCTGAGCTCGGGGAGTCCTTCGAGGAAGGAAGATGGAGATGCCATCAGCTGTGGGGAGGGAGGAGCTCTGCGCAGAGGGAAAGAAATGCAAATAATACATGACTTCTATAAAACATTTAGAAAAGCCTTTAGAGTGCCAAGTATGGACACTGAAATGCTGTCTGCTGAGTTAGAAGTCCAGAAGGGATCAAGGATCTTTATGCATGAAAAGATGTCGGTGCTGCCCCTCCTGCCCTGTCCTGCCTGCTCTGCTTTGTCTTGGATTTGACTTTGCAGCTTGCCTTGCTCTGTAAGTGCTGACCCTGCCCTCCTGCACAGGCACAGCCAGCCTTGGGCACTGGCCTCTCACCCCCTCCCCACGATGGCTGAGGGGATGTCCCCATGCCCTGTGCCTGCAGCTCTGCCTTCCTCCCTGCTGCCTTCTCCTCCCCATCGTGTATTCACCGGAGCCGCTGCTCCCTCGTCCCCTGCCACGCAGGGATTGCTCAGAATATCAGTCCCCAGGAGGATTTGCTTCCTAAATTGTGTGTGAGGGGACCCCTGTGCTGATGTGGCACAGCTTCACAGAGAGCCTGTGCACAGGTGGCAAGGTAATGACTTTTCCTCAAGCCTATCCTAATTAAATTTGCTGTAAACCTCTGTCCTTCCTACCTAGAGGATTTTAATTATTTTAAGACCTTGATCCTGCACATCTCTTTGCAGTTCCTTTATGCCTTGCTAAAGGGCAGCTTTAGCTTTATGTTAAGGTGAGGTGAGGCAGCTCAGAGCTTTCCTGGGAAAGGGATTATTAGCTCAAATCAGGTGCCAGGCAGAGGTGCTGCTGGCTCTCCCCTGCCTGCACCTTCCCTTGTCCTGCCTACGCTGCTCTTCCCCCAGCACCTCCCAAGTGAATCCCACACTGCTCACATTGAAGTCAAACCCTCAAATGTCAGGCTAAGTAAAACAGCTTTGAAATTTGTAAACTCATTTTTCCCATCTCCGCTGAGCCTCCGCCAGGAGTTCCTTCACAAAAATCCGTCCTCTCGCTCTTTATATTATGGGTAATTTTTAAAGATGGCTTATAAAACATTAATGAATGAGCTTTTCATGAGCATGCTAGCTATTCATAAGTTATAGATGGTTATATACTCATCAGCAGACACTGGGACAGATTGCTTTTAACCATGACATCTATTGAAAGCTGGTACAATTGAAACCCCACTAATTACTGCAGGCATTTGTTAAATTTCTCAAAACCCTTCTTACCTGCAGGGAGTTTAAGACCAGATGAAAAGCCAAAACCAGCGTTTGGATTCAGCTGGAAATCTCGGAGGCTGTGATGCAGTTTGTAATCTCAGGGGTGTTTTGATGTTTGGATCAGGCAGGTTGCATTAGGGCTGGGTCAGGTGTTATCCCAACCATGCCTCACCCTATGGAAACTGGAATTTCAGCACTGTGTTACCCTCCTTGTCTTCTGGGGGCTCAATTTCCTGGCTTCATCACTCCTCCAGGTGTTGCTTTGCTGAAAAACAGAGGCCAAGTGGTCCTGTGAGAGGTGGGATGTGCCCCTGGAGATGTGGACCTCAGGCACTTGAAAGGCAATTTCCCAGAGTGTTTGGTCAATGAAGCCAATGAAAATTAATGTCAGAATTGCCCCAAACGGAATATTTCAATTAACTGCAGCATTCTAAATAGTATTGATTCAGCCTGACTCTAAAAGTGCCCATACCCTGCTCTCAATTTTTCCTCTTTGGCTAGGAAATACTCTTTGCTCTTCTTTTAGCTTACAGAATCTGGGGTTTCTGTTGGGTGAACACTTTGATAGAGAGCTCCAAGGCAGCTCTGGTGCTTGTCACCTTACTGACCCTTCACAGTGTATTTCCAGGTGCACCAGCAGTGTCAGGGGTAGCCAGTCTGACCAGATGGGATGCAGCAGGATTAAGCTTTGAACTCCTTAAGTAATATTCCTTTTTCTGTAGTTTTTTGTTCTCCTTTTTTTCCCCCCCACCAGTTACTTCATGATGCATGCTGGAACCAGTGGCTGTCACACATCAAAGGACACAAGGCTGGGGTGAGAAGGAAAGGGGCAGAAGTGTTAGAAGGTGACAATTTAGGGGCTTTTCTTCCCCCAGAATGGCATTTCTGATGGCCATAGGTGCTGTCCTTGGTAACTGAAGCCATGAATTCCATGTCCACCACCTCTGGTCTGTGGCATTTGTGGTTTTCCTCTGGCCAGTGCTCCCCAGTTATTCACCTCTCAATTTAGTGCCAATTTGCCAGTCAGAGCTGCCCTGCTCCCGAGGGGCTCCTTTAGCTGCTGCTGAGCATCCCTCTGCTTCAGCAGCCTTTTTTCCCCTGCCTGGCTGGGCTTCCTCAGCCACCTCACTGCCTGTTTGTGCCTCTTAATCTTTTTTTTTTTGCCTCATTTGTCTCTCTCTTATTTCCTCTTCCATCTTCCTTGAAAACTCTTCATCTCTATAGATTTTTCTTTTTGTTTTCTGTTACTTAGTCTTCTGCCTTTCCATTTGTTTTGGTCCTAACAGCTATTTCTGCTGGGGAAAGCTGTGCTGGAAGCCACAGCACTGCTGCTCTGTGCCATCTGAAATCTCTTTTAGAGGCAGGTGGTTCCTGAAGGACTCGCAATCTCCTTTTCTGTTGATTGAAAGGGAGACACAAAATGCAAATGTGTTACTTGAGCCCCTTGTGTTTGCAAAACTGCATTGAAGATTTTGTTCAGCGAGATGTGCTTTTTTAGAGGAATTCACTCCTTGTTTTATTCCACCTGGGGCAGAATGTGTTCTGAGGAAATCATCTTGTTTGGGGGCTTCCAGGCTGCTTGTGTTGAGCAGAGATGGGAATGTGGAAACTCATTTGTTTTTATAAACAGGGAAAGTTCAGCAAACTGCAGAGATGGTTCACTAAGTGTTTTAATGATGCGGCTTTAAGCCTGTTTACTGAATTCTTACTTTTCTGTCTCCCTTCTTCCCTGGGGCAGAGATCTTTGAAATGGCTCAATCTGGCAAATAACTCGTGTCACTTCTTCCATGCTGCCTGTAAGGAGATAGTGGCACTTGAATAACTGAGCTTCCCACAGCCCCTGCTCAGAAAATGCCCATTTTTAGGGGCAGGCAAGGGATGCTGGGGCAGCTCCCTGTTAAAATGGGGCTCCTAAACCACTGCCCGTGGTGCTGCTGGCTCTGAGTGGGAAAGGTGGGGAGGGCACAGTGGGGAGGTCTCTGAGGACAGAGGGAATAGAGTGGTTTTGCACAAGAGGAAAAACCTTTATACCCTTTTAAAGTTTAGAGCCTGCTTTGCCTTTCTCCTACTCCCATATCAGTGCAGGAAATGAGTAAGAACATTCCAGTGAGTGCACTGGTGGTCGGCCAGCACTGAACCCCCACACTCATCGGTGCCTTGGCCGGGAAATCTCAAACTGGCAAACCAAAACCACTGCACAAAAGGGGATCAGAAATGCCCTGTGCTGAGTCCTGCAAACACATGGCTTTATCAAAAGCTGAGTCCCACCCGCACTCCAGGCTGGAGCAGGACCCAGCTCCCTTCCCTCCTGTAGCTGCCGGGAGCACGCACAGCGTGGATTTCCCTCTAACGCTCTCTCCCGCTTTTCCCCCGCTCCCTGTGCCAGGCTCTCTCAGAAGCACGTCCCGGACGTCGTGGATGACAGCAAGGACAACATCACCATTTTCACACGCATCCTGGACAGGCTCCTGGACGGATACGACAACCGCCTGAGGCCCGGCCTCGGAGGTCAGTGGGCGCTTCCCGAGCGGGACTTTGGCAGGGACAGGCAGCACTGACGGCTTTTGAATGATCCAGAGGGCAGGTGCTCAGTGCCAGGCTCGGTTTGTGGCTGTCTCCCCGGTTTGGGTCTGTTTGGCTGTTGGTATCTCGTGGGCTGAGAGTCCCGGGCTGCTGTGGTGGCACAGTGCAAGGACAGGCCTGCAGATGGAGCAGCTGGGGATCAACCTGTTCTTGCTATGTCAGAGGCAGGAAAACAAATGCCCTTTCAGAAATGCTGGTACATTCAGAAAGGAAGATATTGAGGGGCCAGAGCGTGTCCAGAGAAAAGGTCTGGAGCTCAGCTCTGATGAGAATCAACTGGAGGAGCTCAGCCTGGAGAAAAGGGGGGACACCCTCACTTTCTACAGCTCCCTGAAAGAAGGTTGTAGCCAGGTGTGGGTCAATCTGTTCTCCAAGGAAACAAATGATAAGAGGAAATTACCTCAGGTTGTACCAGGGGAAGTTTAGATTAGATGTAAGGAAAAACTTTTCACAAAAAGGGTTGTAAAGCACTGGAAAAAGGCTCTCTGGAAAATGGTAGAGCCACCATCCCTGAAAGTGTTGGTGTGGCACTTGAGGGCACGGGTTAGTGCTGAACATGGTGGTGGCCCTGGGTGCACACCTGGACTTGGTGACCTTTTCCCACCTGAGCCATTCTGTGGCTCTACACCACCAGCTCACAGAAGCTTCAGCTCACGTTGGTGTTGCTTTTCAGTCAGTTTGCTTTGCTAGAGAGCCTCTATCTCCACATCTTCTGAGTTATTTCCTATGCAGCTGTCACCTGGCAAGCTCTCCCCCCTGCTGCTCTGGGCACCGGGCACTCACCCAGGCCCTGCTGCCTCCTGAGCCGCCTTCCACGCTGCTGCCAGCACTGCTGCTGCTGCAGAGCTTCTCTGAGAGCTCCTGCACTTGTTTGAGCTGCTTCAGAAGGAAAAACCACGGCAGTCACCTTCCCACCTAGTGCCTACAGCTACAGTCAGCATGATCTAAGGGGGCAGAAGGAACAGGGAGGTGTGTGGGGAAGACAGATGTGAGAGCAGAGAGGTGTGGGCCTGGGTGGTTTCCTGCTGCTGTGGCAGAGGTGGCCCCTCTCAGTGCTGACAGCTGTGTGTCCCTGGGGCTGCTGAGGATGTCCCTCGTGGCTCTGAGCTCTCCTGCTCAGCAAAGGTGTGCTGCTGGACCATGATTCCCACCCAGAGCTGGAGTCACCACCTGCTCTCCCATTTTCTGGAGGTCCTGCTGCCAAGAGCTGCTTTCCTGAGCTCTTGCATGCTGGTGGGATCTCCTGGAATGGCACTTTGCTTCCCCAGAGCATTCTTGCCTCCTGCCAGCCCCGTGTGCACCTCTGTGCCACAGCCCTCTGCCCTGCAGCTGCCCTTGGAGACCGTGCCAAACCTGGGGTGGAAGGGCTTTTCCAGCGAGCATCCTCCCCTCTGCTGTGCTGCAGGGCCCACACAGGAAAGGGTTACAGTGTCTGCATAAGCAATCAGTCAGTTTTATTGCTTTTGTTGCTTGTTTCTTTCCCCCAGAATTAACTGTGGTCCCCCTAATAGCTTTGCTTCCTCAACTCTCCCCGATGGCTGTATTGATTGAACTGAAACGAGCTCTGCACGGGGACTGAGAGGGCATTTATGCTCACTCTAGGCTCAGCTGCAGACAAGCCCATGCTAAGTATTAACAAGAGGAGTCCCAAGAGCCTCTTGCTGGGGAAGTTCAAACCTTTCTTGGAACAACTTTGCTCTGTTGCTTTAGATCCTTTAATAACGTGTTTAACATAATAAACTGCCTTTGCCAGAGCCAGCCCTTGCGTGTTTACAGACTGCTTTCACCTCTGTGTTCCCCTGCTGAGGCACTCTGGCAGACCCAGATGGGAGGTGTTGATGAGGGCTGCAGGTTCTGGGGGCTCTTGACTGGCAGTGAGTTGTCCTCTGTGTATGGAGCAGCCTGGTGAGCCAGGCTCTCCCCAGTTCTGGTTGTTTTTCCCAAGGCTGAAGCTTTGGAGGTCTCTGAGGAGGAGAATTAGAGGGAAAGACCTCTCCCACTGCTGCTGGTGGCCACAGAAGCAGAAATGGTCCTGCTGCAGACTCCAGAGTTTAGGGCTAATGGAAGGGCCTGGGGTAGCAGTCAGCAAGAGATGGGTTCCTGCTGTCCAAGGCTGTGTGAGGGCTGGGAAAGCAATACCCTGCTCCAGATGAGCAGCTGTGCTGCAGTGGGACTGGGCCACGGACAAGGAACATTGGTTTTCCTGTAAGACAGCACTGGGCAGTCCCTGTAGTCTCCCCATTTTCCTTGGAAATGTCTTCCATTGCTTTTCTGAAGATGTGAGGCAAGAGCATCCATACCCTGGGGTCCATGGGAAGAGCAGATGGGGTGCTTGTGTCCTCACCCAGGCTGGTGGCAGGATGGAGCTCCCCAGACTGTGTGTGACCTGTGTGGAGCAGGACATGCAGGCTCTTTGCCTGGCTGCTTTCCTGTTCTGGATGAGCTGCCCCTGCAGACACTTGGGACACGGAGGGCTGAGCAGGGTTTGGGGCTGCAGCACCTCTCAGGGCTCTGCAGTGCCGTGTGTGCCCAGCCCTGTCCCCTCCTCCAGCTTCCTGTGCGCCAGGAACCGAGCAGTGTTTGTTTAGACTTTGGGGGAAGACACTGTGTAAGCAACAGAGTGTTAATGTGGTGACTTCTCCCCTCAAGATAGCCTCTTTGTATTTATTTTCTTATCCCCTCTGCTTTCACCATCTGCTGCCACCCACTCTAATAGCTGCCATGCCAGAGCTGCTCTTGCTGCCAGGATGCTGCAGACATGAGCTGAAGCCAGCCCGTGCTGAGGCTGCTCAGGAGTGCCTGGGGCTGCAGAGCCAGGCTCCAGGTGAGGGGGGCCCTGGGCCTGGCTGCTGCTCCTGCCCCAGACACGAGACACCCACTCCAGCCTGTGCTGTCCTGAGGCAAGGGGAGGTTGGTGGGCACAGTCCAGGCTGACCCAGGAGAAGAAAGGCAGGGGAAGGTGGCTGTCAGACCCCTTCTTCTGCAGTAACACCCTGTGGCACTGGGGACACGACCACTTGTGTCATAGTGTCTGGCAGGAGGTTTCTCCCTGTCTCTGCCAGCTGAGCCAGGGCTGGGTTCCTCTTAGGAACAGAGCCCAGTCCTTTCTTTGGCCTCATGACCACTGAAAGACAGTCTGGGCTTGGGGAAGGGGCAGCTGCATAAACAGAACAACTTCTAGGACTCAGAGTAGGGGGGAAAGGAAGGAGCTGTCAGCAGAAAACTTGTGTTTCCCCTGGGACAGCATGGGGCAGGTTGGTTATTGAGTCAGAAGAGGAACAGCGATGGACCCCGAGGGAATGGAGACATCATTGTCATGGCCAACCTTGTGGGATCAGAAAATGGCCCAAGAGAGCTTCTGTGGGCAGCACTGCCCCACTGTGGGCCTCTGCTCCTGCTCTGCAGCTGTGAAGTCCCACAGACCCTGTGCCCAGGCTGGAGGGGCTGCAGTGGGAGGTGTCTGTCTGGAGCTCGCAGGTTCTCCTTGCTGAGGCTCCCTGCAGAGCCTCATTTATCACCTGGAGCTTGCAAGAGCAGGAGAGGGGAGATGTGGCCAGAGAAGGAGGTGGAACTGGCTGACCTCAGGTGAGGCATCCTGTGCCCGAAAAGAAGAGATGCTCAAGGAGTGGGATGCAGGTGACTGGACCACAAGAGATGCTTCATGAATGACAGGTGTAAAAACTGCCCTGTGTGTCCTTGCAGTCCTTACAGGGCCGGTGTGATGTCCAGCACAGTGAGCCTGAGGGAGAAGCCCAGGCTGGGTGTTCCAGGGCCAGTGGTGCTCCCTGCACAGCTGTACCTCCTCTACTTTATTTCCTAATTGGTGACACTGGGGCTCGTTGTGCTGCAGCTGAAACAGAGCCATCCTGGGAATGCCTGGGCAGGGCCAGGAGGGGACATTTCCAGCCTTTTCCTTCCTTACAGCCTAGAGAATGCTTTAAATATGCTTTGGCAATGTAGGGCTATTACTGCTCGAGGAGGAGGCATGTGGGACCTTTCCACAGCTGTTTGCAAAGCAAGGCAGGGGTTTCTTCCAGCTCAGCCAGACTGGCTGCTCCACAGGGCCAGGGCTGTGCCTGAGCTACATTTGGGGTAAGGGTGAGGAACCCAGAGGGCTTCTGGAGCAGTGCTGGACAAAATCTCTGTATTGAGTGGTTGGGAAGCATTCCAGAAAACTGCTGGGCTTCTCCAGGGCATGCCAGGAGGGAAAGATTTTGCCCCAAGGAAGAGGAGAAGAGAGTAGGCTGCTGAGTTTTCTAAAAGATGAGTTGTAAACATCCTAGATAAGCCAGTTTCTCCAATTGCAATTCAAAAGCAATTTGTACCATGTTAAGCAGCCAGGCTGGGATCGATGAGTGTTATCCCCCCTGGATGCAGCATGACTGACAAGGTAACTCATGGTATTTCCTGGAAGCTCCCACAGCATCTCTGGAGTCCTGAACAGCTCAGCCCTGCTGAGGGATGGTGCCTGCTGAGCATCCTGCCAGGCCAGCTCTGCACCAGGGGCTTCTGGGCAGCTGAGGTTTGGGAGCCTCCTGAAATGTCCATGGGGTTTAGGGACCAGCAAACACAGGCACCTGGATTAAAGCAGCACAATTCCCCAGGCAGAGCAAGGCCCTTCACCCCTTGGGCTCCTTCCTCCTTGGGAACAGGGTATGGCACCCACTCCTTGTCCCTGGGGTGGTCCCATCCAGGCAGAGGGAAGGCCCAGCTTCTACCCTCCCAACTGGGTATATCCAGAGGGTGAAGGCAGCCCAGACTCCTCTTCCTCTTCTCCACTGTGCTGTTCTTTGGTGTCAGCACCTCCCAGCCCACGTTGGGCTCGAGCAGGACTTGGTGCAGTCAGGGCCTGCTGCTCACAAGAAGACTCAGATCAGGGTGCCCACCTGGGCCTGTGGTGGCTTTTATCTGTCCTTAAGCTGTCAGCTCTGTCTTGCCAATGGTTTTGATCTGTAGCCACCTGTTAATATTTATCCTGCTGTTGTATTTCCACGATTATTTTGTCAGCAAAGTGCGCCTCAGTTGGAGTTTCTCTTGTTTCCTCTTTCTGCGGTGCAATGTTTCTTCCTGCTCTTTTAATGATGGTGTAGTTTGGCAGGATGGCTCCTGAGGAACATCTGTACCCTGCCTGGCCACCTGTATTTCACTAATTCAAGTGCTGATGGCCAAGAGGTTTTGGATTTGGGTTCAGAGCGGCCCCCTTTAGGTTGAGACATTCCCAGGAGATGCTTGGTGTGCTACACCTCAGTGCATCTGTCATTTTGGCCCAGCCTCCTGCAGGTAAAGGCTTGTCTTACTGTGGGAGCATAGAGACAGAGGGGCTGCAATAGTCAGAATAATTAAATTACAGAACTGCCTTCTCTTGAAAGTACAGTGCTCTCCAAAATGAAACAGCAAAACCTTATCTGCCTGGCAGGATCCAAGAAGAAATCTGTTTGCAGTGAAATTAACCTCTAACAGTGGCAAAAAAATGTTAAATTGTCCAGATTGAAGTTTGCAGAACTTTTATTTCCTAAAATCTGGATGAAATGTTGAAATGGTCCTTTTCATTTGTGGATAGGTTTTTCACCTGGATGTGATGAAGCTGCCTCATAAACATTATCTAGACCTACTGTTTGTGTGAGAGATACATGAGATGACAAACAGAGCTGTCCTCTGTGGTTCCTTACCATTTCTAGGGTTTCAGGTCTGTGTTTAATCTGTTTTTCTGTCTTAATGTTCCACTTTTCCTAACTTCTCATCTCTTCTCTCTGATCTGACTTCATGCTTTGTATTGATTACTCCAGGGAGGAATTTGATCCTTTCTTAAGAAAAAAAGAAAAAACAAAATCCGTGTCTTATCTCAGATTTTTGTCTTTATCTGAGCTTCCTTGATGAGTTTCAATTTGAAGCTGAGGCATTGCCTGAACAGCGTTTCCTTCTGTTTACCTTTCTGGGCAATGGGGACCCTGCTCTGCTCGTCAAACTTCTGAAGTCAAGATCTGTGTGTGAACAAATTAAAGAAGGGTTGTCACCCCCCGGGGGCAGCTCTCCAAAGGCAGGCAGCTTTGCTGGGGATTTGCAGAGCCCTGGTGCTCTCCTCTCTGGCACAGAATTCCCGGTGGTGCTGCTGTTTAAGCCCCTGGTGCACAGCTCTGTGAGAAAAGCCTCGCACACATCAGAAGGCAGGCGAGGAGCACGGCCCTGACAGCTGTGCCTAAGGGTGGAACTCTTCTCCTAAATAACTCATGGATGTGCTGAGGGCAACAAACCTGGATCAAAGCTTCAGGAGAGCCACAGGCACTCGTGAGGGGTCGGGAATGAATTGTGAAAGGGGATTGATTGCTTTTGGGGTGAAACACCTGCCTTTGGGTCAGCACTGGGGTGCTCTGGGGGCATCTGGCAGCTGCCAGTGTCACTGCAATGGGTCACCACGCCAGGTCCGTGCCCGGCCACCCTCAGGAAGGGCAGTCATGTGGCCAAAGTCCACCACCAGCCATCCTCGCTGTGCACGCTTCTGGGCTCTCCAGAGCAGCCCAGCCAAGCCCCCAGGCTGTGGGGTTGTGGTTTGTGAGCAGGAGAAGGTGTTTCTCATGGTTTGTGAGCAGGAGAAAGTGTTTCTCCTGCTGCTGTGGATGCCTTTGTTAGCTGGTGCCATCCCTGGCTGGGTGTTTCCAGCTGCTGACCCTGCTGTGCACCCACACGCGGAGCCAAGAAGATTTTCCCCAGGGGGCAAGACATTTTTCTAGGAAAGGAAAGCCATCTGGAGGGGATTTTTGCCCCAGTAATATGTACTGGAGGAACATGTCAGAGCTCCAGTTCTGGCTCAGACACCTGCAGTGAAGCAGTGTGAACTCGGGCAGCTGCTCCCTGCCCAAGGGGGAGCCGTGGATGTGTCAGAGACGGGATGATGGTGTTTGTTTATAATGACTCTGGAAGGAGATAGCTGATGTTTCAGCATGTTGAACATGTGTTAGATGGGTTTAAGAACATTAGTAGATGATGTTATAGATGGCTATAAACTGCTTGTGAGGATGTCTTTATTGATCTGTTGGACTATGGCAGCTTCTTCTTTATTAGAATTTCCATTCGTTCAGCCCCATGTAAAGGATTTATAATGTGGCTTTGATATGGATTGAGAAACAAGATTTTTTTATTGGATGTTACAGAGTTTAAAAACAACTTTAATTGGTTTGTTCTGGGAAGCTGGTGGTGAAACAACTGGTCCAATACTGAGGAAAAAGCAGCTATTTTATTTGTTGAGCTAGAGGATAAAATGTTTGCAGCAGTTCATGTAGTAATATAGAGGTATTTTTTGTGTCTGATGAGGCAAAGTCATTGATTGCGTTGGTGGTGAATTCCAGCCCTGATCCATCTGGAAGAAGCAATCAAATCACATCTATCTGAGCCCCCTGTGGAGGGGGGATTAATGCTGCTGCTTCAGACCTGTTAGCTTCTTAATGCTGTTCCATTTATTTAAAGGTTATTGTTTGATTAAATAAAAATACTGGAGTGTTTGTGAGGGTGGAAGATGCATGGGGCTTTGGGGAGTGCTGCAAGACTGTGAAGCTAAACTGTGCAGGGTCCCTTAAGCAAAGACTATTAAAAGCCAGAGGGAAATTCCCTGTTGCAGTAAGTGGCAAAGCTCTCCCTTGTTGGGGCAGGAGTTTCCTGCGATATTTCTTTGTCTGCTAACTTGTAACTGAACTTTAAAAATGTGCCTCTGAAGGATGTGCAGCTAATGTTTATTAAAAAAAAAAGAAAGAGTGCTTGTGGAGAACTGACAATTATAGGCACAGAGTATAGCCTAGAGAGGGATTTTAATCTGCAATTTGCATTGTGAGGAAAGGACACCCTGTTCTCTTTACCTTCTGGAAGGATGTAATTCGAACCAAAGTGTTGAGAACAACAGGCACAGAAAAAGCATATGATTTCTTTTTCTCCCCTCTCCCAACCTGCTGGAAAATCCTATTGACAAAGTTCAGGCTGAGTCAGTGGATGGAACAGCTCGTGACTGGAGCGAAATAAATTGTGTCTGAAAAGCCAAGATGGTGTTTCGATGTCGCAAGAGCCATTTCAGACATCTTCTGGTTTGGAAGGATCAGTCCTGATAGGAGAAACTTTGCTGAGGAAAGGGTCTGAGGACCATAACAAACCCCACAAAGCACAGCCATTGTGTGTGCACGGTGCCAGAGGCTCTGCACAGGGCTTGCTCCATCCTTCAGAGCTCTTGTTGAGGAAGTTTGTGTCCATAGTGGCCAGATCAGCATTTTTTTGCTGTCCTGCATTTGCACTTACTCATCTGAGTTCTTATCTCGCCATGAGGATGTCACTTTATCCAGCTGTGGCCACTGTCCTGCAAAAAATGAAGGTGCAAACTCTGTTGGGTTTCCCCCCCCCCCACAAGCTGTGTTTTCAGTGAGGGGTCTGTGCACATGTGGGAATTGAATTCCAGGCTTTTGTGCATGGAAGATGAGAGCTCTTCCCTTTGGAAAGATGCACCTGGTCTCACCCGAGAATTTGAAAATGCCTTTTCCTAGAAAGGGGCCTTGCCTGCTTTCATGAAGAAGGGTTAAAAAACAAAAGCATGAAATCCCCTTTCTTCTTCCCTGATCAATCTAGCCATCATTATGAAAGAAGCTTTCTGATAGCTCCTCTTTGTCATGTAATGTCAATACCATTAAGTCCACTTTGGCAAGGGAAGCAATGTATAATTAATTTGCAAATCAGTAAAGTGGATGTGATTTTTATACAAAGAAGAAGGTCTTTAACTGCAGAAGGCTTTGTGTGGGCATGGCTGTGCTTGGATGGGACCTGCCCCGAGCATCCCTGTCCCAAAGGGATTGAGTCAACAAATGAATGGAAGCCAGGTGGGACAGGGCTGAGGTTAGGAGTATGCAAGTGCTTCTGAACACCTGCCCAGTGAGTTAATTGAGCCAGAAAAATATCTTTGAGACTTTGCCTCCATCCACTGCTTTTGTTGTTTTGGGTTTTTTAAAGCTTTGGCTCTATCGGAATTATTATTATTTTGATGCAGAACACATTAAAAAGGGAAAAGGAAAAGAATCCAAGCCCTATCTGGACTGATTTGTTCCCAGAAAGATGTTCAATTTTGTATGTATAATTGAAAGGGGCTAAATATAGCTGTATTAATATTTATGGTCCTTATGTTGGAGTCAATACAAGAGTTGCTGTTCGAGGCAATTAAGCTTTACCTTTTCACATGTAGGATTTCAGTGTTTGGAGATGACATTAGTGGTGTGACCTGCATCCAAGAGAGAAAACACGAAAAGCATGCCACCATCTGTGGAGTATGATACCCTGTATTTAGTGCTGTTTGCTGACAGGCAGTTTGTCTCCAGCGAGGCTGATCTCTCCAGAGCAGGGCTGCTGGATTAATAGCAGGGAAATCAGGGAAATCAGTGCTCTGGGAGGCTCGCAGGAGAGCTGGCCCTGCTGTGTTTTGGGAGGAACTGAGCAACCAGACTCTTGTGACATCATAAAGTGAGGATTGCCCACCTCTGCTGCATCTGTAGCTGCTGGGGATGAAGGGAAAATGATGATGGTGGCACTTCATGGATCCCGTTTGTCTTCACACCCCCCACACCCTAGAGCTGGGGCGTAGGAAATGTGACTCTGGGGAAGGGCCCTCCATGCCCTGTCCCAGGGCTCAGGCTCCTGTGCCTGTCTGCAGGGCCAGTCACAACCTTCATGTCACCAAAGCACAGAGAAAGCAAATCCTGTCCCGAGCTCTGAGCTGCAGTAGGGAGCGTGTGCACAGGGAATTGGGTCGGGGCTGTAACGATGAAAACAAGTCAGTTTGCATCAATAACAAAGGCAAAGTGATGGTGTGCTGGATTTCTAAAGCACTGCCTTTCAAGAGAAGGGTATCACTGGGATAACACGACAAGAATCCTGGCAGTGGCTGAATTGCCCTGCATTGCTGCTTTTTGGGAGCTGCAGCTCCTCAGTGCTCCAGTTAACAAAGAGCTGTTAGGGCTGTAAAATCTCTCACTGATAGGGGCTGTCTGAGTCCTGCCTGTCTCCTAAATTTGATCAATGTGTCAGGCTTTTCCTTTCTTCCATCTGGCTCTGACAACTGCCTTTGGGAAGGAGCCTTGCTTGGGTTAACCTGCCCTGCCCAGGGCTGCAGGTGGAGATTGTCTCAGTGATGCTGATCGTGGTGCTCATCCCTTCTCCAAGGACTCTCAAACCCTGGGTGGGTGTGTTTCTGTTCTTTCTCTGCTGTGTGGTGTGTTTTGGTAGCTGGAAGCCTTTTAACCTCCTTCAGTAGCCATCAGGGGGGTGCATTTTCCAAGGATTTTCATTAGCTTTGGCTGCTGGAGCACAATGGCTGCTTAAACAGGGAGGGAAAATTGGAAATCAAAGGGCACACCTGCTGAGGTAAAAACGGGGGCCATGCTCTCAGTGGTGGAAAATGAGTTTTCAACTCCAACTGGGCCTTTGGAATTCCACCTCAGCCCTGAGGATGTGCTCCAGGTGACGCTGACCCCAACACTGGTATTTCCAATTACTGATGACACAATCCTTGCCCAAAGGTGCTGGCTCCAGAGCAGAGAAGGTTTCCTTGGTGTGCCTGTGAATGAGCCAGTCCCACCTCATCTCTGTTCCTGAGCAAGGACAAGCCAAGCCATATATTAAGGAGCAAGGAAATTGCACCAGTTAAATTTAAAAAACTCATTTAGCTAAAGCAGTGTAAGCGCCCATGAATATTTATCTGATGATATGGAAGCGTGCGGACTCCCACCTACTTTATTAAATTGATTTTCAATAAAAATTCAAGTGGAAGACGTTTGATTAATGGCTGGTGGGACGGGACAATTAATGTGAAGTCTGGAGTCAGCAAGAAGTGTCCCCTGAGCCTGTGTGTCCCTGCTCCAGGCTGGGCTAAGAAAATGTTTCTAAACTCCTCCAAGGGACCACAGCAGTGTTTATCCATGTGGTAACTATAACGGGGTGAACAGGAGCTGCTGTTTGGCTGGTGCATGGTTTTGCTGAGGTCCTGACCTTGAAGCTGGCCTGTGATGTTTGCTCCCAGTGTTCTGATCTCCCTGCTTTTCCCACCCGTCGGAGCAGGCTGCACCTGAGAATTAAACCCAGCACCGAGCTGCGGCGCTCGCCTCGGGTTTGAGCGAGGCTCCCTGGGCCTTTGCATTTAAACATGCCTGGGATTAGCTCCATCAGCCTCCAGATCTGCTCAGCTCCTACCAATTTCCTCGCTCGGATTTGTCTCCTGGAGGAAGGCAATTTGGAGCTGTAACATTACAGCTCTATTAGGGATCTCCAGTGCGGTGTCCTGCCGGGATCCTCGCGGCGCTGGGGCCGCCTCTTTCCGAGGGGATGCTGATCGTGGGGCAAGTGAGGGTTCCCAGGATGGGATCCTACTCCTGGGAGGGACCTGAGCAGCCCTGCAGGGCCTGGGAGCTCCCCTGTCCCAGAGGGCAGCAGAGCTGGAGGCTCCTTGCAGGCTGGAATAGAAATTCTCTGCTGGGGTCTTGTGCAAAATCTCTGGAAGCTGCTGTGGGAGGGATGCTGCATCTCCAGTTCTCTGCAGGGGTTTGCAGAGACAGGGGTGCAGGGTTTTTTGGGGTGATGGTTAGGGGCAGGCAGCATGCCTTGGTGGGGCAGAAGAGGCTGGGGTTGGGCAGGGAAGTGGCTCCCTCTCAGCACCCCTCAGCTCCACACCTGTGGGGCACAGAGGCACCACAACACCAAGAGCCACTGAAACTGCTGCCCAAGTGGCACCAGATGAACAACACTTGGGGCACAAATCCTTCCCCCAGCCAGGACGGCAGCCCCATGCCCAGAGTCCTGCACTGGGGAGCAGGATGAGCACCTCAATGCCCTCAGCCCTTCCCAAGGGGCACCCAAAGAGCTCCAGCCAGGTGGCACAGGGAGAGCACCCAGGGGCAGGGAGCTGCAGGTGCTCCTGCTGCTGCACCTCCAGCATGGACAGGCTCCTGCAGTCTCTATTTTGCAGTACTTTGGGGTTTTCTCTACATGCAGATGTGGCAGCAGGGAATGGGTGCAGACACTTCTGGCACAGTTGGGCACTCCCTGCTGTGTTTGCTTTGCTGGGGAGCTGGGCATGGACAAGAGTGATGGGAACAGAAAGGAATTAAAGAAAAAAAAGCGGGGGGGAGCAGATGCTGGGCATGGACAAGAGTGATGGGAACAGAAAGGAATTAAAAAAAAATAAAAGGGAGCAGGTGCTGGCAAATAACTGCATGGCAGAAAAAGAGAGGGAGAGTTGTGGTTGAAAACAGAAGCTGAGGAAAGGCAGATTGGCAGGCAGCATATTTCTGGAGACAGCTTTCTCCTCTGTAGGCTGAGTCACCTAAGAAACGTGTCAATAAAACACACTCTCGGGCACTGTCTCTAATAAATATATATTTAAGAGAGACATTTCTTCAAAACTTCTGCGAGGAGATGTCGAATTCTGAAGGGATGGCATGAAAAATGACATCTCCAGTGGAAGCAGAGAGTTGCCATGGGAACTGGAACGCTTTGAACATACATCACTAAAACAAGAAAACATTTTCCCCAGCAAAGGAAATTAAAAATTACATACATCTGGAGGCATCTGCCCTCTGCCTGTCTCTGATGGGAGTTTCAGAGTATCATGCAGCATATCATAATTCATGTAGTGGGCAGGACTGGCAATTCCATATCAGTTGTTGAATTTTTGTAACTGTGATAAAAAAAGCCTTCCTGTCCTTGGGACAGGCAATGCTGGTGCCTGAACAGTGCTGGGGAGGGGGAGATTTGGAGCCAAAATGGAATTTCCTCTGAAGTTGTTTTGCTCACCTGGGGACAAAACAACAGCCTGAATGCACAACTAAGCCCATCTTGCCACGTGGGCATGAATCCACTGCTGCCAGAGTTTGCTGGCCCCATTTGGCAGCCAGGGACTTTTCCTGGGAAGCAGGGGAAGGCAGGTGAGAGGAGATGTCCTGGAGGAGCACTGTGAGTGTTTGGGCATTTATCTTATGCTTTGGAGACTCCGTTTTTCCGTGCAAGTCTGGTGCAGCAAAGCCAGGAGGAGTTATTTGCACCTGGCAGTCAGTGTAATTCTTTCTTTCCTTTGTTTTCCAGTGCATTTCCTTTTTCTTTCTTTCCCAGTGCCCTTCTCAGTGTGTGGCAGAGGTGGCACAGGGTGAGCCCAGGGGAAATGCTAAATTAACCAGTGCAGGGTGAATTAAATACGTTTATTTGCGTGCTGTATTGGCATTGCTGAAATAAATAAGCTCTGGCCATGCAGCCCAGTGACCTGTGCCTGACAGGGGACAGATAGCTCGGTGCAGAGCTGGGCTCTGCCACACACACCACGTTGGGGTGCATGAGGAAGGGAAAACATTTGTCTGCAGTGCCCTGGGAGTGGAGGTGAAGGATGCCAGAAGCATCATCGGAGGCACACTGTCTGAGGAGCTGATTGAGTTCTCTGCTGAAGGAAATGCCAGCCAGGAGCTAATGGATAAGGGAACCAGAGTGCAAATTACAGCTTTGCTCCCTGCTATGGTGCTCTTGTATCTTGTCTCAGTACCTGGTGTTGGCCTCAGGGGACAGGCTTGAAAATTAAATGGGCCCTTCCTCTGAGCTGTACAGCAACCCCCAGGAGTCACTTTCTTCTATTTTTTTTATTTCCATTTTTTGCCCACTACAGCCCTTCAGGTGTTCTGGCAATCCTCAGCCTGCAGAGCAAGCTGGAATGGGATACAGCCAGAGGCACGGGCAGGCAGCATCCTGCTGAAGGGCAGGTGGGGACACTGAGGCACAGCAGAGCTACCTTCAGTGCATGCTGAGAGCCATGGGGCAGAGCAGCAGTGCTGGGGCTGCAGCTCAGGGTCAGCCTGCAAACCTGTGCCCTTCACTGAGACATCTCTTTTTCTTCCTTCTCCCTCTGCAATGGCACAATTCAGTACAGCGTGTGTGTCTCATTTGGTTTGAGTGGGACTGTTTGGTTTGGGGTCCCTCATGACAAGAGGGAGATTGAGGGGCTGGAGCATGTCCAGGGAAGGGAATGGAGCACCAGGGGTGGCTGTGGGGGGCTCAGCCTGGAGAAAAGGAGGCTCAGGGCAGACCTTATTGCTCTCCACAACTCCCTGACAGGAGGGGGCTCACAGGTGGCGATCCCTCTCTTCTTCCAGGCTGCCAGTGACAGGATGAGAGGAAATGGCCTCAAGTTGAGTCAGGGGAGGTTCAGGCTGGATAGCAGGGAAAAGTTCTTTACTTAAAGGATTGTCAAAGCCTGGAACAGGCTGCCCAGTGAAGCACCAGGGGTGGCTGTGGGGGGCTCAGCCTGGAGAAAAGGAGGCTCAGGGCAGACCTTATTGCTCTCCACAACTCCCTGACAGGAGGGGGCTCACAGGTGGCGATCCCTCTCTTCTTCCAGGCTGCCAGTGACAGGATGAGAGGAAATGGCCTCAAGTTGAGTCAGGGGAGGTTCAGGCTGGATAGCAGGGAAAAGTTCTTTACTTAAAGGATTGTCAAAGCCTGGAACAGGCTGCCCAGTGAAGTGGTGGAATCACCATTCCTGGAAGTATTCACAAAACACATGGATGTAGCACTTGAGGGCACTGCTTAGTGGTGGGCATGGTCGTGGTGCTGGGTTGATGGTTGGACTTGATCTTAGAGGTCTTTTCCAACCTTAATGATTCTCTGATTTTTCTTGCATTCCCTTGTTTGCTTCCTTGCTTTCCAATCTCTGCAGCTGTTTTCTCTGTTGTCTATCAATGATTATCAGGTTGGCAACAGCAGTTTTGTATTGCACCTTTGTGCTTATCTTTTTCCCGGGGATCTGCCTGATGAATTGCAGAGCTCAGTAATTGCTTTACAAACTCCAAGGATGTTACTGGCACTGATCTGAAGATTTTGCAACTCCTCTCAAAGCAATTGTGGCCTGTTGGGAGGTGGTGATTTCTGTTAAAGAAAGACTTGCTGAGAATTAGTTAACTAAAGGCTCAGTGTTTTTAGGAAAGGGAGTAAGCAAAAACCTGCCAGGGCCAGTCTGCCTGAGGAAGAAGCTTCAGAGGCACATGGAGTTCATGTAGATGTGGATAAGCCTGGTCTAATCAGTGGTTTTCGGAGCTGGTTCGTTCATGTGTGGAGGAATACAGCAATGCTTTGTTTTGGTGCCTCATCTCTCCTGTGTTTGCAACCTCAGCCACAGCACTGAAGCGCTGAACCCGCTGCAATCTTTCCCTGAGGGTTCTGCTCACTGACATGGTCAGCAAGAACACTGTCATTGATCCCTAAAGGGGACAATTAACTCTATAAGGCCATCAAGGTGCGCCCAAACCAGAACACAGGTGGTTTGCAGGTAACATGGACTGGGTTTGCCCAATGCTGAGGCAGCAGACTGGCATTTTTGCCCTCAGGTTACTGCTCCTGCAGCAGAATTCTCCTGGCTTTGGTTTCCTTAGGGCACAGCTGGATGTACCAGCTGGCAGCACAGCACTGCCTGACTGCTCTTCCCCTGTCCACAGGGACCAGCAGGGATTCCCTTTCCCAAGTGCCTCTGGCTTAGCCATCAAGGCCAGGCTTTAATACTGAGTGTGTTAAATTATGCATGCTAATTTATATTCACACATTTTCCCATTGTATTTATAATATATAACAAACATGTTTGTGTAGCATCTCCCTTCCATTACCACAGGGTCTGGGAGCACTGCAGAACCTCTAAAAGCATGCTCATACATACATATTCCTCCTCTGTCTTCCTGGCATCTGAGGGTGTCCTGAGTCCTTAAAATAGTAACCACAGTAGCTTTGTTCATTCTGTCTTAGTTCTGTCTGTGGCAAAAATAGCACAGCTGATTTGTAGGCTCTGTTTGTAGTCTGTATGTGTGAGAATGAGGGGTGTGTATAAAGCCTCCATGGCTGCACACCCTCCAGCAGTCTCTGCTTCTGACTCTTTCTTCTGTCCCTGATGGACTGGAGGTTTATCAAGAACTTCCTCCACATCCTGAGTCTAACCCCTGGATGTGTATCTTAATGTGGTGATAAGAATACATGCACGTGGATAAATGGGGGGCAAGCTAAGTTAAATCACATTCTGTGGAGCCTTGAGGTAGGTTTTTAGCCAGGGCTTCTCATGGTGTAAGGCTTATCACACCCATCTTGCTGCCTTTTGTCTTCCATAAGCTTTAGAGCCTGCTGGCTGATCTGAGCAAAGCCTGACAGAAAAGGTAGATAACTCTGAGATTTGGAGTCCCTCCAAGATTTGTGGAATTATGAAGCTGAATGGAAAAAGACCCAAAGCCGAGAGAGGTAACTGCGTGGGATCAACTGGTGTTAGGCATCAGAAAAAGAGGGAAGAAAAGCTGATCTATGGGAAGCAGGGTTTGGCAAAGCAGCATCTCTCCTAGGCTGTTCTGCTGATAGAGCTGTAACCTGCACCCCACACTCCTGACAAGTGTGAGAAAATGCCTTTCACCAGCACAGGGGGTGTGAAATCCCTGTAGCACCTTCTACAGCAACACCTGGACGTACCCAGAGTGCCAGGTGTGCCTGGAGTCCCTTACCCAGTGTGTGTTGAGACACAGGAGCAATGCAGCCAGGTCAAAACTGGGCCACCTGTGCTGTTCCCCCACGGCAGTGCTGGGGAGGGAGGGCAGTTACTCGCCCAAAAGGGACCAGCAGATGCCCCCTGTGCCTCTCAGCCCTGTGCTGGGGAACAAAGTGTGCTGAGTGCTCTGCTTGAAGCAATAGCTGTGCCTTGATCCCAGCTCTGTTGGTTATGGAGCTGTGTAGGTGTAGAGACAGCTCAGACCTGGGTCAGAGCCATGAGCACATGTACAGCACATTTGCAGACTCCTGAGGGATTTCTCTTCCAAAACCCAGCTGATCTTCCCTACGCAACCCAAGGAGTTTGTGCCCAGGAGTCAAACATCCATCTATGCCTCAGAGTGTGCCATAAATCCCACACAAGCCATATTCAGGTGGTAACTGGATCACTTCATGGTCCTGCAGCTCCTTCCCGCCGAGGACATTGGCTGCAGCCATGTGAGAACTCTGCATCTGCAGCTTGTGGTGTGAGACAGGGAATAAATCTATTCCCTGCCTCGGCTCTCCGTGGCCCTGCTAAGAAAGGGAGCCAGGGCAGGCTGTCTTTCTGAGGCTTTGACAGGCATCATCTCACTTCATCTGTGCTGGAGAATTGAGCACATGTAATTGCAGACCATGCTGATCTCTCTCTCATCACGTGTGAGCAGCTTTGTTGTTGGCTGTCTCTTGAGACAGCCCCTGAAATTCTTTTGAATTCCTCGTTCTCCCTGAAATATCCAGGTTGAGGGGAGAAAGGAGAGAAGCACAGCTGGAAGTGACACCACATGCATAGCTGTGTTTACAGATTGGATGATTTCTCTCTGGTCTGGCTGGAGGACAGGCGATTGTAGACACTGATGTGCCATCACACCAGAGAGAAGGCAGTAATTAATCACTGTGGCTCACAGAGCAGCAACTTGGGAGCTGGCTGTACAGCAAATTCTGGCAGTGCCAGGGGATTGGAGCAGCAGCAGTGGGTAGAAAAAAGCCTGGGCACCCCAGGACTGGGAAAACAGGCTTGATGCTTTCCTGGCGAGCAGCAGATAGCCTTGTTCCCCAGCTAAATGTGATGTCCTTTTGATCATAACCCTGCAGAAGTCACTGGAAGCATAACTGAGGGTGTCAGAGTTGTTACACAGACCCAGTTACTCTGGAATCAAGCAAATAGCTGAGCACAACCGTGTGAGACAAATCGTTTGTGACATGGCAGAGCTAGATAAGGATCCAACCCAAAGGTCTTGTTGGCAATCCCCTGCAGGCTCTTACTCACCCCTGCTTTTGCTGAGATAAGACATTTGTTTCAGACATTTATATTGTTTCTTCCCTTACTATGTGGTTTATTCTGCAGAGTACAGATTTCCCAGTGCTCTGTCCTTGCCTGACCTCACTTTGCAGTAGATGAGCATCCTGTCATCTTTAAGCACACTGTCCCAGGTCACCAACCTTCATCCATGGACCCTGCTCATCCTCATCTCTGTGCTCCCTAGAGAGAGGCAGTGCTGTCAGAGGTGATGAGATCTGGGTGGGCAGAACTACCTGTGGGATTACCTGTGGGATGACCTGTGGGGCCAGCAGGGTCTCGGCTGTGTCGTGGTGCTTCTGCCCAAGTGAGTTTTCCTGGAGATGTGGGTGTTTCAGGTAGTTCAGGGAATTAGGGCTGATGTTACTGTCAGCTCTGTCTGGCCTCTGAAGGGCTGGGCTACCTGCCAGCCCCCTGGTGACACTCCTGGCCCTGCTGGCTGCCATTTGGCACTGACAGGACCAAGACATTTTGTGCATGTTCTTGCTCCTTCTTCTCAGAAGAAGAATGTGTACACACTGCCGTCCATTTTTGGGAAAGGTGCCTGCCTGGGCTGCCAGACGGGTGAATGTCTGTGATAGGAGACTTGGCTTTGACTTCTGAGCAAGTAATTTCGTATTCAAGGTTGCTGGGGTGCTGCAACAGCCAAGCAATGTCTGAAAATATGCGTTTTTACTTTGGGACTGGGAGTTTGAAGAGGTTGCTCATGACCTCTGTCTGTGTTGTCTGAGATTCTCCAGTCATGCCCAGCTGAGGAGAGAGAAGGGCTTTGCTGAGACCTGCCTGCACCTCTGCTCTCCAGCTCTGCTCTCCCTTTCCCAGAGGCTGCAGGGAATGCCAGGACATCCTCGTGGCTTTTCGCCACCTCTGTTCCCCAGCCTTTCCCTCCTGACCCCAGCAGAGCTTCTGCTCCCAGGATACCTGCTGTGGAAACACTCCAACCACAGTAGGGATGTTTGTGGTCGTGACATTAGCAATAGCTCACGCTCCTTGGTGACCTTTTGTGTGGCAGCAGCTCTGTCAATGTCCTTGGAGTCAGCTTTATCCCCTGGCTGGGCTGGACAAGCCCAGGAGGCAGCAACAGCACTGCAGTGATGTTCACTGAAATGTTTCCTTCTCTGCTGCTATTTCTGAGCTCCCTCGGAACAAAAAGAAAAAAAAAAATGCAAGAAAAGCAACTCTGATGTGTGTGGGGGAGTCTTACTGCCCCCACAAAAGGAGAGCAGCAGTGAAGGCCACATCAGGGCTTTCTGGTGTGTGCTTGGTGATGTAGATTTCTGCAGCTTTAGGTTGTGGAGAGAGGTCACCCTCTCCTCTTGGGCACCTGCCCCTCTGCTTGTGCCTCCTGTCCTCTCCCAACACTGGCCTGGCATTCCCAAGTGCCAGGTCACAGAGAAGGTGCCATGTGCCACATGACATTGTTCAGCCTGGGGAAAAGGAGACTCAGGGGTGCCCTCAGCACTCTCTGCAATCCCTGAAAGGTGCCTGTGCTCAGCTGGGGTTGGGCTCTGTCTCCAGGCAGCACTGACAGAACCAGAGCTCACAGCCTCAAGCTGCACCAAGGGAAATACAGGCTGGACATTAGGAAGAAGTTCTTCACAGAAAGAGTGATCAAGTTCTGGAATGTTCTGCCCGGGGAGGTGGTGGAGTCACATCCCTGGGTGTGTTTAACAAAGCCTGGATGTGGCACTGGGTGCCAGGGTTTAGTTGAGGTGTTAGGGCTGGATTGGACTCGATGATCCTGAAGCTCTCTCCCAACCCGGTGATTCTGTGAATTCTATGATCACCCAGAGATGTCCCTCCCTCCTTCAGTGCCTCTCATCCTGCAAGGAGACACCTTTCATCTCCCACTTCCCAAAACAAGGCAGCACCACAGGTTAAAAAGCCACCTGAAAAATCACAGGTAGGGACTGGCAAAGGCAGCCCTAGTGTGATGGGGCTGAAGTGGTCAGAGGGAGAAGAGGGACCTGAGGGTGGAGTTTCAGGCTGGAGCTGTAGAGTGACACCTCTGAAGGTGAGGACTGCCCAGGGCTGTGGTTCAGCTCAGCTCCAGTGGGTTTGTGGAGCTTGTAGAAAAGTCATGGAAACCTCTTTTGTTCCAGAGACTAAAAGTGGAAGAAAAATTAAATCCCCCCAGTGGGAGGCTGAGAAGGTGAAGAAAGAAACACACAAAGAGCTTCTGTGTGCAGCTGCAAAAATTACCTTCTGCTGCTTATTAATTATGATGGCAAGGAGCTGGGGGAAGGTATGAGGTGGAAGTCGGTAGTACCAGCTGATTTCTTGTGTTTCCCTTCCCAGAGATGCTGAGTTAGCTGGAAAACACCACCCTGGTGTTTTTGGGTGTCACTTTGGGTTGTGTGAAGTGGAAGAGAGCAACGCTGCATTCCCTCTCTTCATGGTGCCACTGCTGTCAGCACAGGCTGGTGGGAATCCTTCCCAAAGGGTTGTGTGTGTTTGAGGGGACACTGAATATGGAGACCTCAGAAATTCTTGAGCTGAGGATAAATGAGGTTGTCTAGGAGGGAGCTAAGGGGCACTATCAGCCTGTTACTGCCCTTCTTAGATTGTGACCACAGCTGGAGATGCGATATTGGAGCCCAGAGCAGAAACATCTCCTTCCAGGAGCTGACTTGGAGCAGATTGATGGTCTGTACCCCTGGGTGCAGAAAATCCTGAACCCTTCTACTCTCAGCCACCCCGCCCCGCACAGAAACACCAGTACAGGCGGGTTTGTCACCTCTGAGCTCCCTTAGGTCCCCGCACAGCCCTGGAGCTGCCTGGAGGAGCTCCCCATCCCCTGCTTCCTGCCGTTCCTCGGCGCCGGGGCTGTGCAGCCTCCCTGACGTCAGCGCAGCATCCAGGAATCCCCTGCACGGAGCCGCAGCGCCTTCGCCCCTGTTTATCGCAGCACGCATCACTCGGGAGCCCCCAGCGCCCGGCTGTGGATACATCATCCAGGCTGTGAGCTCGGCATCCCGGCTGTGGGCACGGCATCCCGGCTGTGGATACACCATCTCTGCTGTGGGTACACCATCCCGGCTGTGGATACACCATCTCTGCTGTGGGTACACCATCCCGGCTGTGGATACACCATCTCTGCTGTGGGTACACCATCCCGGCTGTGGATACACCATCTCTGCTGTGGGTACACCATCCCGGCTGTGGATACACCATCTCTGCTGTGGGTACACCATCCCGGCTGTGGATACACCATCTCTGCTGTGGGTACACCATCCCGGCTGTGGATACACCATCTCTGCTGTGGGTACACCATCCCGGCTGTGGATACACCATCTCTGCTGTGGGTACACCATCCCGGCTGTGGATACACCATCTCTGCTGTGGGTACACCATCCCGGCTGTGGATACACCATCTCTGCTGTGGGTACACCATCCCGGCTGTGGATACACCATCTCTGCTGTGGGTACACCATCCCGGCTGTGGATACACCATCTCTGCTGTGGGTACACCATCCCGGCTGTGGATACACCATCTCTGCTGTGGGTACACCATCCCGGCTGTGGATACACCATCTCTGCTGTGGGTACACCATCCCGGCTGTGGATACACCATCTCTGCTGTGGGTACACCATCCCGGCTGTGGATACACCATCTCTGCTGTGGGTACACCATCCCGGCTGTGGATACACCATCTCTGCTGTGGGTACACCATCCCGGCTGTGGATACACCATCTCTGCTGTGGGTACACCATCCCGGCTGTGGATACACCATCTCTGCTGTGGGTACACCATCCCGGCTGTGGATACACCATCTCTGCTGTGGGTACACCATCCCGGCTGTGGATACACCATCTCTGCTGTGGGTACACCATCCCGGCTGTGGATACACCATCTCTGCTGTGGGTACACCATCCCGGCTGTGGATACACCATCTCTGCTGTGGGTACACCATCCCGGCTGTGGATACACCATCTCTGCTGTGGGTACACCATCCCGGCTGTGGATACACCATCTCTGCTGTGGGTACACCATCCCGGCTGTGGATACACCATCTCTGCTGTGGGTACACCATCCCGGCTGTGGATACACCATCTCTGCTGTGGGTACACCATCCCGGCTGTGGATACACCATCTCTGCTGTGGGTACACCATCCCGGCTGTGGATACACCATCTCTGCTGTGGGTACACCATCCCGGCTGTGGATACACCATCTCTGCTGTGGGTACACCATCCCGGCTGTGGATACACCATCTCTGCTGTGGGTACACCATCCCGGCTGTGGATACACCATCTCTGCTGTGGGTACACCATCCCGGCTGTGGATACACCATCTCTGCTGTGGGTACACCATCCCGGCTGTGGATACACCATCTCTGCTGTGGGTACACCATCCCGGCTGTGGATACACCATCTCTGCTGTGGGTACACCATCCCGGCTGTGGATACACCATCTCTGCTGTGGGTACACCATCCCGGCTGTGGATACACCATCTCTGCTGTGGGTACACCATCCCGGCTGTGGATACACCATCTCTGCTGTGGGTACACCATCCCGGCTGTGGATACACCATCCCGGCTGCCTGCTGGCACAGCCTCCGGCATCCCCCTCCTGCCGAAGCTCCGCAGTGACACACAGCCGGCCGAGCCGGGGTATCACGGGGTGATTCTTGAATGGACAGCACTCGATGAGTGCAGGGGAGGTTTAACACGAGCCTGCCCAGCCCCCCGTGCCCCCCTCCCAGGATCGCTCCGCAGCCGGGGAGGGGAGAGGCAGCGGGGCCGTGTAATTTGTGTTCCAGCTCTGCCGCTGCTCCCGGTGCTTCCAAGAAGCAAGTAAAAATAGCACTCCGTCATTTTGTAAATAATAGCTATCTCCTCCCCGGCGCAGGGAGTCAGGAGCACTTACAGGGGGGACTGCAGGAGAAAGGGGGGTGTCTGCCTTGGGCCAGAGGCAGGAAGATGGGGAGGGCTCGGATGGGGCACAGGGGAAATGGAAAGCCTGGAGCACCTCAGCGACAGCTGCTGCTGGTTTACACCTTGTGCACGCCCAGGGAGGTGACAGACTGTCAGTGGTGTGGTGCTGCGGGGACTGGATGTGTCCCTCCCCTCAGGGCTGGAGGGGGACTGTGGGGTACACAAGCAGCCAGATCTGGGGTAGCAGATTCCTGGAGGAGAGGGGTAGCTCTTAAAAAGCAGGCAGGTGTACTAAGTGCCATGGTAACACTGTGGGAAGGGTGGTTTTGTTTGCCATTTGCATTGCAGATCTGCCCGGCTGTGGGGGATTTCTACAGGTGGGAGCAAGGCAGGTAGAGAGCAGGCTCTGTACCCCAGGGGGAAGTGGCAGCCCTGGCTGACCTGCAGGACCTTGTTCTGCTCTCACACTTGCTCCAAACTGTTCCTAGAAACATGGTCATGCTGCAGCTTGGGAATAAGCTAAGCCGATAAATGGGTAAAGCCTCCAGATAGGAGGAGGCTTTGCCCCACAAACAAATGACTTGGGAGCATGGCATGCCACTTGGATCTCTAAATTCAGTTCAAATACTGAACCTGAAAATCTCTTGCTCTTCCAGTTTCGTGTTGGCTCCTGGGTGTTTTTTTGCTCTCCTGGTGCAGCAGCTCAGCAGGGTGGCTGGAAGGGGCTTGGGCAGCCCACCCAGGGCTCTGCTGGGCAGTGCTGTGCCCATCCTTAGGGCAGCCAGACCTGGGCTCTGGTCCTTGCTCTGCTCCAGCTTCCTACCTGAACCCAGTCCTTGCATTCTTGTCTCCCTGGTTATAAACAAGACTGGCAGCATCCACCTGCCACCCCAGCAGCCTTGAAGGCTCGACTTGTGCCTGTAAAATAATTGAATTACAGGGAAGGATGCTGCTAGGCAATGAAAAATGCCATTTTGTGTTCTGCAGCAGTTCTAGGGAAAGTGTCTACCCCCCTATACTGTCCTTAATTGTTAAATCTTTTGGGAGAACTGCACAAGGCAGGCAAGCAACAGTGTGAGCACATCTATGGTTTGAGCAGAAAATAAGAATTTCCATGCCATGTCTCTAAGCAGAGGCAGGAGATGCTTTTCTCTCAGCTTTCTCTTACTGAAAAAAGCAGTTTCATCTCATTCAGGCTCTGAGTAGATCAGTGTGAGGGTGAGGAGAGGAGAGGCTGCTGGGGCAGCTCCTGATTTCTCTGCAGGTGGAGGTCTCACAGTCACAGAGCTGGGAGCAGGGCAGGGCTGTGGGATCACCAAGGAAGCAAATCTCTGAGGCTGGAGTTTGCTCTGTTCTGCTGGTGTTTTACTTATCTCTGGATTTCCCAGCTCTGCTGAAATCCCTGTCTGCGTAGCAATGATTTAATTTCAGAAATCCCTCCAGATCCCAGCAGAATCCTGCCCTTAGGAGCACATATTAACAGGGAGGGTTCAGTCTGGCTTTTGCCATGAGAAGTGCAGGAAGCTCATTTTTTTCAGTGCTGAGGGACATCACTGAGCCAGCGGTGAAGGCCCAGCTTGTCCCTTCACTGGGTGCTGCATGGCCTTGCCAGGGGGTAAATCTGCATTCTGGAAATGGGGGATTCTCTTCACACATGGGTTGTAATTAGTTATTAATATTAATAAGTTATTAATAGATTATTGAAGTTTCCTAATGCCATTATCGTTGATTGGATTTACCAGCAGATTGGAGGGTCAGGAAGGGGCCTCTGGAGCTCTGTGTTACAGCATGATGAGGACATAATGGCTCATTTAAGGATTGCAAGATCATAGCAAGAGGTGTCCAAAACTAATTCTGCCTTTTTGTCTTTCCCTGGCTTCCTGAATCCTTCCCCCTGTGCTTGGACCCAGCAGAGCGCACTGGGAAGCACAGACCCCTCCTGACCCCCTGGGCATCCTGCACCTCCCAGGGACTGTCTTCCCTGGCCATGGGTGGCCCCAGCGCCTGATCTGCTGTCCATGGCTGCAGAATGAATGCCAGGGAGGGGAGGGAGAGTTTTGTGTTTTCTCCAGGACATAATGAGCTTTCTCTCGCCGCATGGGGTGGCAGGAAAAGCCTCGCACTGAACGCTCTCTGCTGTGTGCTTCATCTGGGCACTTGTTTGGAGGGAGACTGAGGTACCCTGAGTGTTTCAGCCTTCCAGAAGGGGCTCATTTTGTTTAGATTTCTGGGTGTTTCACAAAGTGTACCACACACATATTTCTCTTTAACCTTCTTTTTATCGCATCAAGACAAGATCAAGGGTTACTTATATAGCACAATAATATCAGCCACGGGCTGCATCAAAAGCTTCTCAGCCATAATAACTAAAGACATGTATAGGTATATTTTAGCCATTAAGGAGAAAACCCTGCCAGAATGCATTATCTCATTTTGGGATGTAAAACTTTGAAGCACAAACCTAAGCTTCATAGTATTGCAAAATAACTCTCAGGGGACAGAAGGATTTCCATAACTAAATTAAACAATGGGCCATCCAGGCTGCTTGCAAGGCTGCTGCAATGGCCAAAATTGGGTACTGTGCATAAAACATGAACTCTGCTCTGCAGCTTTAAATTGGTTCTTTCATTAGGAGAGCAGCTCTGAGCCAGCTAATGCCACACAACAGCATGATCTATCCCTAAAGTGGGGAGGATTTATGGGAACTGAGTGCTGAACTCAAGGCAGCTCATCCATCATGTCCTGAGCACAACCCAGTGGGCAGAGCACAGGACTGTAAATCTGGGAAATCACTGTGCCTTGATTTCCCTGCAAAGTGGGGTGGCAGCAGAGGGGTCAATTAGGAAACACACCAAAACCCAAGGAAGTCAGGAAGGAGAGCTCTGTGTGCTGTTCAGCACGTGCTGGTGGCTGTGCTCAGCACCAGGGTTATCTGAAGGTGTGTGGTTAAAATTGCCCCTGGTTTTAGCAGCTGGGCAGGCAGTGGGGCCCTGTGGTTTTGCAGGGGCAGCAAAGCTGCTGCTCAGCATCCCTGAGGGAATCTCAGCCCGGGATGCAGGGGCAGCACGTGATGTGCTTTGTGAGACTGAGGCACTTAGGAGAACAGCAAGCACGATGGCAGTAAAAGGCAATCAGAATATTGATTCTTTTTACATACAGATAAGCCTGGAGCTGTAACAAACCCAGGGTTCCCTAAAACTGCTGGAACATTGCTAGGCTGTTTATCTGGCTGGGAGACACAAAGGGATTTCAGATTA
Organism: Dicaeum eximium; assembly: GCA_013396995.1. Lineage (NCBI taxonomy): Eukaryota > Metazoa > Chordata > Aves > Passeriformes > Dicaeidae > Dicaeum > Dicaeum eximium. The sequence goes on from VWZP01003081.1 coordinate 390,860, forward strand.
AAAAGGAGTTTCAAAGCATCAGGGCTTACCTCTGGATTGAAAACATGTGGATCTGTAGCAGGGTGTGGATCATGCAGCCACACGGATTCTGTAAATATGCATTGTCTGGCTGTGTGGGACAGATTTGTCCTCGGTGTAAGCGTGGGAAGCAGCAGAGCTGCTCTGGAGATGAATGTGCCCAATTACGGGTGATAAAATCAGCCCTTGTTTGGGGCACAGAGCACGGTGCTGAGGGCTCAGCAGAGCAGGAATCAACACCATATAACAAACCTCAAACCCTGGCCTGCACAAGGAAATTCAGCTCTCTAATTGCCTTTTTTTCCCTTTTTTGTTTTTCTTTTTGTCCCAGACAGTGTAACTGAAGTCAAGACAGACATTTACGTGACGAGTTTCGGCCCTGTCTCGGACACAGACATGGTAGGTGATCTCCCAGGGAGGGGTGGCTTCTCCTCAGCTGCTGTGGGTGTGTCCCACCCTCATCCCAGGACAATGTGGGCAAAAGTGGGATTTTCCTAAGTGACACCAGCTGGTGGTAGCTCAGTTCCAGGGGTAGACAGGAGTTGTTTCCCAGGTGTGCTTGGGCTTTTGGAAAGCACTTGATTACTGGAGGAATGAAGGTGCTCCTTGGGAAGAGGGGAGGATGCCAGGATCTGGTCTGGTTTGGTGGCAGTGTCAGACAGAATGATCCACCATCAAACCATCCTTAGTGCCTGAACTCAAAGGGAGGCAAAAGAGAAAACAGAAAAGGCATGGACTGATTGTGCTATTTTGACATGTTCAGGGAAAATTACTAATGAAAAGGCCTGAGGTCTGAATTTAGGCTTGTATTCCCACAACAGTTTGTCTTCTAATTAAAACAGGACTGTGGAGCATAATTAATAGTGAGGTTTCTCAACAGCATTTCTTGCAGCTCATATTCCACACGCACCCAGAGAAGGGTTGGCTGTGGGTGGCTGCTCAAGCGTTCCAGGATGCCACGTGAGGACAGCAGTGCATTCAGGACTGAGCCCCTCCTGCATGCCCAGCCCCTGAGGTGACCTGGTGCTGGCAGAGCCAGGCCAGTGGTGGGCACTCCCTGCCATGGAGGAGCCCGTTCTGGGGGAGGGAGCAGGTTGTCACTGGCTAGGCCAGCCTGGAGCAGGGTCCTGTGGCTCTCACAGCCCCTCCAGAGCTGCAAGGGTTGGATTTTCTGGGCTGGCATGGCCTGAACATCTCTCCAGCTGTCCCACAGCAATCCTGTGCTGGGAAGCAGAGGAGATGGGAGAGAATAAAATCTCTGTGTTTCATGGAGTTGCTCACTCCATCACTCAAACCCGTGCTGCTTTGGGAAGACCACTCCCTCCGGGGTAAGGAGTTAAGTTGATGTCAGTGTAATCAAGATTATGAACCTCATCTGAGTTCTCCCTCTCTTTCTCCTGCTTTCCTACCACAGCAGAGACCCATAATATATTCAGCAATCGTAGCCCTTGGGGACTATCTGATAATTACTTCCAAGGTGGAGCATATTTGATTAAGGGAGTGTGTATAATGAACTGTGAAGAAAAAAAATATGAGGTATTGAAAAGAGGAAGGTATTCTCTGCAATGTGATTTGACAAAATGAATTTAAAATTAGGAAGACAGTTAAGGAATAATAAATTATTTCCCCTCCGTGTGCTTTCGTTCCGTGTATTTTACAAATGCATAGCGAATGTGTTTTAGCTCCGCTGCTAAAAGTGAGGGAGAGAAACCCCATCTCCACGGGAAGCGTGGGGAGAGCCTGCTCCGGGCTTCCTTTCATCTCGGGAGCAGGGAGGTCCCTCCTTCCCCCTGGCATCTGCTGCTGCTGCGCTCCCCCCACAGCCCGCGGCTCCGGCATCCCTGCACGCAGAGTTGGGATTGTGGGGATGGAGGAGAGGCAGGTGAGGCTGCCATGGGGAGAGCAGCTGCTCAGGAGCCTGGAGGAGGAGGAGGAGGACGTGGGGAGCTTTTCACTGAGGTGCTCCAAGGGACTCCTCATCGCTCGTTTTTGGTTTGGAGAGCGGAGCCCGGTCGGAGCTGAGGCGCGCCCCAGGATTCGGGACTGAGCTCCTGCAACTTTGCCTCAGTCCCAGGGAAATTGTAGAAAGGAAAACAAAATTTGAAGGGGATTTTTTTTGTTTCGTGGATGGACCCTGAGGACAGAGTCAGTCTTGGTGTTTTCAGTCACTTCTGTAGGCAGAGAAGAGCATAACACAGATGTGCACTAAGCGTGCTCCTTGGAAGGAGTGAGCTGGGAATAGTGCTTGTATGGAAAGAAGCACAGAAAAGAGGGGAAGATTCTGAATGCGATTTCTCTTTTCTTCAGGAATGATTCCTGAGCTTTAAAGAAGATAAGCAGGTCCTTGGAAGTCATTAAAAATGTTTTGCTTCTTTGTCTGGCACTTTTTAAATAGGAACAGGGAATGAGAGAGTTCTTCCTCTGATAAGGACTTCTCCCAAACCACCTGGGACTGCACACAGGCTCATTTCTTTGGGTTTATCCCAAGAAATAATGAATTAGAGGTCACTTTCATGAAGGGGCAAAATACCTTGTACAGGGCAGAGCCCATGAGAATGTAGAATTTCTCTTTCCTTCCCCAGCCAAGATCCAGAAGGTTCATATTTGAGCAGGGGTGTCTCCACAGCCAGGGAGCAGGGATGGATTTATTTACTGAGATGCCTCCATTCAGCTGCCATATGCTGCAAGACCTGTAGGAATTTCTCTGTCCTGTAGGAAAGTGATGCACAGCAGTTTTTCAGCGCTGCTGAGAAGTGCTGCAGGAAAGAAATCACTCACAATGATAAGTTTAGTTGGTCCTGTGGCCTCCAGGAATGCGTAAATAAAGATTACAAGTCTGCAGCAGCAGGGGGAGGAAGAACAATTGGGACAAAAAGGTTTTCCAAAGACCCCTCTGCCTCTAAAAATTAAGATTTCTGAACTGCCTTCACTGAGTGAGGAGCTGGCTTGGCTGCAGGGTTTCAAAGAGGTGACTTCTAACTGCCCCAGCCGGAATTTGGCCTGGGAAATGGGTCTCTACAGAACAAGAAAAAGAAGACAAAAGAAAGGCACAGGATCTTGTAATGCAACTCTGTGAAGTCTTCGATTCAATGATTTTCTAAAGGTGGCCTGGGGAACAAAATAACATTAAGACAATGTCATGCAAGTTTATTTCTTTTTTTTTGTTTGTTTGTTTGTTTTATGAGCAGGGATATAATTACCAGCATCCTGGCCAGATTCCATCCCCAGGATCTTTATTTTTGCCTTCTAAAATACCTGTGTAGCTGCACATAATGGCCTTCCTCCCCTGAAACATCTGGATAGAGGTGGTGGTGCAGCAGGGCTAGCCCAGCTCTGGCCACTGTAGGCTGTGCTGCAGCTTCTCTGCAGTGCTCAGAAACACTGACACTCACATTTTGACATCACAGGTAAGTCATTACCCAAAATGTGCTGAATCCCAGCTATCCTGCACTGCTCTTAATCCCTGCTTCTTGTTGCACCACACTTTGTGTCCCTCAAGGTGTGCCCAAACCCAGTTTGCTCTATGACTGAAGACACCACCTCTCGAGCCGAGTAAAACACAACTCATTTTTCTCTCCTCTCCCCCCAAAGGAATACACCATTGACGTCTTTTTCCGGCAGTCCTGGAGAGATGAAAGGCTGAAGTTTGATGGTCCCATGAAAATCCTCCCCCTGAACAACCTGCTGGCCAGTAAGATCTGGACTCCTGACACTTTCTTCCACAACGGGAAGAAATCTGTGGCCCACAACATGACAACCCCCAACAAGCTGCTGCGCCTGGTGGACAACGGCACCCTCCTGTACACCATGAGGTGAGTCTGCCTCTCCTTCCAGGGCATCCCAGCTCCCTCTGCACATCCAGGCAGCACCACAGCAGGGTTTATGCAGGCTTCCACTAGCTCTTGTTACAGACTCGAGTCCTACCCTGCTGCTTTCCACGCTCTCCTTGTTTCCTGCCTGTGGGCCATCACTGATCCTCAGCTTGGCACATTTTTACAGGTGGATTTTCCCTCATCGTTCACATTGATTTTTTTGCTTTTATGTGCCGAGGTAGATGTGTTGGGATCTATAGTTTGTGAGGCTGATGTGCCACCTGGCCTCATTTTCTTCCTGACCTGTGATGGGATATGAATCAGGTATCCAATGCTGGTTAGGCTGGGAGAATTTGTTATTCTCCAGCAGCTGAAGAACAGATCTAAATTTGTTCATCATGTTAGAGCAGAACCATTTCACACATCTAATGAGACTAAGCTTGCTTGTGACAACAATGGGGTTGTTTTTTTCCCACTTCGTGGAATTAAAAAAATCCAAATCTATGTGATCGATGCACATCATTAGGGAAAAACCCAACAAACAGCTAATTAAAAACTGTGATTTGGAGAAGCCAGGGTTGCAGGAGCCATAGGCTGTAAATGAAACAACAAGCTGACGACAAATGCACAGAAAAGGTATTGAGTTGGTTTTGGCAAGGTGTAAATCTTTGTTTTAAAAAATTATTTTCTTTGTCTCTGTCTCCAAGCCAATCCTAACTAATAACAGGCTTCATTGTGGATTCTGTGTGCTGAGATGCTGCACTTTGACCTCTGTTTTTGAGGAGCAGGCAGAATTTCATCTCTTCATAGTTAAACTGGCTGTGAATGTACATGGTGTCAGCAAGTTTTACAGCCTACATTGATAAACAATGCCTTGCTTTTGTGCAGCAGTTCTCAAATATGAGCTAATCCTGCCAGTGCCCTGGGGGTTTAGGTCTCCACACATCATTGATCTCACATTAAGGCAGATGGGGCAAATGAAGGGAAAAGCCCAACTTGACTTAAGGGCTCTGTTCTGCTCCCAGCTCTCTGACCTGCAAGTAGACAACTCACACTCCCTGCACTTTGTATCATTGTCTGACTGTAAAGTGTTACAGGAGCTGCTGGCATAAGACAGAAAAAAAAAGACTCAATTTCGGAGCTTTTAAATCATTTCACTACTTCTTTATTCAGCAAACAGCCATTAGCTTCAGCAAGTTTTGTGTGACTAAGTATTGGATTTATTTTTCCATTCAGGGTTGGGCAGGTGCCAGGATGGCAGCAGCATCATGAGACTCTTGGGAATGAGTTTCTGGAATAAAAGAGAGTCTTGGGATTTTAAAAAATAAACTCAAACCATCCTTCAGTTTAGCTGTCTGCTGAAGAATTGGGGAATGAAGGACCTCCTCTTACATGTGCTCCTGTGCCTCTTAAATACATCCCTAAGGCTTTGTCAGAGGTGAGGAGCCCACTCAGAGGCTGAGGGTTGGATATGAGACCTTTTGTCATGTTTTGAATTGCACAGAACCAGGAGCTCTTGTGCACAGAGATCTTTTCTTTACCCAGAGTGTGAAGGCCAGGTGAGGCCCTGGGCAGCACATCCTGGAGCTGGCCACGTGGCTAGAGCTGGCCACATGACACAGCGTGCTGGGACAAAGCAGGACTCCTCTGGAGCTGCAGTTAACCACATCCAGGATGGGATGTCTGTCCTGGAGCATCTGATGACTCCCTTTCTTCCTCTTGGTGCTGCTCAGGACCACCAGGGTCTCTTTTGAGTGGGGTGTCAGAAAGGAAGATGCACAGGCACAGACTGCAGGGCCAGGACCCAGCCTCAGGCTCAGCCACCAAATCCTACCTGGCTTTGCCACTCCAAGGCAATTCCCCTGTCAAATGACGATGGTGGTATCACCCTCCCTTGTTAACTGCTTTGAAACCTCCTCCCAGGGAAGGGCTGGAGGGAGTCTCTTGTTTTCTGTCCAAGTGATGCATTTGCTGTCCTCCCCCACACCCAGGGACGTGCATGTCTGTCCTTAGAGGAAGGAGCAGGACCTCGAAGCCAAACTCCCACAGCTGACATCCAGCAAGGTGCAAATCCCAAAGGGGTGCCCTGCTGACTGGGGACAGATTTTGGGCTCCCACCAGGTTCCCAGTGGCCTGGTAGTACTGCCCAGGTGATCCCTTGCAGGCTCAGCCTAGATTGACACCTGGCCATGCAGTTTTACTCCTGAGAATATCCTGCTCCTTTCCCCTGTACCAGCCAATATCCTTGAGGGATCAGCTCTGCTGATGTGCAATTAGAGGCACGTCTCTTGCTATTTATCCTGCTGGGAAAGCCAACTTCTCTTAGTCAAGGCTTACAGTTATAGATGAACTTGCTCTGGTGGAGCAGCAAGTCTGACACATGCATCCAGCAAAATTACACCTGTGTGACAATATTTATAGCTCCTGGAGAGAGCCTCTTTATCACTGACCTGAGCTCCCAGGAGCTGCACAGCAGCTGTAGCCAGCATCCAGAGATTTCCTTCGGTCATGGCTCATTCTCCTCATGGATCAGGGCAATGTCACAGTGCACACCCCTGACCTGGGCCACAAAACCACCTTTGTGACCACTGCAGTGAGCTGCATTTCCCTACTCCCCAGGATTACTGATCCCTCTGCATCTTCTGGCTGCCTCAGAGGGCACGGGGAGTGCAGTTTTATTATGCAGCCCTGCCTCTGCAGTCTCTTTTTGTGGAGCTCCTACACAACCCAAGTAGTTCACAAAAGCCCTGCTATGGTCTCTAAACTCTGGTGTCAGACCTGAGTGCAACAGTCTGGGAACCGTGCATGGGTTTATGTAAGGAAGAGAGAAAAGCAGCCAGCCATCTCTGGGTGGACTCTCTGGCTTGGGTTGTGTGGGGCACACAGGTAATGGGAGAGCTCTGGCTCTCCCCAGCCTTGAAGCATATAAAAATAGTGAAAGTTTAATGCTGTGCTGATGGGATTCAGCTTTGTGAATCAAGGCTTTAAAAAGCTCTTCTGCTCTTAACAGGGGCTGTCAGAACAGCGTGTTGAGGCTTTGTGGTTATTGTCAGAGTAGTTCCCAGACAATATGTGCTCAAGTTATGCACTTGGAGGATGTTTTCTTCACCTGTCAGGCTGACACATTCACTGCATGCCCAAAGACTCTGCCTCCAGAGCCTGTGCTGCTGAAGGCAACGTGCAGTCCTTGGAAGGAGAGGCTGTGAACCCCCAGGTGAGGCAGAGGCAGAGCAGGAGAGAAAGCTCAGCCCAGGACACGTGCAGAAATCAGGGGCTGTGGAATCCCAGAGCAGGTCCTCTACCTGGTGTGCCTCACTCAGGGGTTTGGGCTTCCCACACTGCCTTTTGAAACCACAGAGCTTTGCAGTGTCTCTCCCTCAGCAAAGCTTTTTGGGGTGTCTTTAGTGGGGTTTTTTAGCCCCCAGGCAAGCTGTGGTGGCTCCAGGCTTTGCAGCATGCTCAGGTGCAGCCTCTCTGCAGCAGCAGCAGCTGGGACAGCCCAGCACCAGCTCTCCTGGGCTGTTTGTCTGTTCCCACACCAGGGCTGATCCCAGAAAACATCACACACAGATCCAAGCAGAGCAGAGCTTGGCTGGCTGATAAAAACACAAGCAGGCAACAAGATGAGATTTGCTCCAACATTTCCCTGCCAGAGCAGATCCAAAGACAAAAATGATCTGTTTTCCAGGCTTGGCTTTGTGCAGGCAGACTTTTTCAAGGAAGCTGTCCCAGGAGGGAGAAATCTTCAGAGAACACCTTATCTCGCTGCATTTCTGCCATCATGGGCTGAAATCTCCAGGGGCTGGGGGAGGATGGAAAGTGCAATCAGTGTTTCCAGATCCAGCACGAGGATCCTAGAAGCAATTTGGCTTTCAGGCTGAAACCCAGCAATTAAACCTAACCTAGATTCTCCCACAGCCTAAACCGTAAACACCGCTCGGCCTGACCGTGGTTATTAATGAACCTCCTGGAGAAGAAATCAGGACAAAACTCCAGCAGTATCCCTGGCATAAACAAAGCCAGCCCTGCCGTGCAGGGTGCTGTCATGTTTTTGTACCGCTCACACACCGAGGGATTATTACATTTGCGTCCCAGAAATGGGGCTGAGCTCCTGGCTCATCCTGCAGCTGCACGCAGGTAGCGACAGGGGCTCTAATGACACATCAAAGGCTTTGCTAAGCTCCCGGTAACCATGAGAACGCAGCTGAAGAGCTTTGTTATCCCCTCAGCCCTGGCACAGGCATGTTCAGCCTGATTCACGCTTCTTGCCATTGTGTTGGCGCAGTTCAAAGGACTTCCCGTGACTTTAGAAGAGGAAAAAAAAACACGGTTTCTGTCCTGGATGTTCCACTTTCGGTGCCATTGTGCCAGCAAAGTGAAGAGAAAACAGGAGAAGTTTGGGGTTTGGCTTCAGGACAGTTCTGCATAAGTTACTGCAGGCACCTGGGACAGATGAGCCAAAGGCTACCACTGCTGGCTGATGTGATTTCTGGCAGCTTGGCTATTTTTCACGTGCTCTTTAGGCTTTCTGAGGACATTTCAGGGCTCCTGGATGTGAATAGCCCATCAGAGCAATGAAGCAAAACGCAGTGGCTCTCTGGCCATCAGCCTCCTTGCACAGGATAAGGGGCAGAGATGAGAATTTCTGCAATAAACCCTTTAATCCAAATGCTGCAGAGGTAATTGTCTGGGAAGGGAGAGACATTCCTTGTGGTTTGACATTCTGATGTTCCATGTGTTACCTGTGAACCTGCTGACCTGTGGCTGGCTGAGGCTGCTGAACCAGACTCATCTCACTGGAATGATGCGACTTTTCCTTCTTTTTATTTCATTTCAGGAGACTTAAAAACTCCTTCAGTTGTAGGTGAAGAAGTAGCAGATTAGGTTGCTTTTTCAGTGGTTTGTTGATGGATTTATTGTTTTATTGCTTGCTGGCTCAGCTAATAAAACAGACTTTAGATTTAAAATGCAACTGCTGCATTCCCAAACATAGAGGGGGTCATCCAGCATCCATATAAAATTGTCTCTTTCCCTTGACAGCTCTTGCTCTTGTTGGCCATGGCCTGGAGAGGGCAGGAGGGTTTGGCCAAGGCCAGTCTCTGCTGCTGTTCTGGTCCCCTCTGAGGCTCTTTCTGGCTGCTCTAAACCCACCAGACCCACAACCTGCAGTTCCTGGGGTCATCCAGCCTTACTCAGAGTGGCTGATGATCACAGCCAACACTTGCAGACAACACAGTGGATGGACAAGACTTTCCTGGGTTTTTTGGGTGGGCTCAGGATGCATCAGAAGGAAGGCACTGCTCAGAGATGAGGTCCTTTGGAAGAGCCAACTTTGAGAACTTCCAGCTAAGAGCCTTTTGAAATAATTAAGCAATGAGTGAAGCAGATGAAAAAACAGGAAGGTAAATAGGAAAATTCTGGTGTGGGCTGCTGAGAGAGATGGGGGAAATGCCTCAACATTTCCCTGACACAAGTGACAGTGACAAAATGAGAAGCAAAAAGTCAATTGCAGTTGGAAAAGACACAGAAAGAACTGAAGACTAAGATCTGTGAGAATATGCTTGACAAGCTTGCCAGCCAAGAGCTCCCCAAGTGGATTTTGAGCTGGTTGAAGAGAACATCACAAAAGAACCAGAACAGGAAGAGCAAGGCAGTCAAGTTCACACCAAGCTGCCAGGTTTTTGTACCTGCTTCTTGAAATCCATATTGGAAAAGAGAGGCACCAGAGCAAATGAGCAACTTGTTCATGGTGGCCTTTGAGTGGCCAGGAGAAGATAATTACAACACTGCTTGTAGGCTTGTGAAAATCACTGTCAGTCTTCAGTGAGTCTTGACTGAAGTGTAAAGGTCAGGTTTTCTTCTGTTTCATGTGACACAGGTGCATCAGTGCAGTGCTGCAGAAGAGATCACCAAGTCAGAGAGGGGGATGTGTCTCCAGGACATTGCTGTGGGCACACAGTGGTCCTTGGCTTGGCTGAGGAAGGCAGGCTGGAGCCAGATGTGGAGCAAGCAGGGCAGTCAGCATCTCCCTCTGCCAGGTTATCACAGCACACCGTGCTTGCATGGCCATGAGTGGTGATCATGATTTTCCCTAGCAGCATGCCTGCTAGGTTCTTCTTTCCAAGGGAAAAGATAACTTTTCCTACCAGCAGATTTCTGTAAATAATCTCTGTGTCTTGCTCTCAAGGGCACAGTTGGTGTTTTCTGTTCTGTTCCCATAACATGGGAGAAGAAGCTGGTCTGGTTCCCAGCTACCTCCCTGCAGTATGAGAGACAGAGAAGCACTCTGCACTAAGCAGAGCAGAACACTGTACCAGGCTGCATTAGACGGGGCATTAAGCCCTGGGCCTGGAACATGGAGCCAAATCATCATAAAACTACTTTAACCCTTCTGATAGATGGAGTCAAAGTCTTTATGCTTGGGGAGAAACAAGCAAGACAATTGGAAACCCCTCAAACAAGACAACAACAGCAGCCATGGACTCAGACAGGACTGGCACACTCACTGCAGCCAGGTCCTTTCTCCCTGGTGCCCTGAATTGCCAGATGTTCCCAAAGATGTAGAGAACTGGGGTTAATGCTCTGAGTGCTGCAGGGGCTCCAGAGAGTTTGGGCCATCCAGCTCTGCCCCACCAAAGTCATGGCAGCTCTCCTCCTCTGCTCCCTGATTTAACTCCTCTGCTCTCTCTCGTGGGGTCTCCAGCTTTCCTAAACCCTCTGGGAGCTGCAGATGAGGCTGGATGTGGGTCTGGAATCCCGGGGTTCCTTTCCTCACCTGGCAGAGCAGAGCTCAGAGGTGATGGGGAGGTTCCAGTGCAGCAGCTGGGCAGCTTTGCTGCCTTGAGCCCTGGGTGTGGGTGTCCCCTGCCACATGCAGCCACTGTCACTGCAGCTGTGCCACCCCTGCCACCTCACAGCCATTCTGCTTTGTTTCCTCCACTGGGGTTTTTACAATGATTTGTGAAGGGTTTGGTTTTGTCCACTGAATTTTATTATGCCAAATTAAAAAAAAAAAACAAAACAGTCCTCTTTTCTATTTTTTTTAATAGAAGCATTTAAGGTTTGCCTGCTTAAAAGAAATAACCTTTATTTTTATTTCCTTTTTAAAAAAAAAATATTCTTTGCTTTTAGCAAACAAAACCCAAAGCCTTTGTTTTTTCAGGGTTTATTTTGCATTTGACTAAGCCTCAGTATTTTCTGTGAAGAAAAACTTAGCTGAATACTTTTCTAGCCGAAGGAAAATATCTCAATAGAAGCTTCTCAACCTGAGTTTTGCACAAGCCACCTTCAGTCTGTGCAGCTGCCCTTTGCATCCACATGTTCCTCCTGCCATGGTTTGTTTGCTCTTTTGCTGAGCCATCAGAAGTGACTCCTTTTTTTTTCTACAAATGGTTCCTTCAGAGAAGCTTGTTTTAGACATCTCCTGGGAAGTTGTCTGTCCTGGCTCCCTCTCCCTGGCTGCACACTTTGCAGTACTCCAGGAAGGAACAGGAGCTCCCTTTTTTAGAGCCCTTTATAATGGATCCTTTTGTGCCTGGCCCCATATTCTGCAGCAATCTGCTTTTGTGGCTGTGCCTCCCTCACAGAGCTGCTCCCTGACGAGTTATCCTACGGGATTTGGGAGATTTGGAAAGCACAGGTTGTCCTGCACACCCCCAGGCAGCCTCAGGATGTTCCAGTTCTTCAGCTGCCTGCAGCATCCTCTGCAGTGCTGCCAGCGAGGGGGGAGCCAGGGGAGGTGGGATGAGGTGTCCCACATGGACAGGGGGTGTTGGGCCCTGGTGGCCTCATGGATGTGGCCTTTGAACAATCTGTCAGCCCTCAGCTCCTTCCCTGGCAGCCCCTGCAGCCCTTCCCCCCTGCTCGCCAGCTGGTCCATGAGGATTGCCCTGGCCCCAGGAGCACGGTGGACAACCAGCACAATGGCAGAGGACCATAAAGTGGAGACACAAGCAGCACTCAGGAAGGCTACAAGCACCTGCCCGTTCATAGGGCTGAAAGCTTCTCCTCTGCCCTTCAGTGCAGCCCCTTACATATTTCATCTCATATGGATTCCACCTGTGTGCCTTCTTGTCATTGTTCAGTGCTTGGCTCATCACCTTCAGTATCAGACCCTGTCCCACACAGCTGTACCCATCAGGGAGGAGGCTCCACCACAGCCCCACTCCCAATTGCCACAAGCTGTGTGCCCACAGGAGCTCTGTTCACAGCACAGAAGCAAACAGCAGTGCTGGCTCTGGCAGGTTTTCCCACTGCTCTGAGTGGGTGAGGATGAACTCGGTCACTAGGGCTGAGCTTACACCGTGGAAAAGGCTGCCCCATGTGTGTCCTTCTGTCCTCTCCACAGCTGGGGGCTCCTGCCCGGTGACCCCGAGGCTGGTGAGCACCTGGAGGCCCCTGCCACTGCTGCTGGCTGCAGGAGCCGTGGCAGAAGGGCCAGGCCTGTCCCTGAGTGCCCTGTGCTTTGTCCTGCAGGCTGACCATCCACGCCGAGTGCCCCATGCACCTGGAGGACTTCCCCATGGACGTGCACGCCTGCCCCTTGAAATTTGGGAGCTGTAAGTACCCCAGCAGCCTCTGCAAGGAGGTGGTATGGAGGTGAAGAGCAGGCCTTTGTGTGGCTGGTGTCACATAGTATTTTAGTAATGGTAATATCCGTTTTTGCTAAAGATAATGTGACAAAACTTGTTTTCTGGTGTCTCATACATGTAATTCCTACCATCACTGAGTGAGTCTGTGCTCAATTCAGGCTTACAGGATGGGTTAGACACCCATGGTTTTGCTGTAAATTTATTTAGAAAGTAGCCAGGTGGGAATCAGTCTCTTCTCCCAGGTAACAAGTGACAGGGTGAGAGAAAATGACCTCAAGCTGTGCCAAGGGATGTTGAGATTGGATATTAGGAAAAAATTCTTCACTGTAAGGGTGGTCAAGCATTGCAACAGACAGCTCAGGGAAGTGGTGGAGTCTCCATCCCTCAAAGTGTTCAAAAAATGTGTAGTTTGGGCATCTGGGGACATGGGTTTGGCAGTGCTGGGTTAATGGTTGGACTTGATAATCTTAGAGACCTTTCCTAACATTAATGATTCTGTGATTATAAATCTGAGTTGTGCTTTTCCTTCATCACAAGGGGATGATGGGAAGACAGATTTGGGACAGCAGTGGTGGTTGCTGCTGGATGTCCCATCCTGCCAGTCTGTGGAGAGCCTGAAACACCTGGTTCCTCTGGCTCCATGCTCCAATGGAGCTCACAAACCCCTTGCCCCTCTTCAGGCTGTCAGGCAGGCTGCTCTCAGGTGAAAGGCTTGGAAACTCTGGGAGTCCCAGTCCCAGAGCCAAGGGTCCTGGTTTAGGGAAGATTTGCAGGCTGCTGGTGAGTTGAAAGCTGCTCCCAGCCTCCCAGACTTGCAGCTGCCCAGCTGCTTGGGCTCCCCATAGAAATTCCCTTATCTCTCCCATATGCAAGTTAAATTTCATTTGATTTTGTTCCTAAAGTGAGTGGGAGCCAAACCCCAAGACCCTGGTTCACCATGATGTGAAAATAAACATCCCAGTCTGGCATTGCCTGGACTCTCTCCCAGGTCCAACAAACTGAGCACCACTTTTAGTCTGTAGCTGTGCTAGGTGAGAGAGTTTCCCACCTCCAGCCACACCAGTAACCCCCAGAGAAACCCCAACCCTCCCAAACTGACTCTTCCTTCCTGTAGCCATTTGGGAGCTAACTGAGGACAAAGTTAAAAAGTTTGATTGGCAGGAGAGGAAATCATATTTATCATGTGCATCTGCTCTTCTCCTCATGACAAACTGTACCCTTGAAAGTGGATTATTCAGAACTACTAAAATAAAGCTATTTCTTAGGCAGCACCTAATTAAATGTAGAACTCATTGCCACAAGACATCACAAAGGCCAGTAAAATAGCAAGCCTTCAAGAAGGATGAATTATTAATGTTAATTGACCTTGTGAGGAGGGATATCAAATCTCATACCTCAGGCCTAAACTCTGGGATTATTGCAATACTTGCAGGAAGGCAGATTTCTCCACATCTAATTGCTTATAATGTTTCTTGGTGAGGAAAAGAGATTAACGTGTGTATTTCTGCTGGAACACCCTTTGGGGTTATTTTTTTACTGATTTGACCTCTGAATGATAAGAGTTTTGAGACAAGGAGCTCAGAAACCAGCCCTTGGTTAACATTAATGTGACTTTTTCTAAAGCACTCACACAGCATCCAAGCTCACCTCTCCTGTGTTGGAGTGGGATTAAACCCATGTTTTCACTAAAAACATCGACAGCTGGAAGCTGCTCATTTTCAAGAAGCCTAAAGCAGGTCAGATTTGCAATTAGAGGGGCAATGCCAGGCCCATGCTGCTCAAAGGATGCTGAGTTTGCCTCACAGACCATTTTCTGCTGATCCCCACAAGTGACTCAGCAGTGGCCTTGTGTCCCTGGGCCACCAGGGCAGCCCCTGAGGGGGCAAGGCAGGGTTTGCAGGAGAATGAAGGGCATCAGGCATTGCAGAGAGCTCCAGCTGCCCACCTGCACCATCCCTCGGGCCAGGTGCAGTGAAGGGATGGCTTTGCCTACCCCCTGCTCCCTGGAAGGGACTGTGCACTGCAGAGAGCTGTTCCTAAGCCATCACAGGACATTTGTACAGCAGCTGTACAAATCTGTGACTGGGGGAGTAGGAGATGTTGCTGAATTTACCAGCTCCCCTAAATGTCCACGAGCTGTGCCTGTTTGGGTTGGATTTTGCATTGCAAAGGAGGCATTGAGCAGAACCAAAGCAGCTGCCTGGCATTAAACACATTCCAAGCACCCATGCCATGCCTGTGTGACATCAGATACCCTCCTGTCCCAGACAAGCAGATTTACAGACAAGTGAGTTATCAGGAATGACGGCAATGAAACTGGGGAAGCTCCTTCTGTGGGCTGAGAGTGGCAGTGGCTGGGCTGTGACTGCAGAGCAGGAGGTGCTGCCCATCAGGTGAAAGAGCAGGGGCAGGGCTGTACAAAGCTCTGAAAGAGATGGAGGCCTCCAGAAGCATGTGGAGGGCTGGAAAAGCAGAGTGAGAGGTGCCAGCCTGCATCAGAAGAGCTTAGGCAGCCCTCTGGCCTGCTGAGAAACCTCGGCTGATCATCAAAACCAGCCCCAACGCTTTGCACAGCCCCTGCTCAATGTGGAACAGGTTTGCCCAAACCCACAGTGCAGTGATAACGGTGGTTGGTTTAGAAAGACCACAGAAATGTGGTTTTCTCAGGACACAATCTCCCACAAAGCAGTAGCTGAGATGATTCTCTAGTAGACCTGACATATTGCTTGACCTGACCCCAGCCAAAGAATTCCTTCAGGTCTTCACCAGGAGAAGGTGGCAGGTAAAAATGAACTGAAGGCTTGGTTTAGGGAACTTTGTTCTTGCTTAGAAAGCTGGTGCAAATTTGGAATGGACAGGAATTTTGGGCATTATGGGGAGAAATAGCTCCCAGCAGTCTGGAGAGACTCACTTTTTGGATAACCATAGGACTGGAAAAACCAAGAGCACTCTTGAGAGGGGGACTGGCTGTGAGGACAGAGCAGAGGCTCGGTCACAGACACAGGGAAAATGTTGTAGATAGGTAGAGATATTATAAAATAAAGGCCTTATAAAATATGGTTTAGGCCCTGCTACTCTAGCTAAGCTACCAGTAGCTTCTAAGTTCCCATAAGGAAAAATCAAAAGGATGAAGGCAGTTAACACAACAACCTATTCTAGTAAGAAAAATAAGTTTGCACCTGCATAAACAATAAATCTATCACATGAGAATCAGTGAAGAAAATATGTAAGCAATCCAAGAGTAGAGAGATTTGATGGAAAGGTAAAATGCCAGCTATTAACCAATGAATTGAGAGGCAAGAAAACTGCTAGCCAATTAGAGTTGAATACGAGGTCTGTAAAACTATATAAAAATGAATTATGTGAATAAAGAAGGGGCTTTTCCTGCATGAGGAAACTGAGTCCTGGCTGCTTATTAATGCAACAGGAGAAAGCATTTAGGTGTGAGGGGGCACTACCTCCAAATCTGAAAGTCTTGGAGAGGGTTGCCTTTGAGTGAGGGTAAAGGCTTTTAACTTTTTAACCTAAAATTTAGCCCCATTTGCACTCAGCTTTTGTTGCCAGCTGCTGCCAGCAGGACTTTCCCTGTCCCTGGCACGGCAGGGCTGTGGCTGTCCTGCTGCCCCAGCATCCTGCTGGCCTGGATGCCTTCCTGTGTTGTCCCAGCTTGGAGCCAGCCCTTGCAGAGTCAGCACGTCACAGGGACAGCCTGTCTCTCGATGACAGAGCCCTGCCCCTCTCCAGCTCCCTTCCAAAACCCCAGCTCCCTCCTGCTCATTTGATTTAACAGTTGTTGATCTGCCTTGGTCTCTGGCCATGCTTGGCTGTGCTCAGCCATGTGGCTCTGAGAGATGCACAGCAAAGATTCATTTGGCTACAGGCTAATTTTGGTATATTTTAGGTCAGGCAGAAGCACGGACCTCGTTCTTCTCTCTCATCTACAGATGCCTACACAAAGACAGAGGTGATCTACACCTGGACCCAGGGGAAGGATAAATCCGTGGAAGTGGCCAAGGGTGGCTCTCGCCTGAACCAGTATGACCTGCTGGGCCATGTGGTTGGGACAGAGATGGTTCGATCCAGCACAGGTATTTGTGGCAGCACGACGTGGGCTCAGCCCCTCTGGGTGAGATGGACTCACGGGCTTGGAATGCCACCACTTGGAATAGAGGCAGTCCAGCACCACAGCACTTCCTAAGGCAGGAGGAGATGGCTGGTGACATCTTCAGCAGTCACCAAGAGGCAGTAAAGAGTTTGTTTTTCAGTGGTTTCCACTGAAAGAGCCTTATTGCCCACAGTCTTTAGGAGAACGGATCTCAAGCATCTAAACATGGTCTGCTGTGTGGAAAATTTGGCCCACATTGTCCAGCTGGTTTGTGGTGCTGAGGGTTCATTTGCCTTGGATTCCTTTCCAACCCCTCAGGAAAGCACTGCAGGCAAGGGAGGAGAAGGCAACATAATGTTCAGTGTGATTTTCACTGCATCTGCTTGCACAAATATTATCATAACTAATAGAAGATTATCCCAAACAAATGTTTCCTCTGATTAATGACCAATATTAATCATCTTTCTCTCCCATCTGCTGCTCTTCCCTTCCCCTCTGAATCCAGGTACTGATAGCTTCTGTTATCTCATGTGTGTCTTTCATATTTCTTTTTTTTTTCCTTTTATTTTTTCCCCTCTGTATGCACCAGTAGTTCTCTCATTTGAGGATATTTCCTCTCTGGTGCACTTGATTTTAATAGTGTCTGTCTGTAACAACTCATTTCACCTCCCTTGGGGAAATGTGGGGAGCCCAGGGAACTAAATGTCATAATATCTGGCCCATCTCTCTACTTAAGTTGTAGTAAAATGTACAGATGAATAACCTGGAGTGGTAAGAAAGCTGCTAAAGGCTCCTGTGTGTAACGATTTAGCAGAGCCACGCTCACAACATAAAGGCACAGTAACCCAACAAAATACCCAAAGCTTTGGGGGGAGGAATAGGAATAGGAGGTTGAGGGAAAATAGGGACAGCTGCCTCTTCAGTTCACAGGTGGGACCTTTAACAACAGAACTTGCCTGGGTTTTTGAGATGCTTACAGTGAGGGAAGGTGGGATATTTTCAGGATTGTCAGAGAAAATAAAATCCCGTATCCAGAAATCCTTTTAAAGCACTGTGAGGGGGTCTCCAGGCTTAAGGGATCTTACCTTGGGATGGGATCAGGGTCAGCAGAGACCCCTAGGGGCCCCTTGTGCCTGGGGCAAAACAGCAGAAGATTTCATTGCCCATTTGTTGATCCTGGTTTGCCTTTGTCCCACACCCATTTGTAGCAAGTTAAAGAAGGCTCAGAGAAGTGTTGTGAAAGGACAGATGTGGTGTGAAAGCCCCTGGGCTGTGCTGGGGCACACACTTGGCATGGCACAGCAGCTGCAGCCCCCCTTGCCACTGAAATCCCACTGCAAATCCGGGAGGTTTGTTCAGGGGGTCTCTGGAGCTCCGTGGCCCAGCTGCCCTCCCTGGCTGTCTCTGCAGGGGAATATGTCGTCATGACCACGCACTTCCACCTCAAGAGGAAGATCGGGTACTTTGTGATCCAGACCTACCTGCCCTGCATCATGACTGTCATCCTGTCCCAGGTCTCCTTCTGGCTCAACAGGGAGTCCGTCCCTGCCCGCACGGTGTTCGGTGAGTCTGGGAGCACATGGCTTCCCCTCAGCACGGGGACACAGGGAAATAGAAAAACCCACTGGGCATCAGAGCTGCTCTTTGCCAGGTCCTGACCAGCATTTCTAAGCTGCTGGCCATTCCCCAGGATAGCTTTCAGTGTCTTCCCAGCGAGCCTGCTCCCCCCAAATCACTGCAAAAATACTCCTGGCCATGTCTCTGCTACAAGCCGAGCCATAAATATTAACAGTAATCAAGGTATTGATCATCTAATTATATGCATTTGGCTGTGTCTGCTTATCTGCGTTGGCTGTAGAGCAGAGCAGGGGACAGGAACACGGGAAGGCATTTAAAGCCCTACCTTTGAAATTGCTAATGTGCCCCTGGTCACAGCTCCACATAACAAGTTCCTGGGCTGAGGCAGCATAACTGCATGGTGAATATAGTGTTATTATTTCCTTCAGCTGCTCTCAGATCCTCTCACCGAAGCAAACTGCCAGGCTGGCACTGCACGTATATTAATAGCTTTTACAAGCATTTAATAACAGAATTGCTTTGTGCTTTCCTGTCAAGACCTTTAGTTCAGGATCTGCACAGGCACGCTCCCAGAGCAGGTGTGATGCTGCAGGACTGTATATACTGGAAGGAACACTGCCCAGCAGATTCCACTTAACAGAAAGGATATTGGACCAAAGTCCCCAAGCAGAGAGGGGATGTGTGGTATCATATGTGATTCCCTCCTGTGTTATCCTGAGAATTGCAGTGAAATAAGTTTCCTCAAGCAGCAGCTCAGATTGAGCAGGCAAGAGCTGACTGAAAAATTAAAACCTACCTGTGTGACAAATGTCTTTGCTCCCAAATTGCCTTGCTTTCCTATTAAGAAAATAATGAGAACTCCAAATGTTTATTCCTTTTTTTTTTTCCCTGCCCCTTAGAAAGTATTGTCAACAATATTGAATTGAAACTCTTAAATTACCAGGAGTATAGCTTAAGGGAACTGAAAATTAGTCAATATTTTTATAATGTTTTTAATGCATTTTTAATTGAAAAGCACATTATTGGGAAGATGGATGATAATGGTTGCTTGCTTTAATGAAAAAAGCTTTAAAAGACATTTTGCAACAGATTATTTGTTTAAGATAAATCATTGTGACATTTATTCCGGCACCTTGGGCCGCTGACAGCAGGACCCAGGATCCCAGGTGTCCATCCATGCAGGTCACAAGACACTATTTCTAAAACCTTCAGAGAGATGTGTTGGATGAGTGGCCAGTTTCTGATCCTCCCTGAGGTTCACTACCATCTAGGTGTTCTTTTCACTGTTATTTTATTATTTTTATTTTGTTGCAAAAGCAACTAGAGGCTTCTCCATGACATATTCTACCTGAGCTGGATGTAGCATCATGCACCTTGCCCTGCCAACAGATGGGGAATGCAGTGCAGGTGCCTCCCTGTGAGCTAGGACTCTTATGGAGAGCAGAGGTGTAGCCACTAGAGTTTGGGGAAGGTTAATCTCATCCTAATTAAGATGCTTGCCATTGATTGTACTCAAAACTGAACCAGAATAATTCCCTGAGCAACCTGAAGCTGGCCCTGATTTAAGCAGGGACAAAGTGCTGCCCAGAGCAGCTGTGGCTGCCCCATCCCTGAAAGTGCTCAATGCCAGGCTGGAGGGAGCCCTGAGCAACCTGGGATGGTGAAAAGTGAAAAGGGGCTGGAACCAGACGGCCTCTAAGGTCCTTTCCAGCCCAGGCCATCCCGAGATTTTATGGCTCTGTGAACCTGACCTCCTGCCAGCCTGGCCTGTTCTGCTGTTCTATGGGCTGCACTAAGGCCTGGTTCTGGCTAAGCCTCCCTTAACGACAGCAGGAGCGTGGCTCGGGAGGCGGCTCCTCCTTCCCATGAGGGCTGTGGCAGCTCTTTTGAGAGAAACAGGAATGAGTGCAGGCCCTCACACCATCCCTGCTGTGTGCTGCTGTGCCCCCACAGGTGTCACCACGGTGCTCACCATGACCACACTAAGCATCAGCGCCAGAAACTCGTTACCCAAAGTGGCGTACGCGACGGCCATGGACTGGTTCATAGCCGTCTGTTATGCCTTCGTGTTTTCTGCGCTGATCGAGTTCGCCACCGTCAACTACTTCACCAAGCGCAGCTGGGCCTGGGATGGCAAGAAGGTGCTGGAGGCCCAGGAGATGAAGGTCAGCCGAGGCTGGGGGAGGGCGTGGGAAGAAACGCTGCACGAGGGAGCCGTGCGGGGCGCAGCAGTGCGTAACGTGCAGCCCCGCTGCACTCGGGGGCTGCATGCTGCTCACTGCCCTCCCAGCACAGGTCCTGCCTGCAGCGGTTCTTGAGGGGTGGGAGGAATGGCCTGGGGCTGGGCAGTGTGCTTAGCTGGAGGGAAACACTCCGGCATGGCTGCTGGCTCTTCCCTCCCTGTATGGCATTTGCCAGGGGAACGTGGGCACGTCCGTGCTTTGGGTTTGCTCCGCTGCTGGTCTTGTGTCTCCTTCCTTTTCTTTCCAACCCAACCCCAAACCAACGAACCAACCCAGCCCTCCAACCCCATTCCTTGTTGCTAGCATGCCAAAAGACCCAAACATGCCCCAGGACACCCGCTGAGCTGTGTCCCTTGGCCAGCTCTGACCCTGGTGCCATTGCCCACAGCTGCCAGCAGCTGCTGCTCTGTGAGCTTGGGCACAGAGGGTGGGTGGGAAGCCAGCAATACCAAATACCAACTGGCAGCAGATTAATGCCTGGCATCACCCACGTTTTCCCTCCCCACTCAGGATCAGCCTCTCTGGCAGCTCCATCCTGACAGGCTCTGCTACCCCTGCTCGTGCCCCTCCCTCTGAACTGATTTAATCTTGGCTGCGCAGAGAAATCGCTTACTGTAGCATGCTGCTCCTTGTTTATATTTATTGAATCAATTTGAAAATCAGCTTTGTCCTTGTTCTTGGTTCTGGAGCCTTTATATTTTTCTCCTTTGCATTTTAATGTGTTGTTGGAAATTGTTGTGGGGCTGGATGTTAAACACCTGACAGAATTGCAGCGACTTTTGGGAAGACAGCAGCCAGTCATCTCTCTGCTGTGGAGGTCAAAGAAGGTGAACAGAGCCATCACTGGGTGTTGGATGCCTCTCTCTCGTCTTTCTTGGACTCTGTCTATGTGTTTGCTTTTGCAGCTGTGGTCTGAGCAACAGACTCATGGCAGAAAGCGTCCAGAGGGGGTCAGGGGATGGCCTTCCACCATGAGCAGTGATGCTAACCTGGCCTCTAGAGATGAGAGAAGCCTTTCCTGAGTCACTGGCATGAGTGAAGAGTCAGGACAGGTCCTCAAAGCCATGGTGTCCCTTTCAAGGATGGGCAAATCAGCACAAAGTCAGGATTCACACAGCCTTGGGCAATTATGTGAACTGGGCAGAAAAAGCAGTAAAGGCTCAAAAGCTGCAGTTTGTCTTAGAAGCAGCATGTTCCTCAATTTATTCACTGACCCAGCACTGCAAGACTAACAGTGCTGAAACAATAGGGTAAGAGCACTCAGAATGTGCCTGCACATGATAATCAAACAAGAAAACAAAGCAGGACCAGGAATGTTTCAGAGGGGGAGCTCTCTGTGGCTTTGCTGCCATTGGTATCAGCTCGGAGAATCAGGAAGGGCACCAAACTTGCAGATGCTTTTTCAAGCTCTCTCTGGTCTTTACTGAAGAAGCAAACTCACTCCCAGCCTCTGCAGCTCAGAGAGCTCCCTGAAGAGTGGTGGGCTTTCAGGGAGCTTAGGAATACGATGTGTCAACATGTTTGCTTTTCATCTTTATTCCAATGAGTATTTCCAAGCAGTGAATTTGCTACGCAATGGAGGTGCCTCATTGGCTCAGTTTTAGCCTTTAACTAGCTCTTCTTGAAACAATTGACAAGCCAGGTGGTTGAAACCACAAAAGGAAGAAGAGGCAGAAGAATAACTATTGGCATTTTAAAGTGTTTGTATCAAGAGTAAAACTGCCAGTGACAAGCCCAGGCTGAGCCCTGGTCTCTGGAGGTCCTTCTCCCCAGCCAAAAGCAATGTTCATTATTGGCATGATGGCAAGGATCCTCACTCCAGGTTTGATTGCATGAATGTGAAAAGTATTGCTGTAGGCAGCAGCAATGCTTCCCATCCCACTTGGACAAAATCACCACCGTGGAAAAGCTGCTGGTTGCTGACAGACACCCCCAGTGTGTTTATTCTTTTTTTTTTCTCCCCCTCAAACCATTGGTTTAGGTAGGAACACCTGGGTTTTTTTCAGGTAGAATCTAAAATGCTGGGTTGATCTTGGTGAATTGCTGGTCTCTGCATCATAAAATCATGATGATGTGCTGGCTGTAGCCACAGTAGGTTCTAGATGGGAGCTACTCTGCACCCTCTCTGCAGTTCTCCAACAAAAAGCAGGCAGATATCACCACAGATGTCACTAAAAACTCCCTTTAGCCTGCACTCTGATAAGGTTTGACTAATGTTTCTTGGACCCAAATATTTTTCCAAGCCTTTTCAGCCTGCCATCAGTAATTGCTAATTGTAGATGAAAAGTTTATTTTCTTTTTGTATGGTCAAGTGGCTGCAACCAGCCTAGAGGTGCATCTCAAATTGGAGAGAGGTATTTGGGTCCAAAGAGGAAAACTTGTTAGGAAAGGAATAGTGATTTTTAGAAATAAAACATCATCAGGAGGAAGGTGTGAGATGGCAGAGAGGTGTGAGATGAGTGAGAGGCCAAAGAGATTGAAAGATGAGTGGGTCCAGTAGCCAGCAAAACTCCTGATCTCCAGCATCCTCCAAATACCTTGTAAAAAGGATCCACGTCAGGACAGAAGGGCTGTGTCTGTACAGAGAGATCCATCCCCCATCCCAGCCACAAGAATGGCCACCTCTGGAGCCAGCAAGGTAATTTCTTGAGTGGCTGTGACAGTGAGGATCCAAGGAGAGAACAAGCAACAGTGACTTTGCTGCTGGGGAGCTGCAAGGATGACATTTACCAGTGAGTTCACCACAAAAAGTGTTGTCTGTTCCTCAGGATGGAAGAGGCTTTGGATTCTTGGAAGACACTTAAACCCACTTTCTGCCTGCAGTGCTTTGTCTGTGCATGAAACCTGATCTAACTCTGTATCTGTGCCTGAATGACATTGCCCTGAAATTCTGGGTGTCAAGAAACAAAACCAGTACAAGTATCTGCAGTCAGATACATAAAAACAGAACATGCTTTGGATAGAGCAATAATCCTGGATCTTTATTTTTGTCATAAGACAGTAGTTCTTCAGTGCATGGTGAGGTTGGATCCCAGCTTTCTATGTACTTTTTACTAAGAAAAACATGCATGAGGTGCCTTTTCTGCTGGCTGGGTAAAGCCTGGCTTTTTGTGCAACTCACTCTTCAGCAATTCTCCAGTTCTCCCTTTGACCCAGCTCCCTTGGGAAGGTTTTTTATTTTTCCTTTGTTTCCTTCCATTTGTGGCATCTTCGTTACCATCCTAGAGGAACTAGAACCAACCTTGACAGGCCACCATTTTCAACCAGGCTGAAGTCTTTAGGGCTCAGGATGGTTCAGACCCTTCTCTTTTTTGTCTGCCTCACTATGGTCAATATGTTTCTGCTGGGACTTTCCCTTGCTGGTCATGCTCTGTAGCCCATGTGTCCTTTGTTCTTTGCACTTGCAATCTCCACGATTCCCACAAGGATCCCAGAGGTCTTTTCTAGCCTAATGGATTCTGTGATAACACTGCCAAGTGATTTATGTCCTCAGCACCTTCAGAACAGTCCATGAATCATTCTTCAGCAGCATTTCACCCTCTTTTCTCTCATCACTGTGTGGTGTGTTGGGCTGATCATTTAATCCATCCAACCATCCCACCTCTTTGTCTGGTGATCCAGGGAGCCTAAGATCATTGGGACCAGTCCATATAATCTGAATTATCAAGTCTCTGGCAGGCTGCAGGAGGAACTTTGGCTTGGTGTGAGGAAGGAGTGATACCTTTGCCGCAACAGCAACTGCAGTTGCTGGGCTTTGAGTTATGGGATACAGGTATGTCAGAGACTGGAGCTGCTTGGGGGTCATTAAAGTGACTTTTCTCTAGAATGACAAGTGGCAAATACTTGGATTTCTCAAGTTCTGCAGATACTGGTGGCTTTCAGAGTTGCCTCACAGAAGCATAGTGCTGAAAATCCGAATTTTCTCCTGCCAAGGAACAGGTACAGAGAACTAAATCTCAAGCAAATCATAGACAGAAGCAGTAGTTCCCATAATTTAGGTGTTCTGTTGTTAGCTCCTCAGCAGAGAGGCTCGAAGACAAGAATATTTAGCAAAAATACTATTATTTTCCAGTGTGTGTGTTGTTGAACAACTTGTCAGACTGCACTATCTAGGGAACAGATTTATCTCTACACCAGATTTTACAGCTTTTCCCTCAGGAGAGCAGCACAGGGACATCTTTGTGCAGCAATTCAGTCTCCCTGTGCCTCAATGAGGCCATAAGTGCAGGAATTGCTTTGCAAAATAGATGCTTTAAATAGGACAAGTATTCAAAGCAAATGTGCGGGTTCCTCCTGTTTATCCACTCCTTCCTTCTGTTGCAGGAGGATGTGGAATTCCTCACAGATGAAGGTGCAGAGTGAAGGCTGGGAGCTCCTTTGCAGCTGACAGCAACAAGCACATTTTGCTTTGTTGGATTGTCAAAATCTTGCCTGAAACAATTGTTTATAAAGCACAGCCCAGCAAACAGGCTGAACCATTTCTTCTGACATCTCAGGGCTCACGTGCCCTGGTGCAGGCAGTGTGGGTGTTCTGGGTGCTCCCAAGCCTCTGCTCCACCTGAACATCCTCATCTGAGGTCCAGGGAAGTCCAAATTAATTCTAGGGGTCTCTGGATCACACTGTTGTGAGCAGCAGCTCACTGTCACCACCCACACACCCAGATTTTTTTGATTTTGCTCCTTTTCAGCTGTTTTCATATGGATCCACTTTCCATACTCTGGGGCAGGAAAGGTGTCCTGGTTGAAAATGTCACATCATTCATATTCATCTTATTCCTCTAATGAATTACATGGCTGATTAATACTAAGATAATCACAGTGCACTGCCAATCACGTTCTGCAAACAACAATCTGTTTTTCATTTTGCTACTGATTTTTAATTATTTTATTGCCTCCTGTAGCTGTGTTAGTAAGTAATAATACTTAAGTTCATTTGAGTGTTTTAATAGGTGAAGCATCTTTAGCTCTCTACTTGCTTTTTGTCAGTTCTTTAGCAGGAAAAGTTCATCTGCTGTGCAGAGGGAACACGTTAACGTGGCTCTAATGACTGCAGAATCAGACTCAGTTAATTGTTAAAGACCATAAAATACTAGGAATATGGTCCAAACAGTGGTTTAGTCTGCTCTGGAGTCTGAAGATACCTAGACCTCCTCCTAACAAGTTAAT
This sequence comes from Dicaeum eximium, assembly GCA_013396995.1. Classification (NCBI taxonomy): domain Eukaryota; kingdom Metazoa; phylum Chordata; class Aves; order Passeriformes; family Dicaeidae; genus Dicaeum; species Dicaeum eximium. The sequence goes on from VWZP01003081.1 coordinate 416,373, forward strand.
TTCTGTAATTGCTGTCATTATTACAAGGCTGCCTTGCTGTGGTGTTATTGGAGAGGGGTTTAAAGATTGCACAGAAGTCTGCTTTTAGTGCCCCTCTGAAAATCACTGTGGAAAATTCATTTCCTAAGGTAACCAGGAATATCCATGGTGACTGTAGATACATTTAGAATGGAAGTACAGCACTGAAAGCCAAAGCCCTGGGACTGTCCCTGGAGAGCAGAGGCTGGGCAGACCTGGCCCTTGCAGCTTCCAGAGCTGCCCAGTTCCAGGGCAGTGTGAGGACAGGGACAGGTCCTGCTGGCTGCACTCTCTCCTCCTGAAGTGCTTCCCTCATAGGAACGTGCATGACCATGCCCAGCAGCCCTGGGAAATGCCTGGATGAGCCTCACCTTGTGTTTCAGTTGCTTTTGAACAGAAAAAAGTCATCCAAAGGCACACCTTGTTCTGAGCTGAGAGAGCAGAGTCCCACCATGAGGCACCGCTGTGTCTGGTGCTGGCTCTTGGTGTAGCAGGGGGCACCCCTGGGCTACCTGAGTGCAGATTTTGCTCAGTGGCCTTCTCCTTGTAGCCTTGGGTTGCTTTATACAACACAGTGCAGCTGGTCTCAGGTCCCTGGCAGCAGCAGGAAGATCCCCAGAGTGGGGGCAACACCTGCCATGACCCCCTGGCTCCATCTTCCTGCCCACCCATCCTCATGAACACCTGAGCTCTGTCTCCAGCATTCGCCCTCATCCTTCAGTGCGTCACATCTGACACACACAGGGGCCTCTCTTGCCATTCTCTCTGCAATTTGTCCTCACTGCAGCACACATGCTGTCCCCCAGAGCCCTGTGGGAGGGATTCCCTCATCTCCCATGGTTTTCAGCATCCCTTGGGTATGAAGGCTTCCCTCTGCCCTGTAGTGCTGTGTTGAGCATTCCAGAAATCCTGGTTCCATCTGTTCTGTATCTTACCTGGGTGGATCATGAGGTGCTCTAAAGGTTTCCAGAAACAATTTGAACATCATTCTGTTAAATCCTAAGGTGTTCCTGTGAGGAACTCAGGGCATTGAAATATGGTGCAAAAATACTGCAATGCTGTCACCCATATTCTTAATATGGCTTTTTGCCACCGAAGAAATAAAAATCAAGCTGTAACCCTGTATGCTGTGTCCTCCTCTCACCTGACCCAGGAAGCAGCCAGCCAAGCAGAAAATCCAGTTCTTCCCCAAGGATGACTGCACGGGGTGTCATTCCTTTTTGCCATTCTGCTTTCACAAGGTACATTCCTCCCTTCCTGGCATCCTGCTCCTCACACCTTTCTCCACCCTCTGCCCCAGATGAGCAGGTAAACTCAGAGGACAAAACATTCCCCGTGCCGTTCTCTGCCACTTCATCTCTGTTTGTTGTTGTCTTTGTTTTTTTTTTTTCCTTCACCCTCCCCTAGAAAAAAGAGCCGGTGGCGCTGGCGAAGAAAACCAACAACACGTACAACATCGTTGGCACCACCTACGCCCTGAACATGGCCAAGGAGCCCGGCCTGCCCACCATCTCCAAGAGTGCTGCTGCCACCGCCACGGCCACCAGCGTGCCCCCCAAGCTGCCCCGCCTGGAGGAGAAGCTCCCCGAGAGCAAGAAGACCTACAACAGCGTCAGCAAGGTAGACAAGATGTCCCGCATCGTCTTCCCAGTCCTCTTTGCCATTTTCAACCTGGTCTACTGGGCCACCTATGTGAACCGGGAGTCAGCTATCAAGGGAATGATCCCCAAACAATAGAACCGGTCACACAAACCTTCCATCAGTGAGCTTCATCCCAGCAGGAATCCTCCAGGGCTTTCTTCTTTCCTTGTTTCGTTTAATTCTTATTGTTCATTTGATATTATTATTATTATTATTATTATTATTATTATTATTATTATTATTATTATTATTATGTCACTCTTTTATAATGTCAACAAAACTATGATTTTAATTTAATCCCATACATACTTTGGTTTTGTTTACTTTGATGATGAAAGAGAAAAAAAAAAATAATAAGGGATCATAACGAGTTGTGCCTCTAACATCTTAAGTCTGCTGTCACCCATCTGACCAAGTCACCCTGTGCTGCCATCTCTCCTCTGCCACCTCCTGTGGTCCCCATGCTCTTCATGCCTCTGCCATTTCATGCTGTCCCCATGGGCTGCTGCTGTGGGGCTCCTCCTCCTCTGTGATGGGCTGCCCTAGCATGGGGGATGCTCCTGGACACCTGGGCTGCAGGGTGTGCCAGTCACTCAGCCAGGCTCCCCTTCAGTGCCTGGCCCTTTGTGCTGGGTCCTGCACCAGGTGAGCTGGTCACCTGCAGGGACAAGGGAGCAGCCTGGCATGGGCCAGCTTGTGGCCCAGTGCCTGCTGGGGCAAACTTGCCACTGCTGTGGTCCCCAGAGCCATTGCAGGGGTGGCAGCATCTTGTAGGTATTGCAGGTCTTCTTCCTCTCTGTCTTCACCAAACCCAGCTGGTTTTGTCTCTCCAGACGAGAAAGGTGGAGAAGGTCCAAGAAAGGTCTGGTGGCGTCCTGCACTCTTGGGGCAATTCACCTTAGCAGGAAGTGTGGTTCCCAGCAGAGAAAGCATTTTTCTCAGTGTCAGTCAGGAGGTGCAGACAGAAACTTTAGAAAGCCTTGAGGAGATGGCAGCTGTGAGCTGCAGGCACTCAGCATCAGGATGGAAAGCAGAGCTCCTGTTCAGGTGGATGCTCTGTCGCTTGCTCCTATGGCCCCATCCACTTATCCTTCTTGGCAGATCCTCTCTGTCCCAGCCCCCTCTTCCAGCTTCCCCTTCACCTTCCTCTGGCTGCTCAGCAGCCCTCACTGCTGTCTCAGTGCTCACACATGCATTTAGGCAGGGAAGCTCCTCCTCTCAGCTAAGCCATGCTGGTGGGGAGGAGCACAGCCTGGGCAAGTCCAGCTCATGGTAAATCCCTGCTCCAGTGCAGGATGTTCCCTGTGGGACCTGCCACAGGGATGAGGCAGGGGACAGGTGGTCCCAAGGCTCTCCCTGACCCTGGTGAACTTCTGCATCCTCAGCACCACGGGAAAACAGCAGAAGGGGCTCTTTGGAAGAGCAGGGTGACACTGCTGTCCCATAGAGCCATGTGAGCCAGGTGCCATCCCACAAAGCACCTGAGGTAAGACCCAGACTGACATTGCACTCTCTCCCAAGGAAAGCCCTCCAGTGCCTTGGAGCGAGGCTTTTTCTCCCTTCCTGACCACCACACTGGACCCAAACCGGTGTTTGTCCCCTTCCCAGCAGCAGCAAAAAGTGGTGACAGCCAAGCCATCTGTCCCTGGATCCCTGGGCACACTGTCCTCCCACAAGAAGGGACATCCTGTGCCTTATGGTTCCTTGGGGTAGCACAGTCCTGCTGCCACAGAGGGGTGCACCCCCCTTTCTCAGGCCTCCCTCTGGCTGTCCCCAGAGCTGCCTAGAGCACCTTTTGGGCTCATGCAGCCAAGCCAAGGCCCCAGCACCCCCAGGGTGATGCCTTCAGCATTGCTTTGAGCCCCTGTGCCAGGCTTAGCTTCCCCTGCCCTGCAGAAGTGGGGCTGAGCACAAGGCACAGAACTTTCCCCACCTGGAATATCCATGGAGGCATCAGGATGGAGGGAGGAAGGCCAGGGCATTTTGTCCTGCAGCCTGGGTAGCACTGGTGCATGTCCTGCCTGTCCTTACCAATCTCACAGGCTCAACAGCAGTGCAGTCACTCCCCCTGCCCACAGCTGACATTTGGAGAGGAGTTTGGAGATGTTTAGCCCAGTCCCAGGGTGTTGAGTCCACAGGCACATCCACATGGCTGGCAACATTGGGAAGGAGGAACCAGACCCACCCCCCCAGACTGCTGCTAAGGAAACCAGCTCTGTCCACACCCTCTCTCACAGCACCTGCACCCCAAACCATGTCATTTCTACAGTGCCTTTCACCCCCAAGGGCTCCCTGGTGCCTGGGAAGACCCAGGAGCTCTCCCACTCTGCCTGCAGCACCAGGGTGGAGGAGCAGAGGGGAGGGTCACCATCCCCAGCCCCTCTGCTGGGCAGGGAGGACATCCTGGCTCCTTTGGCACCTGGTTCTGCCTGCTGGGCCTCCTGCTGCTGCTGCAGCCACCCCACTCTGACATCCCAGCTGCCCCATCACTGCCCCAACGTGTCCCCAAGCCCCTCACCCCTCCAGCAGGGAGTCTCCTTCCTGCCACCCTTCTGCTCCCTGAGCTCTCCAGTGGGAAGGGCTACAGCTGTCTGGTTTGGGAACATTTTCTTAAATAAGCTAGATGAAGAGTGTCTCATAAAACATTCATGTCACTACAATACTCAGGCCTAAGTGAATGGAATAGAAACCCTACAACAAGCAAAACCAGCACTATAAAATGGTCACAAGGAGTTTGTTGTGTTTACTAATGGAATTACAGCAAGTTTAAATACTGCATCCAATGACTTAGCTGACTTAGCTGGCCCTGCTGCAGAGGTGGTTTCCTCTTGCTAGCCTGGGATTCCCAAAAATCCCTTTTACCCCAAGAGCCATGACACTGTCTGTCAGTGCCTGCTTTGTAGAACTCTCCATAAATTATCAGAGAATCACAGAATGAACTAGGTTGGAAAAGACCTTTAGGATCATCCAGCCCAACCTATGACCTAACACCTCCTCATCAACTAAACCACAGCACTGAGTGCCATGTCCAGTCTTTTTTTAAACATCCAGAGATGGTGGCTCTACCACCTCCCTGGGCAGAAAATTCCAATGTCCATTCACTCTTTCAGTAAAGAATTTCTAACATTTAACATAAACTTCCCTAGGTGCAGCTTGAGACTGTGAGCTCTGGTTCTGTCAGTGCTGCCTGGAGACAGAGCCCAACCCCAGCTGAGCACAGGCACCTTTCAGGGATTGCAGAGAGTGCTGAGGGCACCCCTGAGTCTCCTTTTCTCCAGGCTGAACACCCCCAGCTCCCTCAGTGGTTCCTCACAGGGTTTGTGTTCCCAGCCCCTCTCCAGCCTCGTTGCCTCCTCTGCTCCTTCCCAAACTGAGGGGCCAGAACTGGACACAGTAAGGTGCCAGGTCAAGCCCAAGCACCCAAGGGCTGCCTGTGCTGCCTGCTGGGCTCAGTGCTGTGGGGTGATGCTCAGGAGGGGGGCTGGGCCTCCCTGAAGTGCTGGACACAGCCCTGGGGCAGCTCCTGAGCCTCCTCCCTCCCTGCAGTGATCCAATCATCCCCGCTGAACTGGCTGGTGGATTCCTGCCCGTCCCTCCCCACATCCTCCCCTCCTGTCCCTCCCCAGGACACTGATCTGGCTTGCCTGTGACACCCATCTGCTGGCTCTTCCAAAAACATTCCCTGATAAAGGCTGCCTTCCTGTGCCTGTGTGAGCACGCCTCGAAAGCCAAGTCTATTCCCAACCAAAGCCTGGCATGGGCTCTGAGGCTTTTTGCCAGCTGGAAGCAGAAATACCGGCATCCTTTGGTTAAAGACAACAAACCAAAGAGGATTTCTAGTTTGGCTTCCAAGCAGGAAAGCATTTTGGGAAGATAGTTATAAATAAATGGTTTAACATCTCCTGCCAGCAGACATCACAGAGAAGATAATGTTCTTTTTTTGTAAAACTGTCAGTGACTCAAATTAGGACGTTTCTCTCCTAGTTAACACGAGGCTGTTGATGGGGGCTTCTTCTAAGTGCTTGCCAGGCCAGAGCTAACCTAGCATCAATTACTGGATTTTTAGGCTTGCTGTTATAGCATATAAGAGTTCCATTTTTATAGCTGATCTATATAGAAATTTATATGTATATGACCATTGATAATCCAACCCACAGTTGTGCAGAGAGCGGGCACTGTGAACCTCAAGACTCCAGTATTTCTTTTCTTCTGGCAAAGCCCCCAGACTTCCCTGCCTTAAACAGACTCTCCCAGGCCAGAATTGGAAGCCTTTTGGGGTGCTAAAATTGAGCTGTTGGTCTGTACTCTTGTTTTGCAGCTCACACCACCTGGGAAACACACAGTGCAGTCCCAGCCTGCAGCTGCATTCCTGCTGGGAATGTCAGGGGGGCATTTGGGCACTGGTAGCTCACCCCTTCCCTCTTCTGAAACTGCCCATGGGCAGCAGAGAGCTCAGCCTGGGGAGGCAGGACAGCTCCTCTGGGTCCCTCAGGGCAGGGACAGCAGCATGTGGTCACTGAGAGCTCCACTTTGTGTCAGCGTGGGGAACATCCCTGGGGGGTGACAGGAGAGGGCTGGGGCAGAGCTGGTCCCTCAGTGCCACCTGCTCTCCTAAGGGTCTGATGAAATTACCCTCACAAAATGTCTTGAAAGCTTCTCAAACATCACCCAGCAGGGCTGTGACACTCAAGACAGAGATTCCCTGCTCTCCTTTGTGCACCACAGCCAGCCTGTCCTGACCCCTGCCAGCTCAGTGGCACTGGCAGGGTCCTTTTGTTTGCTGCAGGACATCCCTGTGCGAGCAGAGCCCAGGCTTGCTGCTCCCAGGCACAGGATTGTCCCCAGCCTGTCCCTGCCAGCCCATCCTGTGGACACCAGGTGCATCCATTTCTCATCCTTGATTTCTTCTGTCCATGTCTTGGATTCCTTTCAGCCGTTCCTTGGGGAGGATTTCATCACCCCAGGAAAGGGTTTCTCCTGTTGCAGGTCACCTCTCCTAGGAAGAGCCTCTGTTCTGCTGAGAACCTCTCTGAGACCATCAGAAACGTGGGGCTGCTCCTGTCCCAGGAGAGTTCAGCAGCACAGAGGGTGCCCTCCCAGCAGGATTTCCTTGGGAAGGGTTTGTCAGGGATGTGCTAGTGCCCTCCTTCCACATTCTTGATCCTGGCAGTGGTGGAGAGCTGGGGTGGGGCTGTCACAGCACATGGTGTCAGGCCAGCCCCCACTCCAGACCCTCCTCCCCAAATTTTATCCCTCCCTGGGGCCACACTTCAGCCCACCTGAACTGACAGCTGAGTGGATTCTGCAGACAGCAGAGAACCATTTCCATGACTCCTGCTGAGGCTGGGGAGGGCTCAACCAGGGCAAAGGACACATTGATGGAAACATAAACGCTCTATTAATACTAAAGTAGGAAGAAAAAACATCCAAGCAACTCACCAATCCTCTCCATATCAAGCTAAACTACTTCTGAAGGTAGTTTTGGCAAGAGGCCAGAGCACAGATGAGATTGATGGCTTCCAGGTATAAATATTTACCATTTGACCTTGTTATTGTTCCATCAGCCAAAGGGTTTTACATATTTATATATATATACATGCGTGTGTGGGTATATTTATGCTCACAAACCCTGAACGTCAAACCTCTTTGCCTTTGAAAGACAGAATGGCCACTTTTAATTATTTTATTTCCCTCTCATTCTCTTTGCTGAATCTTCTCCAGTGAGGTGAACCCTCCCCAGTGGGCTGTGGGAGGCACAGGGAACAAGGGGAGCAAGGGAGAAGAGCCTCCCCCCACTCTGGGGGCTCAGTGCAGGCTTGTTGCATGGAGCAAGGTCCCTGCTGGCAGTGCTGCTCAATATATTCCAGGAAAACTTAGTCCCCAGTGTCACAGCTTGTTCTTGTCCTGCCCTGGACACGGGGATGTTCCTGAGATGGCTTTTTGGCACCTGAGTGCTGCTACAAAGGAATTGATCCTCACCCCACTGCACAGCCAGGGAATGTTCAGTGTGAGGTCTCCACCCTCAGTCTGCTTCAGGAGGGAGCCCAAAACCTGGTGGGACCCACCCCAGCTGTCCCTGCCAGAGGAACCTTGGCCTCTCCTGCCCAGCTCAGGGGAGTGCTGGCCCTTGGCCTCTGCTGGCTGCTCCTCCAGGTGGGATGCAGGGATACCTGGCTGTGTGATCATTGTGGGAGGTGTCAGGGGGAGCTGGGGCTGCTGTCCTGAGCTCAGCACAAGCAGGAGCACACACAGATGTTGGGTGGCCTGTGAGCAGCCCCAGCATCAGCTCCCTCAGCATCACCCCTGGCTTAGAAGAAGCATTCAGGCAGTGACCCTGCAGCTGCACTTGTAGCTCCTCTGCTCCCTCCTCTGCTGCTGGAGAGAGCCTGTGGCAGTCAGCAGCGAGGGCTTTGTGGTGTCCCAGCCAGGAGAATGAAGGATGTCACCAGTTCCTGTCCTGGGTCTGTGCCTGCCTCCTACCACGGGAATCTCTCTGCTTTACAGGCTTGGGTTTGGGCTGGCCCCAGCACTGGGCCTATCATCCTCCACCACCAGTGGGGTGATGCTGGTTTTTGCTAGTGAAGCTCTAGGACAAACCAGGTTCTGGCTGCTCTGTCCTGTTCTGTTCTGTCCTGTCCCTCTCTGTCCCGTTCCCACCGGTGCAGATCTCTCCTGTACCAAACTTTGGCAGTCCCATCTGCCGAGAGAGGGAAGCCTGGTCTCATGTTTGCTGCACAAGCCAGGCTGCTCCCACCGACTTTGAAGGCTCTTGGCTCGTCTCTCCAGTGCAGCTCAAAGGCCCTGTCAGCTCGATAAGAGCATTGGCTCATGTTGCACTGTGAGCTGCACCCTGTCTCCCCTGAAAAGTCTGTCGGTGCCTCCTGCCTTTCTGCAAGGCACCCGGCAAATGCAACAGCAGTCACACATCAAATGATTTGATTTTTGCAGCCACAGAAAGTCGAGGCAGAGCTGGGGAACCTGAGTCACTGCCACATTGCCTCTGCCAGGCTGCATTTAGAGTGGAAGGCTGTCCCTGCTGTCACGAGGGAGTTTCTCAGCCCCCCCAGTGCGGTCAGGTGGCCTCGAGCATCCCTCCATCCACCAGATTGTCACTGTCAACTGACCTGGGGATAGCTGCAGGCAAATGTCCTACCTGAAGGTGAGGGACCAGCTGCTCCTTGAGGCACAGAGAGTGGCACTAGCACCATGCCAGGGCAGCCCATCCTGAAAAAGAGCACACCCAGCAAATCAGAGAGCACGAGCATTGTCACTGCCTCAGGTCCAGCCTGTGCCCCAGCACGTCCTCGGCTTTGTTTTCCATCTTGTGAGACTTTCTTTGGGCCACTATGAGAAAGGATCTAGCTGGCAGCAGTTTAATGCATGACAATCCTGTTATTACAGCTGTAAATAAATAACAACTAGGGGAAAAAATGCATTTTTAAATTTTTTTGTTGACTTTATTTTCACTATTGACTAGCTGGTAGCCACTTTCTTAAGGGATTTCTCATGGAAACTGTGACCTTTCTTCTCTCTGTTTCTCTCTCCTCTCTCTCTCTTTCTTTCTGAGATTTTTTTCTGTGTTTCAGATGCTTTTTGGTGCAATGTTCAATGCCTGTTTGTATTTCTGAATTGTATTTTTCAACCTTTGCTGGAAAAAATTAAAAAAAAAAGGCCCATTCTAATTGGCAGGATTTTTAGTCCTGCCATTTTTTTCAGCTTTTAGCTTTTTCAGTAAGTTAAAACCACAGAAAAACGCCTCAAAAAATTACAGTGAAGTTCTGAGGAGAGATTAGGGAACATCAGAAACAAGAAGTACATGAGTAAGATCAGCAAGCAGAGTGGAGGAGGAGGAGGACTCTTGTGACACCTACTAACCTCCTGATGTAGCACACTAGGTGGGACTAGACCTCTCCACTGAATTAAATCACTCCGCTTTTCCACTCTACCCACTCTCTCGAACTCCGATCAAAACAAATAAAAATTCATATTTTAAAAAAATCTGGGTTTTGTCATCAGTCATTTTCCCTAGGTCTGGTTCTCAAAGCCAAATCCTCTGGGCTTTGGGCCACTTGCTGATGTGGGGAGTTTGTCCCACTGACAAGCAAACAAGCCACCCATTAAAAGATAATATTCTGGGGGAAAGTTAAAGAGCTTGAGAATATCTTCTGATGCCCACTGTGCCACATTTAAAACAGGGGAGTGGAGGGCACAAGGTTTGTTAGTCAGATTGGCTGGGGAGTCTGGGGACCAGCCCAAAGCAGGGTGGGGGTGATGTGGGTGGTGGGAGAGGAGTCTGAGGTGTGCTCTGCCCTCCCAGTGGGTGACCCATGGCCAGACACTGCTGCTCCAGGGAGCTCCTGGGCATTTCTCTGGATACAGCATGAATCAAACTTTCTGCTTCTCTAGGGACAAGAAGAAGGGACTTGGCCAGGACCTAAACTGCCAGAGGGCAGGGATGGATGGGATATTGGGAGGGAATTCCTTCCTGTGTGAGTGGTGAGGCCCTGGCACAGAGTGCCCTGGATCCCTGGCAGTGCCCAAGGCCAGGCTGGACAGGGCTGGGAGCAGCCTGGGACAGTGGAAGGTGTCCCTGCCATGGCAGGGGGTGGCACTGGGTGGGCTTTCAGGTCCCTCTCAATCCAAATTAACATGGTTCAGACACCTTTCCTGCAGGGAGTTTTGATTGTGGCTCCCCTGTGGATATTAGATTTACACATGCTATATTTAATAGCACAGGGCTGGCCGTGCCATGTCCCCCAGCCAGTGTGACATGTTCTGTGTGTGGTCTGCTGAAAGAGAAGCTCAAGGTGTGGGGGCTTCATTTGGACACTCCACTGCATCTCCTTGGAGCCATGAGATGTTATATTTAGCAACTAATGGAAAGAAGGATTTTTCTCCCCGTGTAGAAAGATCTGAAATTAAGTAAATCTCTCAAAATGCAAAAGCAGAGGACAAATCACCTGCAAGAAATGCTGAAGTTCATCCTATTGCATTAAGCTTGAAACTTTCATTGTTTCCCTGGTCCCTTTTCTGCGTTTTTAGCCAAAATGTTGATGATTTACCCAAATCCAACATATTCAATGAGGACTTCCCCCTCCCCCCAGCTACCACTGGGAAGTAGCAGGAGAAGAAAATAACTCCAGTGACAGCATCAGTTGTTTTCCACGCCTGGAGGGGAACGAAACGCCTTCCCTGGATTCCCTGAGCACCATCTGTATGCTGCACCAGGGACTTGCTGGCGGGACAATATCTCCAAACATATTGCAACCTTGGACAAAAAAAAAAAAGTTATGCATTTGAATTTGCTGCATTCAGCTGAATCCTCCCTCTTCCTCTGAGATTCAGATGACAGAGGAGGCTTGGGAGAGCTGAGGCTCACAGCTGCTGTGGCAGATGGAGTGTTATCATGGGTCTGAGCAGTACAGGCTGCATACTTATGTCTTCCTGAGGAAGGAGCAGGGCTTGTGGCCCTGGCAAGAGCAGCCCACCGCTGTCTGAAACCATAAAAACTCAAACCTGAAGTTTTCCCCCCTTTCCCCACCACTCAGCCAGCCCCCCCCCGCCTGAGTCCTTCCCTAATCAAGACTGCACAGGGCTGGTCCCAGCCTGAAAAGATCTTCCTGACTCAGAAGACAAAAATAAACAGCAATGTGAAATGCTTCCTTGCATTATCACTTCTCCATTTGAACCTAGAACAAGGACCCTGAAGAGGAACAGAGTGTAATTGCAGTGTCCACAGAACAGCAACAGTAATGAAAACAGACAGAGCCGGGAGAATTGGCAGAGAAGAGGCAGAGCTGAACAAGTATTTATTACCCCAGCACTTAGTGCTCAGGCTGACAGGTGTCTCAGGAATGCAATAGCTGGGTTTTATTATTGGGTGCTCAGAACACAGAAGTGCTCGGGGTGAGGGCAGGGCAGGACGCTGACGTTGGCTCCTGAGGTGCCAGGAGTTGGGTGCAGATAATTCCTGCCCTACACAGGCCAGTGGGGATGGCTCAGCCCCACAGCCCCCTGAAGTAAAGGATCCCCTCTGACATACCGTGGTTTCCTTCTGCCTTCAAAGCGTTGCTGTTTCAGAAACCTCTTCTGCAAACCAGCTCCTTGTGAGGTGGGGCAGGGTCCCCAAAGCCAGCCTTCACACATTCGTGATGCCTTAGGATTTTAGCTCTTATATTTTCCTATATTTGTGATCCTGCAGTTCTTTAGTGTAGAACTCTAAACTCCATATCCAGTGTGAGCTGCTACTTTCACATTTTGGGCAGACACAACAATTCCTCTCCAGGCCTGGCAATCAAGGACTCCTCACTGCCTCAGGGCCTGGGAGATGGAAACAAATTGAGTTGGGGAGAGCAAACTTGGGGTAAATGACTTCATTACCTGAAGCTGTAATTAGAAGATTAACCTCCAATATGCAAATGTGCCAAACTTATAAAAGTGTGAAAACCCGTGACCTGTCATCCATTTTGGGTGTACCTCTGAGGGGCTTCATCTGCCCTAAATGTACCTGAAGGCCTTTCAATAAATATTACTGCTTTTTATCGTCTTAATTTTGTCTGGCCTCTGTTTTTAGCCCCACAAAGGCACCGTTCAGGGCGGTATAATCAAAACTGCCAGCACCAAGGCAGGGTTCCTCCTGCAGAAGGAGCTCTCTTCTCTGCTTCCTTCCCCCTCTGAGACAGGTGGGTCCAACACTGCACGACTCCCATCTGCAGGGCTCTTCCCAGAACTATTGATACTGGATGATTTTTGCCTTTTCTTTCTTCTGTATATTCTCTCTATTCCTTACACATATATTTGTAGCTCTATAGCCTATTATTCATAGCTAGTTTTACCTACCTTTATGCTACCCTGATAGGCAAAAAGACAAAACACATTCCAAGGCTCACAGCTCTTCGAGACACATTTTATAAATAAAGTTTAGTTTTCATCTGAGGGGGGAGGGGGGAAATTACCTCACCTCTTATAGCTCTAATTGGTGATTTTTGTCAAATATGCTAACTTGCTAAACTTATAAAACTGCATTTACCCTGTGGGGGTGGGGTGGGCATTTTGTGGACATTTTCTCTATCTTCCCCCGGAGGCCTCCAATAAAATGAGCATTTGTATCACCTCCTATACAAATACCATCTCGAAAACGTGTTGTTTTATTTCGAGGTTCTTTCAGGCATCACCGCGGCTGCGCTGGCTGCCCTGTGAGCGAACTCTTCTTTATCCCGCAGTTCTCTGAGCGAGCATCCATCAGCAGCTCGTCAGCAGGAAAACGCGGCCGCAGACTTTGTGCTCCCTGGCAGGATTGTGTATTCCCGGGATCCCTTCTCCCCTCGGCTGCTCAGGGGATGCTCCCATCGCTTCTCCTCTACTACAAGTTGTTCTCAAGTTTTATACCCCTAACAAAGCGTGATGTAAGTCGTTAGTTACATCAAAACAGCTCATTATATTAATTAGGCAAAGCAATGGCTTATTGTATTTTATTGGTACAAAGCAATTAATGTCAATAATTAATTGGCAAGAGTTTACAGCAAATTATTAGGGCAGTGTGCTGCTCACTAAGGCAGTATTCCCTAACTGCAGATACCCCTGATGTTGCCCCACGTCTCAGGGGTCACCAATTGTTGCCATTGGAGTCCTGTTGGGGTGAATCAAGACTCTTGACTCCAATATCAGAAGGTTGATACTATTTATTAAAATGACTCCATTGTTCAGAAGGATTTGGGCTATTTCTGCCCAGGTACAGAGCTGGCATCTTGCTTCTTCAAGCTCCATACCCCAAAGTGCAAGAATCCCAAAAATGTTTACCAAGTCAGAGAGATAGCAATTGTTTATATCATAGGTTGAGAAAAGCCAACCACATCTCCCATATCAGGAGACAGGCAAAGGAATTAATTTTGTCCTTGAAACACACACACAAGGATTTGAAATCTGCAGAGAAAAAGAGGTTTCCCATGGAAGAAACTTAGCAAGTTTGCATCCAAGAAACTTATAAAATGTCCAGTGACACCCCTTATGTGATTATTTTATGGGTTTCCGTGCTAATGGCCTTGCTTTCTTCCTTCCTATGGATAAACTCGTATTTTATCAACTTCTCCTTCTGCTAACTCGGTGGTTTGGCCAGCAGAGCAGCTGCTGAGGCCACCCACAGTGGGTGAGGTGTGAGCAGCAGCCAGGGCAGCCAGGGGCTGCTGCCTGGCACGGATGTGCTCAGCTCCCTCCGTGTCCTTCACGGGCATGGAGATGTCCCCAAGGCCACAGCAGGGCTGTGATGGCAGGGGGGATGATCCTGCAGCAATAGGGGTGGGTGTCCCACCCTTCACCCCACAGCCACAGGGAATGCCCCCATGGCAGGGCTGCAGGGGAAGCAGGAGCTGCTCCAGCCCTGCTCTGACCCAGGGAGAAGGATGGGGAGTTCCTCAGGTCTCCTTGGACAGCTCTGCGGCGTTTCCAGCAGAGCTGGTGCTCACCCCGTGTGCTGCTGCAGGGGAAGAGTCCAGCTGGGATTCAGGCCTCCCCTACACCTCACCCCAGGGCCACAGAGGGTGTCCTGCAGCGGGGATGTGGCTGACACAGCCCAGGACACCCAGGTGGGGCAGGGGACTCAGCCAGGCTGGGAGCAGCAGGGACTCTGAGCCAACGGGGCTGTGCTACCCCATCACCAGCACATCCGGCAGGCAGAGAGAAAATCCCTCTGCAAAACAGCCCCTGGGGGATTTTCTGCCAAAGGGAAGAGGTGCAGGAGCTGGCTGAGCATTAGGTACTTTATGAGAGCACTTTGGGATGCCCCATAAACAGCAGTGGGGGCAGTGGTTGGAGAGCAACAGGACTGTGGCAGGGACAGTCCAAGGACAGAAGGGAGGACAGGCTGGTAGGAAAAAGCAGTATTTTGTTTATTACACAGATAGCACAGCTGGGGAAAAGAAGCCAGGCTTTCCGGTCTATAAACCCTCCTTGGGATGTGGTGCTGTAAACTCCAGGCTTAGAGCTGAGAACTGGGCTAGGGTAAGAGTGTGCATGAGGCAATCAGAAGGCAAAGGCTCCCAGCTCCCAGCATGTGGCAACTTGCTTGAAAGGATAAAGGTGCTTCTTGGGATTTTGTAAAGAATAGAAGACAAAATAGTGTTGTTGAGCTTATCCAGAAAAAAAAAAAAAAAAAAAAAAAAAAAAAAAAAAAAAAAAAAAAAAACACAAA
>VWZP01003081.1:431247-451664 GCA_013396995.1 Dicaeum eximium
AAAAAAAAACAAACCAAACAGGCAGTGATCTGGATAGAAAAAAAAAATACAGAAATCAGTATAATATAGAAAACTCCTCTGAAGTCAACACACAATTTTCTCAGCACATGCAGGCTGTACACTTGCCCAAGAAGCCTGGGAGCAGTCAGTGAATGGTCTGACCCCAGCCCAGCCATACATCAGCCCAGACCTGTGCTGGAAATGGCCATAACTCACCAGCCCATCTCCCAGCATCCAAAGGAAGCTGCTTAGGCTCCTCTTATGATTTCTCTTTGCTATAGTGAATTTTTCAATGTCTATGGCTGACTGTAATCCCCAGTTTGCCTGTAAAACTCGCCTTTGCCTTCTTACTGCCTTATTACACCCAGCATAAATCAGGAGGGGTGGTGAGACAGGACTGATAAGGAGGATTTATTATGCTTGAATAACCACCTATAAGCCCTCATTGCTGAGTGACTCCCCCTCCCTCCTCTGGAGAGCAGCTGCTGCCAGAATCCAATCCTTGTCAAGGGTGAGAACTCAATCAGCTGGGACTGGGGAGCCTCCATCACATCCCCGTGTGGGGAGAGGGTTGGGGTCACCTGGCTGTGGTTATCACAGAGCCACAGAGTGCTCTGGTTGGAAGGGACCTTAAGGATCATCTCATTCCAACCCCCATCAAGGGCAGGAACACCTTCCATTGGAGCAGCTGGCTCAGAGCTCCATCCAGCCTGGCCTTGGACACTTCTAGGGATGGCAGTGACATAAAGGGAAGCATCTCTAAGCAATTTTCCCTGTCCCAGGGATTAGAGGTTGATTTATAGGTGAAAAAAAGCTCTAGGTGGGGGGGTCTGTCACCACAGATGTCCCAGGTAAGGAACAGAGATGTGCAGCTTGGGGTAGGGGTGCTCCAGGGCACATTTTGTGCTGGCCACGGGGAGCTCACGGTGGCCAGCAACTGCATTTTCCCCACAGCAGCCACTCCTCTCCCTTTGGGGTTGCCATGCAGGCAGTGTAGTGCAAACCAACTTCTGGGAACGTGCTGGGGGTCAGCATCCACTGGGAACAGCAGTGCCTGTCTGCTGGGATGGGCAGGGTGGAAATTCCGGGTGGAAATCAAGGCTGGTTGTCACAGGGCAGGTCTGCTCCAAGGGATATGGAGAGGAGCTCAACGTTTGGTGCTTTACAGAATTACTGCTGGGGAGTTGGGTGACATTTTCCTTCCCTTGCTAAGTTGGGAGAGTCATTGTTGTGCTGCTTGTTTGGGCTGTTTGCAGCCCTCTGTCTGGGGACCTCATTTGCGTAATTTTTTCGGGTCCTGGCTAATAATGACATCATGTAAAACCAATCCATTCTGCTGGACTGAGTGGGCTTCGTTGTCATGGTAACTTTTGATTTGGAGGCTTGCAGGAAGGAGACAGGTAAGTGCTTGAAATTGCCATATTTCAGCATGGTTTCAAATGCCTTCGACGTCTGAGGCCCATTTTTCATAAATGAAATTTCAAGCCTCGTTGAAGTACTTTGTAAACAAAATTCATTTATTGCCTGAAGAAAATGCAGGGGAATTTAGCTGCAGAAAATACTTTTAGAAAAAATTAAGGTTTCACGAAGCACTTTACAAAATAATGGGAGTTAAACAGGAGCAGAATGTGCTGATGCTACTCTGTCCCCCAAACCCAGCCCTGGAGAGAAGTGATCCTTTCCCTGTGAGGACACAAAGTCCAGTGGCTCTCAGGGCTGGTCCAGCAAGGCAACTTCTGTGCTGGGGGAGGTAAAGAAGCTCTGCTGGGAGCAATTTCTAATTAGTTTCAAATGCATCCCTGACAATTATGCTGTGTTCTACCTAGTCTGAATCAATGAGCCTCTCTGTTCCCAAAATTTGGGTCAATGTGTACTATATTAGTCAAAATACTCTGGGAGCTGAGCTATTCATTCAGGGCTGGATATCACCATGCTTGTTTGGAGCTGTGATTATGAGTGCTTGTGGCTGCTCTGAAATCACACAGGAATGATGATCCCCTCTGGATACAAGGGAGTCTGAGCTGGGCTTGTGGAGGATATTTCCAGCTAGGAAGCCCTGGGCTTCTGAAGAAAGGTTCCCAGTTTGGAGGCTGTGTAAAATCAGCAAAAGCTGCACAGAGCTGATTTCTTCTCCAAGTGGAAGTCAGCCTGGACCCAAAGGAATCCCAGGAAAGGCAACGCTCAGCATTTGGATCCAGCCCATGCTCTGGTGTTGGAGCCTCCGATTCCTCTGATTTAGGAGCCCCCTAAATGTTCTCCAAGGGGC
Organism: Dicaeum eximium; assembly: GCA_013396995.1. NCBI lineage: Eukaryota > Metazoa > Chordata > Aves > Passeriformes > Dicaeidae > Dicaeum > Dicaeum eximium. Next base: position 433,514 of record VWZP01003081.1, read on the forward strand.
CATCCAGGGCCTGTGAGTGCAGCTGTTTGGCCAACCACGGCGTGAAAGGAGGAGCTGGTGCATTGGTGTTACAGGATCTGGGCTGCAGCCTTTACCCAAACACTGCAGCATAATTCAGATTTTCCCCTGAAGTGCTCTGTCTCTTCCTGTGCTTGGCACAGGGCGGCCACCTGGGGGAACTTCCCTCCAAAGCTAAAACAATCCCCTGGCACTTCAACTGCTACACAGAAAATGTCATTTTCTTCAAGGCGAGTGGTAAGAGAAACTGTTCAAGCTCAGCTGCAACTGGTGGTTTGGGGAGGGAGGGAAGGAGGGGCATAATGAGAGGAAATTAGATGTTCAAAGTCCCTGTGACAGGGCTTGGAGCTACCTGGTGTGGTGGAAGGTGGTCCTGATGGAACTAGATGGTGTCTAAATGTAGAGTTTTATTATTTCTTTTTTGTTAGGTTGGGATTGAATGTGTGAGATAGTATTTTTTGTTCAGATTTAGGTGTTTAATAGCATCTATAACATTTTTATTTATATTACAGTCTTACAAATTGTGAGTTCTATAGTACTTCACTTTAACAAACTAAAAAATGGAGTTGCATTTTTATTTTTATAAGGTTTAAGGATAAACTGTTTAATTAAGAAATTATACTTAAATTAATTTTATGTTTAACTTAATAACTAATTACTTGTTGTTTGTAATGTGGACTTTTTTATTTAATTATACAATATTACTCAAACTTACGAAGAAGAAGGGCTAGCTTCTGTCTTAAAACTTCTATTTTGTTTTATATGTATTACTATATTTTAAAACTTTAAGTTTTCTACTACGTGATGTTACACACCTCTATTTAAACTACACACTTACGACCTTAGTTCCATTATTTAATTTTGGAAGTCTTCTCTACCTCAGGTCAAACACAGTGTTCTCTCTTGGGGGGCGTCAGTGCCTGTCAGCACAGAAAGTCTAAAATTCCCAGCAGCCAGGGCTCCAAGACCTACAGTCCCCTCCAAACCAAACTAAACCAAGGGTTCTGTGCCTTTATGAAACCCAGGTGGGTCTGCCCAGGTGCAGCTTGTTGAGCCCCACAGCTGCTGCAGGAAGCAGAGGCACCAGGGAGAGAAAATGTAGGGGTGGCTGAAGCAGGGGGGGTGTTTAGGGGAGGATTGCTGCTGGGGTAGGGCTGGGCAGGAGAGGAGAGCTCTAGGCTGGCTCAGGATCCTGCTCCAGCCCTGGCAAAGGACAGGGGTCCCATCCCCCAGCAGGATGGAGAGTGGTGCTGGGGAGGGAGCTCTGGGGGCTGTGACCCCAGGGCAGGGCAGCAAACTTGTAGGAATCCAGAGCACAGGGAATGTTTCTCTGCCTGTTTTAGGAAGCCCTGACCCTCAGCAGAACACTGCTTTTAACCTCTGTACCTGGAAAAAATTGCCAAGGCTTTGGGATGAGTTAGAGCACACAGGTGTGAATTAGATAGCAGTATGTAGTAGTGGGAGTTTATCACATGGTTAAAGATTTAGGGTTTTAAGATTTTAATATGAGAGTGAACAGGAGACAAGATGGAGGATTTNTTGGGTTCCCACTCTTGCTGGCACCACCAAAAAACCCAGCACACCCTGTGCCTGGTGTACAGAGGAAGTGCCTGAAACAGAAACATTTTGGAAATAGCAGGACAGGAGGGGGTTTGAATGGCTCCAACCCTTCTCCATGTGATTTTTCTCAAACCTTCAGAGCAGTTGTTGCTTCTTTTGGTGGCAGAAGCTATTCAGGGAATTTGAACTGAATTTTTGCTCCACTTTTGGTGCCTAGGAATTGCATTTATTTAAAGGAAATAAGTCATTTGCTGAAAACATATTGTCCTGCTATGCAAAGAAGAAAAGGCAGCTTTTGGTCAGCTTTCACTTTTGGTCAGCCTTGAAGTAGCCATGGAGTTGGACTAAAGGATCATTGCTGGTCCCTTTGGACTGATTATAGTAACTCTTGATGGGTTATTGATTGAACTAATCTGTGACCACAGAAAGGAGTTCCGTGTTTTAATTGTGGTATAAAGCCCCCATTTTATTCAGGTTTGGGGTTCTGGTTTTCATTCCCATTTGATGTCTCCTTGCATGCTTTCATTAGAAGAGAAGTTAAAGCCTTGGTTTCTGTCCATCCCGTGCCTGCCTCACACAATAACACACTTGGATTTTGTGCGTTATTTTAAAGAATCACAGGATGGTTTGGGCTGGAAGGGACCTGAAAGATCAACTAATTTCAATCCCTGGGGGCAGGGATATATTCCACTAGACCAGGAGGCATCCCAACTTAAATATCTCAGTCATGGGGCTGAGGGAGCACAGGGCTGTGCACAAAATCCCTTGGCAGGAGCTGAGTGTAGCCAGCTCTGGGCAGGGCTCACCCTCCCCTGGGTCTGACAGGCTGCAGAGGCACAACCTGCTGCACTCGAGGGCTTCCTCACCTCCTGGAGAGAGCTACAGGAGATCAGAGCTGGGTTTGGGCAGTTCTGCAGGAGCCTGCTGAGAGGGAACTGCCACAGGACAGAACGAGGATTCTGTGGCTGGGGACACAGAGAGCTGCACGGGGGCAGTGGCTGGAGGTGCTGTCCCTCTGCCCTGGCCCTGCTCTGCTGGGGCTGCTGCTGGTGCTGCCACAGATCTGATGAGGCTTTTCCCCAATCTCTTCCCCCCCTCTCTTTGCCCTTGCTCTGTTCAGCTGGGGCTCTCCAAGCTGAATCTGAAGGATTTCCATTGTCCTGCTCCCGACTGCTGCCTGCCAGTCATGCCCAACTCCCATGCAGGGGGTTCTAAAGATGTAGATGAATATTTCTTGGGAGCAGAGTTCACTTTATTAGTGATCAGCACAGCTTTTCATGGACAAAACATGGATTTACAGCTTAATCCCTGGCTCCCGCTGTGTTGCAAGCCCTCTCTAAAACCTTTATGGGCACCAAGGCCATTTTGGAGTTTCAAAGTTAAACAATCCCTCTCTCCCCTGCATGTGAACACCAGGAGGATTAGAGAATCAAAGCCCCAGCTGTGAATATATTCTGGTTCTCAGGTGTCTCCCTGCTTTGGACCTGCTCGTGTGGCGTGACTCCAAATCTTCCCAGCTTATTTCCTGTGCACAAGGCTGGAGCTGGTCAGGGGAAATCAAAACAATCACAACCCTCCTGATGCATGAATATGCTGTAAACAAAAGGGACAGTGAATTTTAGCATAAATAAATATTAATTTGGGGTGGGTTTTTTTTTGGAAGCTTTTCATTTCTTTGCCATCTGCGATTCTGCTGATTAAAAAATCATCCCATCATCCGATCCAAGACAGCAAAGGTCTGGCTGGGGCTTGGCTGGCTCACTCTGTGGCACAGAGATCACTTTGGAGGCAGATGAACCCTATGGTTAATTTGTGCCTGACACGCTGAAAATGGCTCATTAAAAGTATCAGGCAAAGAGCTGAAAATTTAGCAGGGAAAATTCAACATATGCAGTCAGACCCCAGTGCAGGGTTCGTGTCCCCTTTAGAAGTGGGGGTTCAGCTCAGCAAAGCCCTTGCTTGGAATTGCACTTGCCTGAAGTTCTGGAAATATCCTCCAAACACAGTAATTTGATGTTGGAGAGAGAGAGAGAGGGGGGAAAACCACAAAAATTACCAGTAAAGTAAATGTGCAAGGAAGAAAAAAATCAGTGGACAAAAGGCTTTGCTCTGCCAGCAGTCAAACCATTCAGGCAGCCACAATAGCTGCTCCCTCCTCATCCTGTGCACCCCAGCCCTGTGCATTTGTGGTTATTATCTCGCCTGGACCAGGCTGGTGTTGACAAACAAAAGCCCACGTAGCTCTGGTTTCCCACGTGTGCAGGGGCAGGGGGAGCTGCCACTGCCCTGCTTTATTCCCGTGGAACAAAGAGCTGAGTGGTGGCAGAAGGTAAATGAAGGGTTTGGAAACTACTGGAACAATCAGGCACAGTGCAGGGGAGAGCTGAGGAGTCACTCCTGGGAGGGCTCTGGGTTTTGGGGAGGTCTGGCTGGCCACGCAGCAGGTCCTCAGGAGAGAGCTGCAGAAGGCAGGGTGGTGGTGGCTGCTGCCATCAGCTGTCCTGTCACGGGCTGCCCAGATAAGGGCACCTGACAGAAAAGGCTTTTTTGGCTCCACTTCTCCATCCTGGGCTGCCCTGGGAAGCAAATCCCAGCCCTGCCAAGGGACAGGGGGAGTGAGAGCCTGGAAAGCAAATAGATGAGAGGACAAGGGTAACTCATGAGAGCTGAGTGAAACATGGAGGGTTCTGGAAAGGGAGAGGTGTCCATGCACCTGCCCCTTGCCTCAGCATCTCCTCTGGGAAGGTGGGAAAAGAGGCACAGCAAGAACCTGGCTTTACCTGCCGTGGCCTCTTCCAAAATGTGCTGTTACTGTGCAGACCTCCTGCCTTATTTTCTTGGGAAGGAAATTTCTGAGGAGGACAATGGCTGATGAGAGCAGTGCAGAGCTCCTTGGTGCTAAGGGCACATGCTGGAGATAAGGATTATTCCTGCCATTACACGGCTGGGGAGCTGAGCACTGAGAAATCCCCCGCAGGCTCCAATCAAGACAGTTCAGAGCTGCAAACAGCCCTAGACCACGATATTTCTCAATGGAAAATGCTGCTTCTCGTGGTGGGATGAGAGGCTGAAAATCTCTAGGGCACCTGGATGGCAAGAAATAGCAGCGTGGAGGGGGAGAACAGAAAAACCCACCGAGTCAAGTCACTGTCATTAATTTAATGTTTATTAGATGTGCTGGGAGGCTGAGTGGTCCATAGGTTTCCCTTCTGTGCTACTGTTCCCAGAGCACTCGTTCATTCTTTAGCCCAGCTTTGGAGAAAAGCTTTTACCTCCCCAAAATCAGACTTGGTGTCAATGTCAAACGAGATCATTACTTTCTTGCTGGCAGAATGGTGTGAAACAATGGTGACTCAAAAAATAGTAATCTCTATAAAACCAAGGCCTGGTCTCGCTTGGCAGGTGTTATTTATTTTTCCTAGCAGAGGGAACAAGAAACTGTAGCTGGAACCTCCAGTTGGCTTCCCAAGATACTACTGTGACATTTTAATGATCTGATTCCCCTCAAAGGTGGCATTTTCGCTTGTTCCTCTGACCTATCACTGTGCATTTGTTGTGAAACAAACTGTCTGCTATCAGCCCTGACATCTCAGGCTCAGAGGAAAATAAAATAATAATCTGAGGGACCAGTGCGGTGAATGGACTCTTCCCCCTGGAAATCCTTATGAGGCCACGGGCTCTTTGGGACCAGTCAGTGCCACTCACCTTGGCAGAGGCTGTGACTGGGCTGCACCTGTGGGATGTTCCTGGCCCATTAACACTCTGTTCCACTCGTTAACACCTGGCTGAAGTTGTTGTTCATGCTGTGAGACCCTTTTCTGCTCTGTCTGCCTTGTTTGGAGGAGTCAGAGCAGGCAGAAATGCTGTTTGTGACAGGCATGGCTTGGATGAGGTGACCTGCAGAGGATATGGCTTCCAGGGTGCCCTGCCCCACAGCCAGGCTCTCCTTTCCACTCTCTGGAGAAAAACTGGTTCACGCTGGTGTAAAACGTGTGCAATGAATAACACAACTACAGCAAAATAGTTTATGTAAAGCACTGATGTGGGAGAAGTTTCGTAAGAGGTTTCATACCTCAAAAAGGCCTTTTGTCAAAAATAGAAGCATTTTCTGTAAGGGGGGAAAAAAAAAATCAAGTTTCTTGCACAGTCTTCCTGTCGTACTAGCTGCCATGGAGACCTCCTTTTCTCCCAGAGTGCAAGGTGCTGCTCCAGCCCTTTTGTGAGCGGGACAGAGAGCAGAGGCACCCTGTGGGGAGTGACTGGGCTGGGGACACCAGCTGCCACCCACTGGGGCAACTGGCCCCGTGGCACAGCTGAGCTGAGCTCTGTCTGAGATGTTCCAAGGGGGCATGAGCAGGGGCTGCTGAGTGAGTCCTGTCTGCTGGGACACAGCCCAGGGATGGCTGAGCTGCCAGTGTCACCTGGGAGGGAGCAGAGAGGAGAAACTGGCTGGGAAACTGGGTGGGGAAACATCCACCTCTACCAGGAGACTGGAACAAAGCAAAGCCTTGAGTTTGCTGACCCTGCAGGTAAAGGCTGACAGCCAGCACCAACAGCGGGTTCCCTTCCTTGGGGAGCAAACAGGACACAGCAAAACCCCAAAGAGGCAACAAACCAGTGCTCCTGCTCCAGAGGGGAAGAGCAGCCACAGGGACAGGAATCCAGGCAGGGAAACCAGGCCATGGAAGTCGATGCAAATGCCTTTGATCACGGAGTTGGAAGCCCATTTGCTCTGTAGGAAGCACGGCTGTCAGCAGGGGTGGGCAGTGAGAGGGGTGGGATCTCACAGCTTGCGGCATGAAATGAAGAATGTGGCACATGCCTTTTTTTTTTCCTCCCCTAGCTTCAGAGGGCCCTTAGCATCACTTTAGGGACCCAAAGGGGGCTGATTTGAAGCTGCAGCTCCATGGCCCTGCTTCTCTGTGGAGCTGAGTGGCAGCACTGTGGGTAGTGCTGGTATTGTTCTGCAGGGCGATGGGATGGACTCCAGGTGGGACTGCGGATCAGCACCGGGTTTGGGGCAGGCTTGGAGCACAGGAAACCCCAAGGATGCCCTCAGAGGTGCCTGGTGAAGCAGCTGAGCCCCTCCACGAGCCACAGGCAGCAGCGTGGGAAGGGAGAGTGGTACCTGCAGAGGGCTCTGCGCCCGCCCTGGGAGCGCTCCAAAGAGGAAAAGCTCCAGTTATGTCACTCATCATTTCTAGGCATTTCTCAAAAGAAATCCCTCTGGGGCAGAGGTTCTGTCTTCATTCAGAGTTGCACATGATGGGATGTGTGCCTTTGCTCTAGTTTCTGAGTGCCACTGTTGTTGTAGGTTAATTATCTTTAGTAATTAATCATCACCACTCACAGAAAGGCTTTTCCCTGCTGGTCAGGAGTCACACAGAGCATTAACAGCTTCTTTTTGTCCCCTTCAAACACAGCTCCAGCTCAATTCAGGGATTCTTCTGGCCTTGGCAGCTGCTGTGGATCCTCACAGCCCCTTGGAAGGTGGTCAAGGGGAGCCTGGGTTGTTCTCCTGCCTGGTAACTTTTTTAACACAATTTAAATATGGGGAGCTAAATTCTCTCCATGAGAGGTGTTGCACAGATTCTCTTAGACTAAGTCTTGTTGACTTTTTCCTTCTTTTAATAAGTTTCTGATGCAGTGAAGCAGCTGAAGGGAAAAAAAAAAAAGAATTGATGATGCATCCAGTAGCAACACATCAGTTTTCAAAGACGTAGCTGAAAAAAACCCAAGTACTGTAGCTACTGCTTTCACCATAATTGAAAAATAAACCCAAGATAAAGCCAAGAGGAGGAAGGTGGCATCAGGATGTTTCTGCTAGGGAAGGAGAGACCCCAGGAGACCCAGTGCCCTCGTTGTCACGCAGCCATGGGCACAGCCATGAGCTGTGTGCCCTGGCAGAGGGATGTCAGGAGTGCTGCCACTTCCAGCACTGGCCTCTCCACAGAGCTCTGGGGTTGATTTATTTTTTCCCTCACAGATCCAGCCGCCAAGATCCTAAAACAGGTCAGGCATATGGGATCATGGCATGAGCAAACTCTCTTGGCTCCAGCTCAGGTTTATAAAGAACTCAGTTGCCTTTTTTTTTTTTTTATACCCCCTCTTCCAACTCCAACCAAATCCCAAACACAAATTACGGCAAGCGGGCGCTTCCTGGTGCCTGCAGCTGCTCAGCAAAATCGCCTTTTCCGTCAGGAGCACAAACCTGGCAGCTGAGCGCCGGCCCCACTTGGCGCCCCGCTTCCCCCACTCAACACAAGTTCAGCCAACTCGGAGCGTTCCAGACTCAGCGAATTATCTTCTGACGAACCCGTGGGTTTATTGGGAAATTTCCGGCTGGCTCTAATTGGGACAGCTGTTAAGGCAGCAGTTTGCACAAGAACCAAGAGTCGCTTTCAGACGAGCACAGCTCTTAAAACGGCTGCTGCTTTGATAGATGCTCGTTGCCTTTCTTGTCTGATTATTTGGCTTAGTATCTCCCTGCAAGCTTAAAAAAAAAAATCCATTTTGCCTGTCTCATCTTTCTCTTCTCTTCACCCAATATTATCTCCTGCTCCTCCTCCTACTTCAAGGAGACTCTGTCAGTTTGAATTTGACCCTAAATCTGAGCTTTGCAAAAATTAACGTGAGAGCATTTCAGATTAAGACAATTTCTCTCTCTCTCTCTCTCTCTCTTTTTTTAGCCCCCCCAGGGTTCACAAACACTGTTGAGAAGTCAAAGTAAACGTTTGCCTTGCTGCTTTAACATGGGAGATCCTGCCAAGAAAATTAACGGGGCCTATCTCCACAAAGAGAGAAAACTCATCTCCTTCTGATGGGGGTACTGAGAGACTCGCTGGCTTTCGGTAATGACTTTGTTTTTAATTTAATTGTTTTTCTTTCCTAATCCCACATACATTTTTGCCATTTAGCAAGGAAGTTGAATAAAGCATATGAAGGTTCATAAACAGCTAATTCAGTCCCAGAGTCTATGAGCTGGAAATGTTATATCCTCAGGGAGCCTTGAGGGCTTGACGAAAGCCCTTGATAAAACGAGATTGAAACTTGCTCTGATCTGCTGGGAATTCCCACCAAACCCACCTTGCTCCCCACGTGGTAATGGGAGGACGTGGAGCCCCAGGACCCCCAGGGATGTCCTGCAATACACATTGCAGATAGGAAAATTGCTTTGGAGGAAAACGGAGGAATGGATTAAATTTGGTTCATATTGAATCAATTTTTTTTTTAATATGGCTTTCTTGTGAAAGAGGAAAAATGAAAAAAATTAATCTTGTCATTCAGTATGTTGTTCAAACCAAAACAGTGGTTCTTTTTCTATTCTTTTATTTAAAGAAAGTCGGGTTTTAAATGAACAATGGTGTGCTGAAGTGGAAAACCTTGAAACATTCAATTTAGAACATGGATCGATGAAACATTTTGGCATTCTTAAACAAAAAAAAAATTATTTCAAAACAGGTAGAAAAAAAGTGCTTTGATTGCAGCTGGTTTTGCTTGGACTGTGGTTATGTTTGTTTTTATTCTCATTTAAACTAATTGCCAAATTCTGCCTATATTTGCCAATTAATTTGATGCCCCGGGGCTCTGTCGTGCACCAGATTTGTGGTTCATTTGAAATGAAAAATCTTTGCTGGCAAATCATGTGTATACAAGGAGCTAATGAAGGTCCCCTGACTTCTGGGTTCTGATGTGCGAGGTTTTTTTGGTTGTGCCTCCCTCCAGTCCCCACGGGCAGCTCTGCTGCTGTTCAGAACTTGGACAAACACGCACTGCCAGTGCCATCCCTCTGGCATTCCTCACCAGAAAAGGTGCCCAGGACCTCTGGCATTCACACCGTGCCTCCAGCTGCCAGCCACAGCCCCAGCCCTGGGTGGCAGAGGGAAGGAGCTCAAATGGCGAGGAGATAAGTTTATATTTAGAGCTGGGGGTTGCTCCTTCATCAGATTACGCCGGTTTTAAGTAGGTCAGGCGGGAGACCCGAGATATCCGAGTCCCCTTCAAAGGCATCCGTCCGTCACTTATTATTCCAGGCATTTCCCTTTCACTCTGCCTTCCCTTCACAGCCCTTTGTCGCTGCTGCTGGGCTCTGCTGGCTCTGCCTGTCCTTCCCAACACTCCTTCCTTTCATTGCCCTCCCCACTCCTCCTCCCTCCTGGCTCTGGCACAGCCCTGGCGACACTGGTGGCCTCAGCGGTGTCCCCAAGCCAAGGGGTGCTGAAGGCCACTGCTCTGGGGTGCAGCCAAGCTGCTGCAGGCCAGAGGGGAGGCTGCTGGTGTGGGGTGCTCCCCACAGCACCCCATCCTCCCCCAGCTGGGTTTTTATCCTGAGCACAAATGGGGTCGGGTAAAAGACAGCAATAATAGCAATAAAAGCACCCAAAACGCCAAAGAATTCCTCAAACCTCCCTGTTCAACCCTGTTCTAGGAAAACAATTTCCTGCCCTGATGAGCCTGAGAGCAGCTCCCTGCTCTGCCCAGCAGCCCTGGCACTCAGGCACCCGTTCCAGCCAGCTTCCCCTGTAATCAGTGCTAGTGATAAAGGCTCTGGGCACATCCAGGGCTCTGCCCGCACGTTCCTGGGCTGCCACATAAACAAATGCACACGAGGAGAGCATGGGGTGCTGTCACAGGGCTCTGGATGCAGCAGCCTGTCACCTTCATTAGCCACAGAGGCTGAAATCCCCCTCCTTCAGCACGGGCAGGTCTGACAGGGGCGAGGGGATGGTGCTGGAGCACCCCTGAGGCTGCTCCTCCAGCACACCCTTCAGAATGCATCACGTTGTGTTTGCCCAGCTGACTGGGGTTATCTGAGTGCTCATAATTACAGATTTTGCAGGGTGGTGGCAAGGACCTGGCACCTTGGAGAAGAGGGGCTTGGCTGATGATGGGCAGGTCAGCAGTGCCCTGTGTCAGCCATCCCAGGCTCCCTCTAGGCTGTACTGGGCTAGGGATGGACCAGACCCTCCTGACGGTCACCCCAACGCATTCCCCAGCCAAAACCACCATCAAGTCATCCCCACTTGGATTTTTTTGAGCCATATTCTTTGCTCACTCCCAGTCTATTACGTTTCTCAACTCTCAGAGGAATTTTTTTTTTTAACTCAAGGCCTCCTTCAAGCTGATCACAAGGGAATGCTGAGTGCTTGTTTTTTAATATTCTGACAGGTGCTATTTTGCTATTTGCTTGTGATGATTCAGGACATTTGCATGTCTTTGTCCTTAATTAAAAAGCACTTCACCCTTGCTGCAGGGGTATGGAAGATTTCTCTTGATCTATTCATTTTAGGGGACTTTTAATCAACATATCCAGTCTGTAGATGTGGGTGCCTTTCTGAGAGGGGGGTGCAGCAGTGTGGAGAGCTGTGTGGGTGTAATTGCGGCTTACTCTTTATTTTTTTGGGGGGGTGGGGGGGGAGAGGAGGGTGAATTTTACTGCAGTTGAAAGGCATTTTCCAACATCCTCCTGGAAGACAGGAGTCCCCTGTCCACCAAGCACATGGGCAATGACAAAGGCAAAATTTGCTGCAAAGGCTGGAGCTGGCAGAGCTGCCAGGGGAGTCAGCTCTGCCTCCCTGACACAGGCTCTGGCCAGGAGCCTGCAGACAGCCTGGCCCAGCCTGCAGCACCTTCTTTAGAGCCCCCCTGCCTGCACAGACAGGCTCTGGCTCAGCTCATCCGCCTCTCTGCACTGCAAACCCCCGGGGCTGGCCCTGTCCCTCTGCAGTGGTGGGACAGGGGATGTGTGCCCCGTATTCTGCACCGGGGTGCATTTGGAGCGTGCCATGCATGATCCTCGTTCTCCTCCAAACACAAACGTTTCTTGCAAGGTGAAAAGGCAGCACCTTTCACAGCAAGACCTTTTTAAATGGCAGGACGTGTTGCCTTGGGCTGTCAGGCCCAAAAAGTGAGTTTGGAGGGAGGGATTGAGCAGCAGCAGCTCAGGCAGCAGTGGCAAGTGCAGAGTCTGAAAGCAGCTCCCACTGTAGGAACCTCCCAGGCCTTAGGGGAGGACATGAGGGGAGACCCCTCCATGGGTGTCCCTTGTTTGGGGATGAGAGGGTGCTGGCATGGGGCCTCAGGGATGCTGCAGGGATGCAGAGGGGTGAAACAGCCCCAGGAAGGGTGGCAGGAACAAGGTGCTGTCTTACCCTGATGATGGGACCCAGCAGAGGCCATGAGCCCCAGGTAACTCCTTTCATCCCCCCAGGACTGGTTGTTTCTTTGCAGGTGGGGCAGTGCAAAGGGGCTGCAGACCCACCTGGAGCCCCTCCTGTGCTTCTGCTCTGTCTGGCCCTCACCCCCATGGGGAAACAGGAACCAGGCTCTGCCTTGGGGACCTGAGCCTGCCAGGCAGAGGAGACGTCAGGGAAAGGGTCAAACCCCGTGTGCTGAGATCCCATAACTGCTCTCTGATATTCCGGCCTTAACACTCCTGTCTCCTCCTAGAAAATACCAGACTGAAAAACAACGCCAGCAAGGCTCGGTGTTGATCTGTTCTGCTTTTCTAGGCTGGGGAGCACAGGCTCGTGGGAACCTTTGAAGATTATTTCTCTTCAGTTTTCTAAAGAGACTTCAGCCTCCTCTTGAATCTTTTTATTTTGCCTCCTTTCAACGCATCGGCCTGATTTCTCTGAGACTTAACAGCAATGAACAAGATTAAGATTGGAGCTTAGAGAGTATTAGGAGACGATCTCTCCTTCCCTGACGTGCTGGCAATTGCCAGATCCTGGTGCCAGCATCCCTCTCTTGGAGAGGCGCTCGGCGTGCGGGCGTTTCTGCTCCGGTGGCTCTGGGAGCGCAGGAGCTGCAGGGCAGTGCTGTGCCTGCTTCTCTGCACTTCTCTGCACTTCTCTGCACCTCAGCTGCCTCTGACTGCTGCAGCAGAGGGGCTGGATGGAGGGGGAACCACAGGGGAGAGGGGAGATGGGTGCTGGTGGATGGGGCCCGGCTCTCCACACCTGGAAAGGACAATCAGGGGTACGTGGGTGAGGCTGGCTGTGCCCAGCAGCCACAGCAGCACAGCCCTGTGCAGCACAGGATTGATCTAGGTCAGTGTTTCACGGGTGATCCTAGAGCTGAGGAACAGAGCAGCGCTGGCCTCTCCCCATGAACTCCTGTGAGCACGGACTGAGCAGCACCACGGACGCAGTTTTGGGGGAAAGGGGGCAAATGGCAGTGCCAGCAGTGGGCAGAGAGCAGCTGGATGGGGTCTGGGCTGGGGAGCAGCTCTGCCCTGCCATGCACTCAGGGTGGGAGTGGGATATCACCCTGATGGCAGCACCGTGGGGGGCTCTAAGGGCTGCTGTGGGGTTCAGCTGTGCTGCTGTGTCCCACCTGGGCCAAGAGGGCACGGAAGGAGAGGCAGTCCCGTTGATTCCCCCATCTGGGAGTGGATAACAGCAGCACAGCTCATGCTCCCTTCTCCCTGTGTGAATGGTGCTTTGGGCCAGGGGTGCACGAGGATCTGCCAAGCTGCTCCAGGGAAGGAGCAGGCGCTGCCCCTGCCCTGAGGGATGTGCTGGGGAGCCCACAGGATGGAGGGGCAAAGTGCCTCTGGGTCTGCCAAGCCTGTTCTCAGCTGCTCATCTCCCTGCTGAGCTCTTGCTGATGAAGCCCTGTTGGGGTGGCACTCAGGGCCACAGTGCCACGGTCTCAAGCGCTGCCTCCCTAAAAAACAACAAAAAACAGCCCCTCCAAAATGTGCCCCTCGAGTTCCGGCAGTTCAGAGAGAAGGGCATCTCCCCCTTTTGCACATGAGACATTGGAGCTTCATGCAGGAGAAATTAAAGAGGCCTGGAAAATGCCTAAGAACTCCCAAGAAGGAAAGAGGTGTGAAAAAATGGGCTTGCTGCAGGCAACCGTCACAGAGCTTCAGAGTCAGTCCCGTCACAGGCAGCACAGAACAGCTCCTGGGACCCCGGATCAGGCAGCACCTGCCACAGGAGGGACTGTGCTCTGCCTCAGCTCAGGGAGGAAAGCTCCTTTCCCTGTTTTCTCCGCTTGTCAACAGTCCTGCATTATCCTCAGGCTGACAAAATGTCAAACTGCCAGCAAAGCACAGAGCCGGGGCGAGAGGAGAGCTGGATCAGCTGCAGGAGAGGGCTGTAATTGAACATCCACACTCGGACACAGATGAGCAATTCCCATTATTTACTGGTGTATAAACATTCCTGAGCCGGTGTAGAGAGAAGGCATTGAAATCCCCGTGCCTCTGGGCAGAAATGCCTACAGGTATTAACAATCAAGGCAACTGTGCCTCCCTCTCTCCTTTTCTTAATCCTTCGGGATCAGCAGGTGCTGATGTGGCCTCAGCTGTGCCCTCAGGGCTGCAGCAGGGGAAGGGCCAGGCAGAGCCACGGGGTTTTGATGGTCAGCAGCACCTTCCACGTGCTGGCTCTGCTCTGAATCCCAGCCTGTCCTCTGGAGAGCCCCAAGTTTTTCCCAGCTGTTGAGTGACCCTGGCAGGAATCACTGTGCCAAAAACAGTTTTCAACCCAATGACAGCTTTTGTTGGATCCATGAGGTTCCTGGCTGCTTTTCCCCTTCCCTTAACCATTGTGGCATGGGGTGACAAGGAGAAGTGTGTCTCCATCCAGAAGCAGCCACGTTTCTACAGTGAAGACAAGCAGCTGTTCCTGTTCCTGCAGCTGCATGTCCCCAAAGTTTGTGTCAGCAGTTGCACAGTATTTAAAATAAGGATGGGAGTTATTCTGGGGTCTAAACTACCAGCTCATGGTCCTGTGCTGGACGTCTCACATCAGATGTACAGATGCAAATTCCACTTGAAAAAAGTATTGAAACACCTGGTGCTCAGTTTGCTGAGATTTTTTCCCTTTTTTCTGTCCAATGCTGCCAGTTCTCTTCCCCTTCCCAACCTTTCCCATGTACATTTTCTCTTTTTGCATTTCAGTTCCTAGGAGAACCGTAACATGCTAAGCCCTGGGCTGGGGAGGGTTTGGAAAAGCAGAGCCATAAAAGCACAGGAAATGGCACCTTTCCCATCCCCAGGGTGACAGCAAGAGCTCTTCTGACACACAGGATCAGATCACCTAGCATCTGGTGATCTCTTTCCACTAAGAAACTAATCTTGAAGAGGGGCTGCCTGCAATGGAAGGGAAGCAGAGGCTCCTCCAGGCCTGACGCAGCAGCAGAGGATGAAGGTAAAGTTCTCGCTCCCGTCAACGCTCTCGTCACCCCCGGGACAGCCTGCACCAGCTCCTGCTACGGCCTGGGCTGTCCTCCCACACCCTTCACTCTCCTTGGAAAATATTCACGTCACATTTGTTCAGGCTCCAAACACATTTTTTTTAATCTGTCAGCACTGCAAGTTCACTCCAGCACCTAAAAACCAAACTGTGCCCTGTCTGCTTCATCTATCATTGCTGTCCATAAAGGTGGGGAGGCAGAGCCCAGCTGAAGCTGTTATTGATGTCATGTGAGCCCAGATACAGCATCTGCTGCTGTGCCTGGCGAGCCTGAAAAAGACAAAACCAGGGTTATGTTGAACAAATGCCCTGGTAGAGTAAACAAATGTTTTTGCTGCACAGGACATGCCCCAGGTCAGACAACAGGGTCAGGCCTTATGCAGGGCTTTTCATCCTCCAAGTTTTGCAGAGGGACTCTGTAACCAGCCTCTCCTCAGCTGTCCTTCCCCACTCTCACCCAGAGGGCTCTTCCTCACGGGTGCTGCTGCAGGAGAGTGACCAGCCCTGCCCTGTAGCAGAGCTCACTGCCCTGGCCATGGGAGGGGGCTTGGCCTGACCCTGCGCTGCTCCCAGGGATGCTCTGGCTCGGTGACAGCTCAAGGACCAGTTCATTGCCAGCAGGACAGAGAGCATCAAGGACAGTGGCTCTAACTGTGCTCTGTCCTCAGCCATATGACGTGGAGAGCGAGGGAGGAGGGGAAGGCGAGCTCACCTCCATGCAGCCCTTCAGAGCAGTCTGCTGCATGGCCCTGGCACTGCTGCCTGCAAACGCCCTGGCCCTCCTTGTCCTGGAGTGCCCAGCTCTGCCAGCAGCGCTCTCAAACCTGACCTGTTCCTACAGAGCCCCGGGGCAGCTGTGTCTGCCTGGGCTCCTCCAGTCCTGCTGCAGGGGCTCCTCACCCTTGAGACAGACACATCTGTCTGAGGGAGATGGTGCAAGTGCCAAGAGCCTGAGCTTTCTCAGAAATGAGCTCCTGAACCCCTTGGGATAATACTTTTCCCCACTTGTATCAGTTTTCCCTCTGATGTAGCCTGGAAGAAGAGCAGTCTCCTGAGGCAAGCAGTGGCCAGCCCTTTGCACGAGCCAGAGGTGGCAGAGCTTTGCCCCAGCACAGGAGCAGGCAGCACACACCCCACAGAGGGGCTCTGACAGAGCACTGGGGGTTTTGGAGAGGGCTGCAGATGTGCCCAGGCTCATCCCTCCGACAGCACTGCCATCCTTGCAAGGTTTGGGATCCTTGGGCCAGGGCTGGAATTGTCTCCCTGTCTCCCAGAGCTAAATCCTGCAGGAGGACTGCACAACCAAACCCTCATTTGCTGTGGCAGCTTGGCCCCCCAGGCTCTGGGCTCATCAGGACTCTGCAAATAATAGGTTTTATTAGTTTGCCAGTTAAACTGAAATACCAGAAGGGATAAAAAACATCTTGAATAAAACATTGCATCTCCTGTTTAAGTTTTGAATCCCATGACAGTAGACCTCAAAACAAATGTCTCTTCAAAAGAGGAAAATAGGGCCTGCTCTCTCCCAAAACATAAGAGCGGGACATTTTGTCCTTCTCAGCATTTAGACTGAGGGTGATTTTCCTGGTCAGAACCAATCACGGTGAATTTGAAATGGGTTTCTTCCCAGCCAAGCCTGTGCTGCTGATAAATAAGGTGTTTGCTTGAAAAGCAGTGTCCTTGCTCTCCAACTCCATCAACAGGCTTCATTCTTATCCTTGGTTCCAGGGAAAGACTCAGCACCAGTTACAAAATGAAACCCGTGGAAATGAAGAAGACCAGAGAGGAGAATTGCTTGGAAGCTCCTGGTGCATAAAACTGCCTGGAAGGTGTCCCCAAAACAGCATCACGAGGAGATGCTGTGATTCCCTAACATTTCCCAGCCCATCTGCACTGCTCTGAGCACAGCCCTCCCCAGATCCCTCAGTTCTCAAGCAGCAGAAGGGGTACTCAAAAGAAATCAGTCCTACGAATTTCTCCACATACCAGTTCACATCCTGCGTCTTGAGGGGGAGCTGAGAGCACATATACAAACCCCTGGATTTTCTGTGGTCTGCTCATGACCAGAATCCTCGACAGCTACATCTTCCCTGCAGCTATTCTTGCATCTTTCCCAACCTCATCTGGATCCCTGAAGAACTTCTGGAACAATCCAGTGGCTTGCTTCGAAGCTTAAAGAGCTCCTTCCACCTTCACTGCTGCTTTGATATTCATTATTTACTCTTTTGACATGTACTTCGTGTAAACTCTGCCATCCAGAGCTGGCTTCTTTGCATGAAGTAAAGGCAACATCATCTGTAGTTCCAGGGAAACGCCATCTCGGAGCCCTGATGCCTGCAGCTGCCTCTTGTGGCTTTGGGGCCACCCAAATCTCACACTCAAGGACTTAAGGTGATCATTGCAGCCATCAGCAAGGGAGAGAGCCTCGGAAAACCAGCCAGGTGTGCTGCTGTTACTGCCTGCTTGTGCTCCTGTGGCATCCCCATTGCCACCCAGACAGTCCTGGCTGTGGGGCACTGGGTGTGCCTGGGGAACGGGAACCTCCCCACCCTGAACAAACCAGGCAGCAGCAGCAGAACTGCAGAGGGAGAGCAGAGGAGGGGTTTACCCCCTGCCCGTGGGACAGGCCCAGGAGTGAGAGGAGAGTCAGCTCTCAGTAAGAGGGATGGTCCTGCTGCAGTGCAGAGCAGCTGGATTTGGGATCAGAATTACCAGACCTCTGGGAATGCAGGACCAGGCCTCTCTGGGGAGCAGCTCCTGCACCTCAGCCTGTAACTAAACAATAAGGGACAGTTCGTGGTACCTCGTGTAGGTCTAACAAAGTTTGTTCTGAGCAACTCCCACCCAAAGCTCCCCGGGAAGGAATCTGTTACTCCTGCGTGCCACTGGGATGCCCGCAGAGTAAAGAAATGCCCGAGTGCAGCTTGGCAAACCCAAAAAGCGACAGGCTGGGAGCCCACAGCCCACCCGCGACCCGCGGCTGTCCCACAGCCCCTCCCCACACCCCCTCCTGGCTGATTTTGCGGGACAGCAGCCCCAACAGGTGGGAAAGGACCCTCTCCCGCCTGCCTCTCGCTGGCAGCTCATCCCAGCGGGGCCTAACGCCGTGCGTGATTTAGCAATAATTACCCACTCTTTCTTTTTTTAGACAAACACCCCAACTGTTATGCATGGGAAGAAGGAAAAANGAGCCCCGCTCGGCCGCCGCTCGCCTCGCAGCGATGCCCCGGACGGTGCTGCTGCTCTGCCTGGCCCTCGGGCCGGTCCTGCGCGCCAGGTGAGTGCCCCCCACCCCCGCCCACCGGGACGCCCCCTCCGCGCCTCAGTTTACCCGTGGGGCAATGGCAGGGGAGGGGGTTGGAGTG
>VWZP01003081.1:451691-539352 GCA_013396995.1 Dicaeum eximium
CCGGCTGCGGCGGGGCTTTGGCTTTTTTTGCCCGCAGCGGTCCCGTCGCGGCTGCTCCGAGTGCCTGCGTGTCCCCTGCACCCCGGGCTCCCCCCCCCCGCATGCCGGGATCGAGAGGACATCCCGTTTTCCACCCTGCCATCACCCCGCTGGCTAATCCTGCCGGGGGCCGAGCCCCTCCCGGGGGTGCCCGGAGCAGCACCGGGGGCAGCTCGGCACCCCCGGGGAGCTCCATCCATCACCGGGGCATTCCCACGTGGAGTCGGGCTGGGTGGGAAGGAGCTCGCGTCCCCTTCCTTGCATTCCATCCCGGAGCCCCCGCAGCGGGAGGGCAGCGCGGGCTCCTGCCCTGCTCTACAGGTTGGCCGCAGGTCGCGGCTCCGGGAGCCGGCGCGGAGCCGATGCCAGCCCGGTGTCCCCAGCGCTGGGCGAGCGAGGAGGCGAGCGGAGGCAGGGGCGGGCAGGTGGCAGTGCTCTCCCAGGGCCAGCCGTTCGTAGCGCTTTTCTGTAAACAGCGCTGAAAGGGCCCACACACAAGGGGGTTTCAAGTTTCTTTTTCCTTTTTTTTCTTTTTTTTTTTTTTTTTTTTTTTTTTACAATTCCTAGCCCTGCTGATGAGTTTAATGGCTAGATGGGGAAAGAACATGTTGTCAGCAGATTGTTACCCCCAGGGCTTGGGGGAAGAGGGATTTTACTGGCTGAAGCTAATTGGCAGAATAAGCCGCCTTAAAGCCGATCAAATCCCATTACAGATGCAGTCAGGGACAGGGAGCATGAATCCTGCTACTAATGGTCTGCCCTGCCAATGCTTCCCGACCCCGGGGGTGGGCACAAAGTGCATCCCTGCCACGGTCCTGCGTGGCTCGGCCTTCCCAGGGTGGAGGAGCAAGAGCTGCCCCACTGTTCGTGCCGTGACACCCGGCCTCTGCCGTGCCCTGACACAAAACCTCCCGGGAGCAGAGCCATGCGGGTGCCGGGGGGCACTGAAGGGCTGAGAGGGGGATGGATCCGTGGTGGTCCCTGTTCCTGTGCCCCATCGTCCCTGCAGTGCTTTGCCACGAGCCCTGCAGTTCGAGAGGGTGAGCTGTAAGCTGCAAGATCACACGGAGGAGCAATTAAATCATGTATTCACATACCCTTGAGCAGGAATGTTCACCTCACAGCTGGCCCGGCCTCTCTTCTGCCCAGTGCCCCAAGTCTGCCTCTGCTCTGAGCCCTGCTTTGCCAGGAGCAGTGGCTGTGGAGGCCGGGGGTGGGCATGAGGGAGTGGGAGAGAAATCCTGTGTGAGGAAAAAAAGAGCAAGCAATATCAGGGTCTTGCTCTGCATTCGCTGCATTTTCCTGGTTGCAGTTGTGGAGGGCAAATCTCCTGTTCCCTGTTCCTCATGGTCGGTGCTGGGGTGAGGAGCTCTTCATGTGAGCAGAGCACTGTGTGTGAGCTCTTCTCCCGGCACAAGCAGCAGGACCCTTCCCCTGGCACTGGGGTGGGCTGGGTGCCTTTTGCCAGGTGATTCAGCACTCCCCAGAGGGTGCCCCCAGCACAGAGGCTCATTCACCAGCATTTCCCAGGGCACTGCCTCAGCCGGGACCGGGGCAGCCAACTCTGAGCCCTGAGGGCAGGATCCCTGCACAGCACCACACCAGACACTGTGGTGGCTCAAACTGTGCAGATTGGATCACTGGGGCTTCAAGGAGTGTGCTGTCAGAGGTAGGAAGACAAGTGAAATGGGTATGGGAGAGTTAGAGCCCCCCGTCCTTAAATCCTCTGCCTGCTTCTCATTCAGTCATCTGCCTCAACACCCCTGTGCCCACAGCCCTTGGAGGCTTTGGGATGGGTGACTAGAAGGACACATTAGCATGTGCTAATTAGAATTGACCACAGTGCTTTCCAACCAAGGGAAATGTTGTTCTTGCATTTCCTTGGGAGCAGGGAAGGCTTTCAGCTGTGTTTGCAGCAGGGCTGGACACAGCCCGGGGATCTGCATCTGCGCTGGGAGGTTCCTGCCTCAGGGCCACCACCAGCTCGTGAATAATGGTGGGTGTGCATCCCAGTCCAGCACCAGCAGCTCCACACCAGCCAAGGAGCAGAAGTGTCTTCAAGGGCTCGTGGCTCGTGTTGCTGTTCCCCTCCTCGTGCCAAGGGAACACCTTGGCAGACAGCTTGGGCACTGGGCGAGGGAGCCAGCCCCAGCTCTCCAGGTGACTCTGCCCAGCAGGGTGTTTTTAGAGCCTCAGCCAAACAGGTGTCTGCTGAGTACGAGGGAATTAGGGAGCCAAGGCACGGCTCTGTCCTGCTGTAATGCCATGGGCTGCCCAGGGAGAATTGTCCAACCTCATCCATACGTGTGAGCACATCCAAAAGGACACCTCCCTGCCGGGCCAGCCTCCTGCTCGGGGCACCAGCGGGAGCTGCCATGCCCCAGCTCCTCTGTCAAGAGCAGGGATTTCCTTGCAGTCCCCCCAGCCCTGCCCTGCTGTCACCCCCCTGCCCATCTCCTGCCCACCCTGGCTGTGTCCCAGCCCCATGGCCCTGCTCTGAGGAGGTGTTCTGGCACCTCAACGAGCAGAGGTGAGGAAACACAGCTCTGCCTTTCCCCCTGGCTGCACAGACACATATGAGAACTGGCTGTCCCCTGTCACCAAGCCAGTCGCTTTGTGCCTGGAGATGGAGCTGCCAGGCCAGCTCCCGAGTGTTCACAGCACGTTGGGGATCTCTGCAGGTCTGCAGTGTGACATTTCCATTAGCAGCTGGAGGGGGGATGCACATGTCATCTTAACACCTCTTCTCTGCAATACGTCTTGGGCTCTTCCCTTCTCTGTTTAAAGTGGGGCCACCAAGAAGAGAGGCTGGGGAGGAGGTAGTGACTTGTATAGGGTGGCATGAGAGTTACACTCCTGACCAGCAAGGGCTGATGTGTGCACAGGCACCCAGGAAAAGCATATTTTCTCCAGCAAAAGCTGGCTTGCTTATGCTAAGATGGCTTAGTATGGTTTAGTCGGCTGGGATTAGCTGCATTAGCAAAAAGCATATTTTTGGTAGTGTCCCTGCATCCGTAATAGGGATGTGACTCCCTGGAAATGCTACCCCAAGCCTTGGGGTGTTAATCAGTGACACTAAATGGGGGAAACCAGAAGACCGAGAGCAGGTTAAGCTCAGGTGGGGTTTGCTCAGCCCACAAAGGGATGTTTCAGACTCTGCTGTAGCCTTACAGTTTCTCAGAGGACCGGGATTTTTGGCAGGACGGGGGGATGTGCAGAGTTCAGTGCTGGCAGGTGACTTCAAGTAAGGCCAAGGGAACACGGAGAAAACGTTTCGGGGTAGCTGTTCCCGCTTTGCCAGAGGCAGCCTCCATCACCCAAAGCCCTGGCAGCACGGGAGAGCAGCTCGGATTGCTTTCCCTTGCCCCGAGCTGCTCTGCGGGCACATACCCTTCTGTTCCTGGCAGGAGCGGGGCCAGCCCCGATTCCAGCACTCCGGGGTGGGCTCAGGGTGCTGCCCGTGCCTCCCGCAGCCGCTGGGTGCTGCAGAGCTCCCGCTCGCCCGCGGTTCGGGGGCAGCGCCACGGCCAGAGCCTGGCGAGAGCGCTGGCTGCCGATGCTGGGGTGGGAAGCGCATCCTGACAGCGCTGCTTGAGCGTGGTTAGAAAGTGCAGCGCAATCAGACGGCAAACAATGAGCTGATGTACCAACACCTAATGCGCGGCGGCAGGCAGCCCAGCCCTGGCGGGGGACCAGGAGTTTTAAAGCGATCGTGAAAGCGACTTCTGTCCGCGGTTTTGAAAGGGGAGCATCTGATAAATCGGCCGCAACGTGTCGATTTAATGCTTTTCCGCCCCCTCCAAGTGGCTCGGCCAGGCTGTGCCTCCCCGGGCGCTGCGGGGAGATCTGCGGTGCCCGATTGCACCTCGGAGCTGCGAGGCTCCAGCTGGGAAGTGCCAGCACGGTGACAGCTCCCCCTGAGAGACCCTCCGTGTCGCTGGAGCAGGTGACACGCTGCCATGCAGACACGAGGGGGATGTGCCGGCAGTGGGAGCATCCTCTCCCACATATGGCCGTGTCATTCCGGGGAAAGCCCTGTGAATGAGCTGCCCGGAGCGGCGGCAGGTGCTTAGAATTTCCCGAGTGACCGTGTGGACCTAATCTAATTAGACGGTTTAGGGAAACTCCTTTAGGAAAAGGGAGGAGTGCGAAAGGTTTAGAGAGGGCAGATTTGAAAGGCGGCGAGAGAAGCTGTTGCTAAGTGGATCGTGTCCAAAGGAGGATGGATTCGAGCTTTCCTTGCCTGGCTTGGAGCTGGGAGGTTGGGAAGATGGGACACCTTTAAACGGGAGCTCAGGCCACAGGCTGGGCAGGAAGCGTTGGTGAGTGCAGGGAATGGGCTGTGGCAGGTCTTGGCCTGGAGGCAGAGGAGTTTGCATAAGGCTTTAATTTCCAGGGATCTGTGCAGGGCAGATGGCTGGATCCTGGCACGCCAGACGTGCTCCATGGTAGGTTAGGACCTCTGTTCTGTGAAATGCATTTAGTGCAAGTGTCTTGCTCCCCAAAATCCCTGTTGTGTCACAGTGTCTTTCCTCAGAGGAAGCCTGCTTCAGGTGTCAGCAGCAGGCAGAGCACTGGAGGAATCTGAGGTTAACAGGCAGCTCTGCTGGGTGGGATGAGCAGGAAGGCAGGGAAAGCAGAGACTGGCTCCCACACCTCAGGGATGAGCAGTGTGTCTCCAAAGGGAGCTAAGGAGGAGGTGAAGCACTCCATGCTAGTCTTTCCCACTGGTGGCAAGGCCCCTGCATGTCTGGTGACCCTGAAGTGAGCAAAGGTGCCAGGTGAGTTGTGTCTTCTTGGCTCAGTGTGGCTGAGAGGAGATCCCTGAGCTCCCCATGCTCTGCCTTTTAGCTGCACTGCATCCTCCTCCTCTGCCATCTCAGAAACACCGCTGTGCCTCTGCTCCCAGGGAGGGCCAGAGAGCTGCCACAGCCACGTCTCTGCCCTTTGTGTCTCCTCTCCAGGTGTGAGAGCACAGAGGAATATGATTACGATTACCTCAGCATCAATAAAACCTGGGTCCTCACCCCCAAGGCACAGGAGACTGATGCCACGCAGATCCTCAACTCACTGCTCAAGAACTATGACAACAAGCTGAGGCCTGACATTGGCAGTAAGTGTCCCCTGACCTCCCTGTGGCCACGGGTGGTGGCCTGGCCATGTCTCACGTTCTCCATGCTTTGGTGCCTGCTGCAGTGGGGATTTTTGTTGCCATAAAGCCACGCTCATCCCAGATGTTCCCCTTGTGTTCATCCCTCTGCAAATGCTCCTGGCCCCAGCTGACAGTGCCTGTTTCCTTGTGTTTGCAGTCAAGCCCACGTTCATTGATGTGGATATCTACGTGAACAGCATCGGGCCGGTGTCTGTCATCCAGATGGTGAGTGCTCCTGCAGCTGCAGGCCACCGTGTCCCCTCCCCGTGGCATTGTGTCATGCTGGCCAGGCGTGGTGTGAAGGTGGTGTTGGCAAGAGAGGAAGTTTCCTTTCCCTTAGCAAGAGGTGCTCTGACCTGCTGGAGCTGGAAAGAGCTGAGCACCATCCCTGGGTAGGAGCAAGGTCCTCAGGTGCCCTGGGTGAGCTCAGCAGCCCTCCCATGCCCAAGGGCTCAGCAGTGGGGTGATGCTGTCTTTGGTCTCTGCTGGCAAGGGGTGGCAGACACTTCTGCCTGGTGGCTTTGCCCTCTCCTCCCTGGGAAGTGTGTGAGCACCAGGATATTTTGGGCAAGGTGGAACCAGGGCAGTGTGTTTCCAGGAGGACTGAGAGAGTACCTGGAGATGGTTTCCATGGCAGTGGGAAACTTGGGTCTACAGGCCTTGCCTGTGGTGCTGAGCAAGGGGAAAGCAGGGGGGCCTCAGGTCCAACGTTTCTTCTTCACCAGTGTAGCACCTTAGAGAGATGCCACCAGGACTGTGACAACTTCTCCTTGTGGCTCAGGACCCAGCAGTACCCCTCTGTACCAAGAGCTGTGAAAACACTTAACAGAGACACTCTTTGATCAGGAGAGCAACTGTTGACTATTTAATTTTCACAGGAAACTTCCTTTATTATTATTATTATTATTATTATTACTATTATTATTATTATTTTCCCTGCAAAGTCATCTTTTTTCCCTTTTCTAGCAAGGAACAAACCTGACTGCTGTCAGGTTTTGAAAGACTTTTCCAGTCCACTGGGCACTGAGATCAAGGGGACAAAAAGGCAAGGTACAGCCAGGGCAATTTGGCTTTTCTTGTTTCTCTCAATGCAAAACAGAGCAGGAACAAAACCAGCCCCATTAAACTGAAAAAAACCCAACAAACCCAAACCAAAAAAAAACCAAGTTCCCAGGATGGGCAAGTCATTTTTAGTTTCCAAAGTACAAAATTTCCAAGGAACAAACCCCTCTGGGGATGGAGGGATGGTACAGTAGCTGTAGTACCAGTTCCACTCTGAGGAGCATTCTGGAGCAGCCCTTCTGGCCGGGCAGCTCCGAGGCTGTGCCCCCGAGCAGCTCCTGCTGACGAGCCACCAGATGGGCACCTGGCCTGGCACTCGCCCACAGGATGAGGGCACCATCAGGAGGCCCAGCAGGGACGGCCTCGAGGCTCACAATTTCCTTGCCTTGCTCCAGCATGCGCAGTCTCGAGGAGAAGAGCCCCAACCCGAGCTGTGTGGGTGTCACCCTGGCTGCCAGCAGGTGCCACGAGCTGTGTGTGACACCCCATATGACACGGGTGTGTGGCCGTGCAGCCAAAGTGACACGAGAGCAGCAGTGCAGGGGCTGGCTGTGCTCACTCCCTCTGTGCCTGCAGGTAGAGCACCAGGGTTGTGTTACAGCTGCCTGTTCCACCTGCTCTGCTGCCCAAGGATGTGTCCAGAAACCCACCCAAAACCCAGAGCACATCCTCATCCTTTCCCTCTCAGCTGTTTCCATTCCCTTTTCCAGCCCTGCTGGAAGCTCTGCTCCCCTCGCTGTCACAGCAGCGCTGCAGAACCGTGCAGGTGGCAGCAGCAGAGAGTGGTTTCTAAAATCCAGTCTGCATCCAGAGTTCATCTTTCCTCCTCAACAGGGATACTGCTGCTAGGCTGGTTTCCTAAGAAACAGCTTGTGCCATGGTGATGGGGATGGGAGAACGTACGTACGTCCATCCCAGCCTTTCAGGATTTGGGATCTGCTGGGCTAACACCAGCCAGAAATGGCTGCAGGTACAGGAGCTCCAAGCACATTCAGTACCTCTGGTATTTTTGGGAAAATAAGATGCCAGGCAGTGACAACAGCCACCCCCACGGAGGGGAAAAGCCGTTGTGTGAACTCAGCCCTTACTAGAAACCGGGAAATCATGTGGGAGAGCTCAACCCATGTGTTTTGCTCTTTCTAAGAGTCAGCAGAAGCTTGTTCTCTTCCTGAAATGGGGCTCCACAAGTGCACAGGACCCCTGGGGCAGCTGGCACTTGGAGTTGCCAGCATCTGCAGGGCTGTGCTGGGCAAACTGCTTCCATGGGGCTGCTCCACCCATCTGCAGCCTTCCCACCTGAGGAAGGGATTGCTCTTTGTGGAAATGGCACGGCCAGGAGCTGCTCAGGCAGGGAGAAAACTGCTCAGCGTGGACAGTTTTGACGGTTTTGTTGCATCAGTCACACTGGCTGTGCTGTCCCTCTGAAGTGCCTTGTGCTGCCAGTCCAGGGGTCCCTGCAGGGTGCCAGCAGTCATCTGTGATCTTGAGACACCTCCATATGGCACCCCAAGTAGACCCTCTAGGGATATCTCTCCTTCCTTGTTCCCTCAGATGACTTCTTAAGCTAGAGCCCGTGATGCCCTTCAACTTGGAAACCTTTACCCATGAGACTGAGGTGATATTAAAGGTCCCAGGTCTCAAAGCCTCAGATTTCTGCTATCTGTACCCTGTATACTTCCCCCTGCTCCTGGGAGAGGCTGCATCCTGCTCCTGGTCTCCTGAAGCAAAAGGAAAGGGCAGTGACAAAGCTGCCACGTGTCACCTCTAGACTTGGCTGCTTCACCCAGTTGTTTTGTGTTTGTTTGCTTTTCCAGCTGATGCAGTGAATTCAGTCATTCTGTGGGTCGTGCCAGCCCCTGGCAGGCTGGCATCAAACCTGTGATGGATGGTCTTTGCTGGGGACATGTCATTCCCACTCTGTCCCTGTTGACACAGCTTCTCCCAACCTGAGAACCTCTCCCAGCTGCCAGGCCCACCCCACGTGCCTCCTCTTGCCTTTTTCCCATACACAACCTGAGGAAATGCAGATTTCCAAGGGAAGGGAGCTAGAATTTGTCTCAGAGCTAGATCTCTCTGGAGCCCATGGTGACATTTCACTCAGGCACAGACAGAGAGGCTTGTGTAGGCTGGAAGGTCCACTGGAGGGGAAATGTCCCATTGATCTCTTTTAGGTGCATTGCCATGACAGCGCCTTACGTAAATACTTCTCTCTCACATCGACTGTGTAGAAGACAAAAAACCAAGTTCTGCTTTTAAGAGATACAACAGCATTACTGTGGCTGTTAGCTTGGACCACTGTGGCCTCTAAATCTGCAGCTGAAGGCTACAGGATGGCCTGACATACTGCTGGAGTAGAAGGCTCCAACTTCACAATCTGGTTTAAATACTGGTCTCCTGTGATCCCCTGCTCACCCTCAAAGGGTTAATGACTCACTGCTGTCCTCATCCTGCTGGTGCTCTGTCAGGGATTGGAAGCTGGCCCTGCACAGCCACTGCCCAGCCTCCAAATGATAAATCACGTCAGGATACAAAACTGATTCCAGTCCTTAAAAATGAATAGATGATTTGAAAATGCCCTGTGCTGGGTGTGAATTCTGCGTCTCCCTCATCAATCACTTGTCATAAATAACATTAACATTCAGGAGTCAGCAGAAGGTGGGCAGGTTTTGAGCGGGAAGAAATGTAAAGTGATTTCCTGATATCTTTTGTACACCAGAATGGCTGTCTTGTTTCCAGTTGAGGTGGCTGAGCAGATTTTACTCTCTCTTCCCTGGGGAAAGGACCCTCTGTGCTCTCCAAGCAAAATGTGGCCAGAAACAGAGCTAGAAGGTGGTTCAATAATAGGAAGTGGGACAGGAGGAAAGGTGGGACCATCAGGTCCCACAGCTCTTTACTCCAATCACTGCATGGACTGGGGTTTCCTTCCCAACCCCATGAACCTTTGGGTGGGGTTGGGGCACTTGCCACTTCTCAGGGTGGTGGGAAGCTGTGTTTACACCGTCAGGGGAAGGATGCACTGGGCCACAAGCCCCTCCAGGGCTCTGGCTGCCGCTGAGCACTGGCCAGCAGCCCCTGGAGCCACATGAGTTATCCCATAGTGCTGCAGCTTTCTGAGCTGTGTCTGGAGCTGGATGCCCAGTTAGATTCCCATTAAGACAGTGCTGAGGCGTCCCTGGCTTATCAGAAGCTCAGCAAAGACTTGCCTTTGCTCTCCAAGCATGATTGTAGGAAGAGGTGCCAGGGAGGGCTGTGGCAGCGTGGAGCGAGGGAGGAGACTTTGGGTTCAAATTTTCGCTGACTGGTTGTTTGCTGGAGGGATTTGCTCCTGGTTTTGTTTTGTAATGGCTTTATTGATATAGATTATAGCTTTAACTGGTGTCAAGGGCACCTAGAGCTCTGGATCACCTTCCTTCAGGGATGCTTGACTCTCAGGAAATGATGCTGTAGAAGTAAAGCGGGTGCCAGCTGTTGGGGCTGAGTGTCTTTCAGCCCTGAGGATGTCCCTGAAGTGTCCATGAGGGACAGCATGAGTGAGAGGGGGAGAAGTGCTTCTGTTCTGAGCTTGGGGATGGAGCAAGTGTGGCCCAGAGCTTCTCAGATTCCTCCCAGAGGCCAGAGCTGAATGTCCTTGTCTTCCTTTCTTACACAAAACCAGGCGTGAGGCTGGAGGAGGCAGAGACTGAGCATGGTCCAGACACTGTGGCAGCCTCCTGGCAAAGGTGAATGGAGACGTTTCAGTCATCCAGGGACCTGCCTTGGTTACCTGTTTCAGGTGTCTGGGATCAGAGGCACTGCACTAAGGGCTAGTTTGGGTGCTGAGGACTCCTCTCTTTGCTGTGTGTGAGGAGGTGCCCTTGTGTGCCAAATTTTGTAGCAAACTAGAATGACAGCTCTTCTGCTGGTGTTGTACACCACCTCAACCTCATTACTTAACGATAATAAAGATGGAAAGAGCAAAATTGGCCTCCATCATTCACCAGGGGCCAGGTTCTGCAGATCCTCGGAAGTGCCTGTGATTTCCAGCGGGGTTTCTGAGCTCCTATCTCAATTGTTACAGCAAATTGTTTTCTTATCTCTGCCTGTGAGCGGGGGCAGGAACCTGAAGAAGGTGATATGTCCAAATACAAGTGTTGGCTATTCCCCTCTTGCCTCTCTAGGAAGGAGATGCTGCACACTATTAAATTTATAATGCTCTGCTCGGCTACATTGGTTACACACTCACCAAATTGAGGGTGAAGAAGATATTTTCCCACATCTGAAGTACTGCAGAAAGCATTTAATAGATTTGCACGTAGGGTGCATTCGTGGAGATACTGTGAAAAAGGGGGAGGGAGGGAAGAGGGAAATGTTTATTCGTTATCAGCTGATGAATAATTAATTTACAAACATTGTCTTGTTAAATATAAATTAAATCCTCATTTGACACACTTTATAATTTAGAAGTATAAGCCCAGCATGAATGAAGAGAACTCCCCACTGACTCCTTTCATGTAAATCCCGAGGAGGCAGGGAGGGAGGCTTGGCTTTCAAAGTTAAAGCTGACAAGAGGTAGGGCTTAGGAAGGGGGCTGATGTGACAGAGAGAGCTTGGGGACCTCGGGCACTTCATCTTTGCCCGTGGGGAGATGGCTGAGCGGGGCAGGGGGTGTCTGCTGAGCCCTTTCCAAGGAGCGCTGCTCGGAGCTGCGGGTGGCTGAGCTGCCGGATCGCGGCTCTCGGAGCCAAATCCCCGCCGATGCCGCTTATCAGAGAGTGCAGCCAGGCAGCAGCTGCTTGTGAACGGCTGAGCTACCCCGGCAGCAGGAACTGAGACCCCCGAGAGGGGAGCAGGGCTCTACAGGAGCTGAGCCACCCTTGCGGAGAGCCCTGGGGCAGCTGGAGGCTGGGGAAGCTGAGGCACATCCCAAAAAGCTCCTGTGACAGCCCCAGGTGACAGCCCCGCTGTCCCACTGCAAGGCTTGGCTTAATTCCTTCCTTTCTCCCTAAAAGACGGGGAAACCAAGACCAGTAATAATTGTCTGGCTCTGAGGAACACTTAAGTCTTGATTATACTTAGCTTTGGCTGCTTTGGAATAAGTAGGAAGGAAATGAGTTGAAAATGGCACGCTGTTTAAAATGCTCGGCTGTGTTCCTCTGGAGCACAAGATAAGCCTATAGGTAAAGGAAATTTGCTGCCTCCCCCCTCCTTTCCTGATAATAATAGGTTCCAGCAGTTGCACAGCACTTCTCAACTGAAAGGACTTAAAAATCCTTCACAAATCATCTGTCTGGGAGGCAATAGCCCAGATGCACCCACTTTAGGGCAGATTGCAATGCCTAAAGCACACTGCAGTGCTCTGCCAAGGATTGCTCGCTCTCCTTGGCCTGCCCGGTGTGCAGGAGAGTTGGGCATCAGCATCAGTCTGGTGAGGTTCTGCAGGACACACTCATGGGCTGGGATGGCTTTTGGTCCCCAACAACGATGTGTGTCACAGAAATTTAAAGTGTTGGGAAATGGGTATTGTTCATTAACAGCCCCAGTGCTTTTTCTGGCTGTTATTTTCCATGCCTGAGTGATGGCTCGGAGCTGCCGGAGCCAGTGCCGCATTTACTACATCTTCACAAATACCCGTGTGCTTGGAGAGTGCTCACATCTCCTGATCCCTTGATGTTCAGGAGCATCACTGCCCCTCATGCTGGTGTTCACACAGCAGTGAGGTCAGCCACAGCAAGAGCAGCAGCTCTCCTCGTGAGAAGTTTGTCTTTCCCTATGAAACCCCCCCAGGACACTGAGGAGCGACACCAACCACGTGTGACTTGTGAGACAAACCATGGGCTGCAACGAAAGGTCTAATGGAATAAATAAGTTTCTCCCATCTTAAACATATCCCAAGAGCTTCCAGAATTGTCAAAGTTTGCTTCCAAAACAGAAAAGAGCTGATTTATTCACTATGAATAATTCAGCCAGCTCCTTTTATTATCCAGAACATACACTAATCCCCTCCAGATATTTTCTGTGTGACATCCATGTTGGTATTTTATTTACAGGCTGTGCAGAAAACTCAAGGAGTCTGTTATCAGGGAAGACGAGTGAAAAGCTGGAGGTTTGCATCTGAAATTTGGAGCTAAATAAAACATGAAAATCTGGACAGCGGCCTCCTGGGGGCAGGGAAAGTGCTTTTCCTCGGAGACATTTCTGGAGAGCAAAGCCCTAAAGTTAATTAACATCTGTGCTCGCAGCCTGGTGCTAAATGGGGAATGTGGCTGTACTTTAAGGTTTCTTAAAGCGCAGCATCAGTCCTGGCTCACAGGTGCCTCCCGCAGCCCACAGCTCGGGCAGCCTCTGGCCCTCGGGCAGCACGGGATAAATCAACATCCATAATGAAGTAATCGGCTCCTGTAAATTCCTTCACGGATCCCATTTCCGCCCTTCTGCTGGCAGGAATGACTCAATCCCTCATTCATTTCGTGCCAGCCTTTGGAGAAAATTCGCATTTCTTCAGCTGGGCTGAATGCAGAAGGGATTTGCTCGCTGGGAACCTTTGCAGGCAGCCTGGGAAGGATGCGAGTGGTTCCCAAGGAGCCGCTGTGCTTGCTGAACCTCACCTGAGAGCGTTCATTCCTCACCCTTACCCACAGAAAACCTTTCCTACAGTCTGGGGTCACAGCAGCTGCGCCCCTTTCCAGAGGTTTGTGCCAGCAACGGGACTCCCTGCTTGTTAAAGGGCCCCAGTGACACTTTCCCAGTGGCCAGGGGATGCTCCTTGCTGGGGTCTGGGCCAGGCTGGAGGGATGCCTCTGCCCTGGCCACGCTGGCTGCTGCCTCTCAGTGTGACAGAGCATTAAAAGAGGCTTTGCTGTGATCCAGAGGCTGCATTGCTGCCTGGTGGGAAGGCAGCTTTGCCCACTGCACTGCTGGGGATGCACAGCAGGGCTGGTTCCACCTCAATCCTGCCCTGAGACCCCCCCAGGTGTGCTCATGGACGGGGCAGGAGGCCTGTGTGTGATCCAGGTACTGATCTGTGCTCTGACCCTCATTAAATTGATTCTTCCAAGTCAAAGGGAGAGCGCTGCTGTGTCAAATTTGAAAGATTTATATAGACTCTGAGCTATACCAATAACTGTCATTCGGCAGGCTGAATTATTTTTAAGGCAGAGTTGATTTATCTGAACTGAAGGCCTTATACGTCCCTGCAGGAGAGGATGGGATATTTCAGGTGTGTGAAAATCAAGTCAAAGAGCTGATCAGAAGCCAGGGTTTGAGGCCAAGGTTTCTGGTGTATGGCAAACAGCAGCATCATGGGAGAGAAAGGCTCAATCTCCCCTCCCACTTGGGACAAATAGCCAGAATTCTTCAGCATTTCCAAGGAGAAACGGGTTCAGGGACAATCAAAACATTTACATTTAGTTTCATCAGATTGTTTTGATTTGCTCTTCATATGGTGATAAATTCTGTCCTGCATAAGTAAAGCAAGAAAATGAGTATTTGGAAATAAACGTCAAAGTGAAGTGCATCAACTAGATTAGGGTAAAGCGAAATATTTTGTTAGCTTACTGAAGAAAAAGAAGTTTTTGAATGAAATTTTAAGGTTGAGGTAATTAATTTTAGGGTTTGACAATTTTAATTTATTTTGAGCAAAACACTTTTTTTTTTTTCCAGTAGAAATCAGATCTATTTATTTCCTGCATTCCCAGATGAAGCCATCCTACCATTTCCCTTAAAAGGCTGTTGTGAAATCTGCCTGCTATAAATGTGTCACAAAATGGAGACCATTTCTCGGAATTCAGTGGTCGTGGGTGACCACAATCGATATGTTTCAAGGACCTCTTCATGCCTCAGTGCTAAAAGCAGAATATTCTGATTATTGCATCCCACCTCCATGCACAGGAAGGGTTTAATTGCCCGTGGCACAAATTGGAAGCGAGAAGCCGGCGTGAGCTTTGCTGGGGCTTTGCTTCTCACATCCCCTCAAAGCTCCAGCAGTGCCTTGGTGTCTCTGTGGCTGCAGCTTGGTGAGACACGTTCTTACGGTCAGTGGGTGGGCAGGTGGGCACTGCAGCCATTTCACACCAGTGCTGCTGGCTGCCCCACCAGCTCCTGGCTTTCTAAAGCCCCACAGAGATCCTGCTGGCTGCTTGGGGCACTGTGGGTGGGGGAATAAAGGGGTTTGATGGCTGGGGACCCTGCCATAAGCCGTGTGTGTCCGTCTCCACGTGCAGAGCTTCCTGGTGAGCATTTGTGTGTTTGTTCCCTGACCTGCAGTTGGCCAGGAGTGGCTCCAACCATCTGATCAGCTTTGCTCAACAGGAGAATTGCAGGTGGTGGTAAAGGCTCCCCTCAGGCAGATGCCTGTGGGAGGTGTGAACCAAAACACTTGGGAGTGTGGGCGGGGGAACACCTTGTCT
This sequence comes from Dicaeum eximium, assembly GCA_013396995.1. Lineage (NCBI taxonomy): Eukaryota > Metazoa > Chordata > Aves > Passeriformes > Dicaeidae > Dicaeum > Dicaeum eximium. The sequence continues at coordinate 466,329 of VWZP01003081.1, forward strand.
CCATGTGGCTGGGGAACAAGGGAGGTCAGAGCAGGGATTCTCCAAATGCTGGGAGCTTTGTTTCTGACAGTTCCCCTCAATCAGCTTCTCTCTCCCTCCAAATTTGCCACCTGTGATGCCTCCCACACCAGCCTGTGGCCTTTAATCTGTCATTCTCCTCCATGGTCACCCAAAGCCACCTTGGTAGTGGCATAAAGGCAAGGAGAGGAAGCAGAGCAGCAGAGTAGGAGAGTGGGAAAAACTTCAGGGAGTTAGGATGGTCGTTCCTACAGTCATAGAGGTGAAATGAGGATAACTGGGTGATCTTCATTTGGTTCTTGAAAAGAAAAGCTGAAAGCAGAGAGGGCTGTAGTGTTCAAGATAAACCATTTCCTTCCATGATCTGGCATGGCCAGGGATTGCAGCCTTAGTTTCTGTACCTCGTGAGAAGGCACAATGGGCCCTGGTTCTTATCTCTGGATCAGCAAGAGCAGGGATGAAAATACCTCGGTATTGCTGCTCTCACAAAAAGCCAAAGCCAAGTCCAGGTGCTGGAATCTGCTAAGCAGCAGTTAAAGATGTGCTGTCCAGCTCCTGAGAACTTTGGAATAAGCCAAAGATCCCAAATAGTTTGGTTTCTTTCTCTGTATGATTCTGGGATATACAAGATCTGCCAGAGTGTTTCTCACACCACTCTGTAGAAAATGGAGCCTTTATCTTTTTCACCACTTTCCAAAGATGTTCTAAAGTCATTGAGGGGAGCTGGGGAAGATCAAGTGGTTGAGTCTCAAAGGAGGCATCTACAGTAGGCAGAGACTGTACAAAAGGGTTGGGAGCTGGAAAAAGAAGACTGGGAATATCGATCCCTCATTTCTGAGGAGAGTGGTTTGCACCCACCAGGTGCCATGGGAAGTGAGCAGCCCTCAGGAGCGGAGCTCAGCAGGTCCTGCTCGCCCAGGGGTGGTGACCTGGCTGCCAAATGACCTCTCCACTTGGCCTGAAGTGTGGATGTGTGCCTGCAGAGGAGAATCAGCTGGCCTGGTAACCCTTCTGCAACAGCACTCCAGCTGCTTTGCCTTCCCAGTACCCAACAGGGGAGGCTGACAGAAATGGTTCTTTCTTTGTAACCTGATTAGTTTCTCCCAGCTGCTTTCCACAGCCTGGTGCTCCCTTGGAATCTCATTAGGGCTGGGCTGTGATTGTGTGGTGGCTTGAAAAGAAGAACTGCGAGAGGCAAAACAAAATGAGGCAGAGAGAAGGAATATCGAGGAACTGGCAGGGCAGGAAGAGAGAGGTGGTAAGCACAGCAAGGGGCATGAGAGACAACATGAAACACATCTCCTTGAAAGAGTTGGTGAAGCAGAGTACACTGTTCCCATCTCCTTCTTCATCTGGGGCCAGGAGAGAACAGGGTGAAGACTGAGGATCTCTGCAGAGGGCACAAACTGCTCCCCTTTTGTGAAACCAAAACTTCATCAGATGTTTTGAACATCCTTTTTTTTACCTCAAGGGTGAGAATTAGACAGGGCTTTATACAGATGGTTGTTCTCCTGGTCAGTGCAGGCATTTCACAGAATCACAGAATTCACAGAATCACTGGGTTGGGAGAGAGCTTCAGGATCATCGAGTCCAACCCAGCCCTAACACCTCAACTAAACCCAGTGCCACATCCAGGCTTTGTTAAACACATCCAGGGATGGTGATTCCACCACCTTCCTGGGCAGAACATTCCAGAACTTGATCACTCTTTCTGTGAAAAACTTCTTCCTAATGTCCAGCCTGTATTTCCCCTGGTGCAGCTTGAGGCTGTGTCCCCTCATTCTGCCAGTGCTGCCTGGAGACAGAGCCCAACCCCAGCTGAGCACAGGCACCTTTCAGAGATGGCAGAGAGTGCTGAGGGCACCCCTGAGTCTCCTTTTCTCCAGGCTGAGCACCCCCAGCTCCCTCAGTGGTTCCTCACAGGGTTTGTGTTCCAGCCCCTCTCCAGCCTCGTTGCCTCCTCTGGATGCACTCAAGCATCTCAAGGTCCTTCCCATACCATTTCCATACCATGGGTGGCATCCCAGGGATTTGGGTGCACTCTGCTTCCTCAGACCCAGTTCTGGGCTCTGCTGGACCCTCCACCCTCTCAGCCTGCTGCCAGCAGAGGTGGTTTGGCAGAGCTCAGTGTTTGTTGTAGTGAGTGGTTCTCATGGAGCAGGGCTGCAGCAGCTGCTTCCCCAGCCCTGGGCACTGTCGGACTGCCCATCCCAGTGTTTCATTTTAATCACAGTGGGTGGCACGGGAATGGCAAATGCAATTAAAGAAATTCCAGCATCTCATCTGAATCTTGTTGAGCTGTTCTAAGGGAGTGATCCCGGGGAGCTAATCATATGCAGTGAGAAGCTTTGTCTTCCAGCCCTTGCCAAGGAAATTTCCTTTTGTCTCCTCAAACACTCCCTGAGCCAGGACATATGAGCAAAAGCACCTGCCTGAAGTGCAAAATATTCTCCTCCAATTATCCTATGTGCTTTCACCCTCACCTCTTCTCTTTCTCCACCTGCTTTCTTCTTCTGCACCAAGTTCCTTTAATATTGTAGGAGCAGTTAAGCATTTATCAGTGAGGTGTGACATGAAGGCAAGACTTCGGACAAACCTGGCTTTGCTCTGCCCAGGTATTTTCCAGAGATTGTGGAGACTGGGCTGCATCTTTATTTGCATCAGAAGGTGCTTCCACATGACTTTGCACCCAGGGCAGGTCCTCTCCTGAGAGTGGAGGGAAAAAAATCAAGCTAAAAGGAGGTGGCTCCTTCCCAGAGGTGCTTTGTATAATATTTCAGTGAAATGTTCACTACCTTCCCCTTTAATCAATTCTGCCCCATCTGCATAGAGCATCCCGTGTCCACATCTCTGCCTTTTCAGTAATAACCTCGTCAGGGACAGTGCAGACAGACTTGTGCAAAGCAGAGCCTGGCTGATGTCATGTCTCGCCTCAAGGACTTTCCTGTTCCTCTGGGTAATGGCTGTTAACAGATGCTAAAACACACACGTGTAGCTCTTGTGCCCCTGGGGCTCACCGGGAGAGGCTCCCTGTGCCAGCCTGTGTTCCTGTGGAGAGAGGAGGGGACACCCTGGGGCTGCAGGGCAGGGAGAGATGGCACAAGGGAACATCTCTGAAGAAAGGATTTGGGGTGGTTGGCTGTCAGGAGTGTAAAACCTGCCTTTTAGATGTCCCCACCTGCACACCCATGGCAGCAGGAAGGAGCAGAGGTGTGGAGAACAGGCAGATGGGGATCTCAGAAGGCAGCACAGTTTTGAAAGCCCTGTCCAGTTCCCATCTGCCAGCTCCAGGGGTGAGCAAGCCATGACTGGGGGAGTTTGCAATCGACACGGCAGCATTTATAGCATGGCTTGTTTGACAGCCCCTGGCACGAGCACAGGACATGGAGATGGCTTTTAATAGCACGTTTGTATTATAAAAAGAGCTCTGTTTCAGCTGAGATTCCCTGGACAGAGGCGAAAGACATTCAGGCAAGGACAGCACTGCCGGTGCTGCTGCAGAAGTGAACAGATGGGAAGTTCAGTGTGTCACCTTGAAAACACAGATCATCACAGCTCTGCTCTGCTGTCCTTGAGAGCTCCCCTAGTCACTCCAGCATCATGTCCAGAAGTCTCTCTGGGGTCTGATTTCAAGGGAGGAGGACCTTGAAGTGGAATTAAACTTATATTCGCATTCTTTTGGTCTTTGTGTCAGAGAGACAGATCTCACCCGGAGCAGGGACATGGAGGTGGCCACAAGTGAGGTGTCCCACACTCCTAATGGGAGAACTGGGAGAAGCCTGGCACTGCCCAGCCAGTCCCTGAAGTGGTGGTGTGGGGCACAGCACGTGCTGGTGGCAGCTGTCCCCTCTGCTGGCTGCCCTCGGAGTGTGCTCACACATGTCATGCTCAGGAGCACATTCCTGCCCATGTGGGGGCAAGAAGGGGTGCATCCAGATGTCAAGAGTATTCTAAAATACAGTGCTCTTATTTGGGTCATTTATTTAGTCTTGAAGGCGTCTCCAGACTTTTCACTCTTGTTGAATGTGTTCCCTGGGATTGGAGACAGATGGGTGGTGCAACCCAAGATTTGCCTGAGATGTTTGCAGGCTGGGAGGGCCAGTGAGGTGTCCTGGGGAGGAAAATGCTCACCTGGGCAGGGCTGTGGGGGTGTGGACATGGTGAGCACAGAGTGCTCTACCAGCCCTTGAAAGAAAAACCCCCCATTCCTGAGTCTCCTCCAAGAAAGAACTTCTGAGAATTTCCTGAATTGCAGCATCCCTAAGAGTTTGCCTGTAACATTTGCTTTGCTTGGCTGCATGATTTGACAGCATGGACACATCACATTCACGTCAGAGCACCTGAAATGCTGTCCCTGCTTCCCAGGAAAGCAGCCTGCTTTATTGGGCTGCAGGGAGGGATTTGCTTGGAGGTGAGGAGGGAAGGGAGCTCTGTGAGTGAAAACAAATATCAGAACAATGAAAGCTAGAAAGCGACTGTCTAGGACATTAATCTCTCAGCCTCACTGTTATTTAGGATTTTTCACAGGGTATTCTGAGTTGGAAGAGACTAAACTATCTCTCCAGCAGAGGAAAATTAAGGAAGGTGTTTCCAGGTCTCTGAGCCCTCTGTTCAGAGGTTTTCTTGTTGCTGTTGAATACAAATGAAATACCACATTTAAATACTTCATTTTATCCTAATTCAGGAGGCCATCTAAGACATGTTCATCTCATGGCTTTGCTCCTCTCTTTGGAGTTTGGCAGAAAGCTGCGCTCTTATCACAGAAAAAGCAGCTCAAAAATGGAACAGAGGAAGCACAGGGTCCCAACCCTTCTGGATGCCACTAACTGCACTCTTGAGAGGGGTCAGCTGAACTGAACACACAAACTTGATAAAAGCCATTGGAAAAGAATGTTTTGGCAGAGCCCAGCTGTGTTTATTTGGTGTGTAAGGTAACCTGAAAACACACACTGTTCACTTCAAATCTTCTAATGCAAACCCTGTGAGTTTAAGCTGTTGTTCTGAAACTCAGTAGCCCTAATTTATATTTGCTGTGAACCCAGGGTGGAACTTGTTCCAGAGCAGAGTTCCTAAAGCCAAATCTGACTGGAAACATGGGCTGATTCCCAACTGTGAGGGCAGAGCTGCAGAGATAACCCAAGCACATGAGGCCAGCTCCCAGCTCCCCTGTGCTGGGGACAGGCTGATTTCTGAACAAATCTCTTTTCTTTTGTATTGAAAATGTTTGGGGTTTTCTTAGAAATGACTTTTCACACAGCAAACTCGTGGCTTTTGAAATAATGAAAGGGTTTGACAGCCCAATAAAATCTTTTCGTTATTATTTTTTTTTCTTCCAATGTGAAATACCCCTGTCAGCTCCCCATCCTTTTATTTCTCCCAAATGTTCTTTTACAGAACACCATTCTTTCCATTAAATGTTTTCAGGTTATGCCATTCTCTGGAAGTGTGTTTCCACCACATGAGGAAAAGCAGGGCTGATCAGGGACGTGCTGCAGTGCCAGGTGATGACAGTGACCAGCAGGGACATGCTGAAAGGCTGGCTCGGACATGAGCACACTCAGCCAGCAGAGGCAAGGCTGCAGGGCATCCCTGAGCACGGGGTAAACTCATGTGGCAGCATTTAGGGTAGGCAGCCCTCTGGGTTTGCCTTATGGGGAGTTGGAGTTCTTATTTCATGACTGAAATTTGATGTAATATTGCATGCTTGCCAGCATGTGTGTGCTACCCCACGTGTGATCCAAATGGTGTGGCCAAACTGCTAAAGCAATTCCTCCTTCCTTGGTTAGCTCCTTCTGTTCAAAACACTAAAAATGCCCGTGCTTTCAGAGAGAAGTTAACAACCCCCATGTGCTGCACAGCAGATGGTACAGTAATGATGGGGGCGTATTTTACAATAACCCTTTTCCACATGGGGAAATCGAGGCATGGAGGAGTCCCTTTCTGATGGCTGAGTGTCAGAGAAAAACTACAGGGGTGCAGGAGATGGGAAACAGTGCCCTGAGTTTTAGGGGCTGAGCTCATCCTGCCTAACTCCAGCTACTCAGCTTTGCTCAGTGGACTCTTCCAAGGTCAGGAAGAGTAAGAGGTATTTCCACAAAACCACCTGGACTGCTTCATATTGAGATCCCCCTCCAGAAGTCCCTACCCCCCTCTAAAGGCTGTAGGAAACCCGTGGTCAAACACCTCCTGGTTTAATCACCTCGGCAGATGCCCACAGCTAAGTGGGATCTCTCAGCAGCACGGGGGAGGAATTTGGAAGGGTAAAAGTCCTCCCAAAGGCCAGAGCACTTTTGTGTAAATCTTGCCTCAGATAATTCTGAAAGAAAATACATTTGTAAATGCCAAAATTTCCCAATGGGCTCCCTACAGAGAGGCAAGGGAGCCAGCTCAGCTCCTAAGTTCTGCCTCGTGAGTAGCTGTGCTAATAATAGCCACTGAAATTAGATCAAACCACAGGACAGTGACAATAACAGCTCAGATTTTTCAGAAGAGCTGAATGACTTGTGCACCACACCTTTTGCAAAGGCTGGCTATGAATGGCACAAGAGGAGCTCTTTAATGCTGATCCCTCCTGAAAATCTGGGCTTGACAACAAATGCTAAGCCCCTGGGATAGCTGACCCTCCACTCTTCAGAGTGTTAGCATTGATTATCCCAGACTTGAGAGCTGAACTTTAAGGCAGGACACGACTGAGCAGCCAGCCCAGAAGTGAGATGTCGCCAGTGACTCCAGTTGGGAGTTAAACACTGATAGTGACATCTAACATGAATTTATCACTGCAGTTTTGGTTGCTTTCTCCTACACCAGAGCTATTACTCAGGAGGAGCTATGTAAACTCACATGAACTCAAACAGGGTGTGCAGTACTGGGGGAGAATATGTCAAATATTGTGCTGTTTTGGCCCCAACGCTGTGCCAATGCTTTTATTTCCAGTTTATTATTTATTTATGTTTATTTATTATTGCCAGTACTTTTATTTCCCATTTTTACATGTCTCCACCACCACATACCCTATATCCAAGCAGTACCCAGTGTGATCCAGCACATTCAGGTGCTGGGATGGGCTCTCCCAGCCCCCTGGGTCGGGGCCCTGGCCATGCCTGTGCACTTGGCCATGAGGGCTGCTGCTGTCCCTAACTCTGTGTCTGCTCATGTCTGTTTTGAATGAACTGTAGAGGCAAAGCCAGCCCTCTGAACGTGCTGCACCTGTCCCCATTCTCCCTGCTTAGGCATCCATTAGGACCTGTCCCTGTCACCTTTGCTCATCCCCGTGTCTAACCAGGGTGAAGCATCAGCCCGGAGAGTGACTCGATGGCAAAAGCTCTTCCCTCACCATCTCATTCCTATGCGAGGGACATGCTGGGGACCCATCCCTGCTCTCTGCTGGCTGCCAGGGGAGCGAGGAAGATGAAGTGGGGCCCGTGCTCTGCCCTGCCCTGCCCTGCCCCGGCAGGACACGCTGTCCGAGGCAGGCAGTGCTGCAGCTATTTCAGCAGCACGGCTGGAGGAGCCGGCTCGGAACCAGCAGCGAGGGCAGCGCGGGAAGGATGTGCTGCAGTCATAAAAATTCCACCCAGATAAATCAATAGAGGGAGGAGGAGAGTGAGAGGGAGTGATGGCAAAGTCAGACTTTCTTCATCTCTGCACACAAAAGGGAGGGAGGCAGTGGGGGTCATGCAGGTTCAACAGGAGTGCAAGGGACCGAAGGTCACGGCAGGAGCCATCGGGGGCAGGTGACTGACTGCAGCATGCACTGGTGGAACTGGATCTGGGATCTGGGTCAGCTGCTGAGTGCCAGACTTGTTCCTGCATGGCATTAATTAGCACCTTCTCAGGCTAAAAAAGAGTTTAAGGAGCAAATTGACTTGCAGCAGCAGGCAACAATCGTGGGCTAATGGTGTGGGCTACTGCCAGTCCAATCCAGGCAGGAGCTGCCTCTCAGAACTGCCACTTATCCATGAGCTAGGACACACTCTCTTACCAAAACTGAAGGTCCTTATTATGGTGGAAAATCTCTTTTCTGTCAGCAAAAGACTCAGGATTTTTAACTGGTTGCACCAAGAGATGAGACCATGCAGCCCCAGCTTTCTTTTCCAATCTCCAGCAAGGGGTATCCACCCAAGGACCCTGAGTGCTCTGAGTTTTCATATGAACCCTTTTCATATGAGCCCCTTTCATATGAACCCTTTGCAGTGTAAGTCCTGTGGCAAGGGATGGATTGTCACTAGATTTATGCACAGCACTACTATTGCTCTGTGTACAAATGAGGTGTGTGGAACAGGGCTGGGCTGTACCCCAGTAAATAACAGAAAGAGCTGTCTGCTTGCCTTCTCTGCTAAGCTGCTGAGCTTTCCCTGCCTGTGATTGAAAAGCTGAATTTAAGGCTGGATTCAGCCAATGTCCACACTGCCTCTTCATGCCTGTGCTTAAAAGGAGTATTGAGTTGTCTGCCAAGAGGAAGCCCAAGGTCTTGTTTGTATGGTCCTGGTTTTCCAGACAAGGGCCAGGCTCAGCCCACCAGTAAATACAGAGTCTTTGGCTCTTCCCAAGTATGCCCTGGATGTCCTGGCTGTGAGCTAATGGTGAGCCTGGAAAGGTGTCAGTGGCCACCAACACCTGCTCCCAGACTGAGAAAATAAATGTTCTGGCTGTGCCTGCCTGCAGACCAGAGGAGAAGGCTCTGCTTGGCCTGAATCCCTCTCAGAAGGTCCCATTCTTCCCTGTCTTTCCCAGGAATACACCATTGACATCTTCTTTGCCCAGACGTGGTACGACCGGCGCCTGCGGTTCAACAGCACCTTGAAGGCGCTGACGCTGAACACCAACATGGTGAGCCGCATCTGGATCCCCGACACCTTCTTCAGGAACTCCAAACGGGCTGATTCCCACTGGATAACCACTCCTAATCAGCTCCTCCGCATCTGGAATGATGGAAAAGTGCTCTACACTCTCAGGTACCTCCAGCAGGCTCTGCTGAGGGGAGGCAACAAAGATGGTCAAGTGGTTCCCTGAAGTAAAATCCTTTAAAATGTTCTCTGTCAGTGCAGCTGTTTTATTCTGTTAATAAACATTTGGCTCTTTGTTCCCATAACTTCTCACTTTCATAAACGAATCTGAAAAGTTGACTAAACAGAAGGGCTTTTTGAAGGTGAAACTCACATGTTTTTCCTCACCTAGAAAATATCCAAACATATATTTTTGGTTTGGAATGTTACTGCAAAGAGACTTATTTTCAGCAAATTAGTTCTCAAGGAAGTGAGAATGCCTCTGTCACATTTAGGTGTTGGAATCAAACCATCTTCACCAGCTCAAAATCTCTTTCTCTCTTTCCCCCTGTCTCAGGCTGACAATCGAGGCTGAATGTCTGCTCCAGCTGCAGAATTTCCCAATGGACACTCACTCCTGCCCTTTGGTTTTTTCCAGTTGTGAGTATACATATTTCAAACACAGCTTTAGAAGGCGAGCAGAGAAGCCTCAGTGGAGTAGAACTTTTCTGGGGAAATCACCCTCCCTTTTAGCTACATTTTTTCACCTAATTTCTATGGCACCCTTGCTGAGCCATTACCCTTCATGGCCTGAAGCATCCTCCCACTCCTGGGCTAGCAGAGGTCATCAAGGACAGATCCACAACATCTCTGAGTTTCTCCTTAATTTGGGTGGATGGTTGGAGGAGATTATTTCACTGACCTTCTGGTCACTCCAGACAGAACATGGATATATTCTGGTGGACAAATGGCACCCGTCCTGCCTCGTATCTTCCCCCTTTTCCCACTCTCTGAGTGAGGTTTGGATATGTTATGCCCCAAAGGAGGGTTACTCAGACCTGCCCTCTCAGTCACTACTCATCCAGACTCTTCAGCAGAGAGGGCTTCTGATGTTATCACATCTCCACTGGTAATTTTGCAGGGAGCCTTTCTGCACCAAGAGATCCCTGTCCTTGTGCGTGGGTGGGAAATCTGATTTAATCATCTGAGCTCAGGTTCTCCTGCTTCCCCTGCCACTGAAGAGATGCAGCTCAGAGCTCTGAGGTGCTTCAGAAGGAGGCAGCATGCTGAGGAGATCTCATCCCTTCATCTCCCACCACCCCTCATTCATTGCTAATTAATGGTGCATGCTGTACATGCTTGATAATTAGAAACACACTGTTAGTTAGCTGCCAAGCTCTTACTCCATCCTCCTCTGAGGGACTTTCTCCTAGGTCCCTGCTTCACAACAGGCTTGTTTCTTTATCAAGAAAGCCAGAGGCAGGAGAAGCTGTGCTGCAGCCTGCAGGGCCAGGTTTTCTTCTCCATGGAGAGTGCAGCCCTTCTTTTCCATAGATCAGCTCCCTGGGCAAGAGGTACAGGGAGCACACAGAGCAGCCAGAACCATGCTGGAAGCTTTGTATTCCTGGTGTACTCATGCCTGGGATGGCACTCACAAGGTGCCACCTGCCCCAGGGAGTAAAACCCTTAAAGATTTCAGGCTGGTGGAGTCACAGAATCGCAGAAGAGTCAGGGCTGGAAGGGACCTTTGGAGATCATCTAGAACAGTCCCACTGACAGGCAACATCCCCTAGAGCAGGTTACACAGGAATGCAGCCAGGTGGGGTTTTGAATCCAGAGTGTTGATTCCAGAATCATGGGATGGATACTCCACAACCTCCCTGGGCACACTGTTCCATTGCTCTGCCACCCTCAAACCAGTTCTTCCTCAAATCAGCAGAGTCCTCTTGGACCAACCCATGTCTTGTTCCCAGCAGTGCAGTCCTTAGAAAGGCTCTGCTTCTGGCAGTGCCTTCCCCATCCCCAGGATCTGAAGCAGCCCATGAGGGGAGATGCAGTCCCTACTCCCATTCCGTGTGGGAACACCTCAGAGAATCTAAACAAAAGGCACCAGAAACACCTGCTGAAGGGTTCGTGTTTGCAGAGCAGCTCTGGTGAGATGGCAGTGCTTTTGCAGTCAGGGTGGTGCCCAAGGTGGGGGTACATGGCACACCCTTCCACTGATGTCCGTGGATGGATTTTCCCAGATGGATACCCTCGGGAGGAGATCGTCTATCGCTGGAGACGCTACTCCATCGAGGTCTCTGACCAGCGCACCTGGAGGCTCTACCAGTTCGACTTCACGGGGCTGAGGAACACCTCGGAAGTCCTCAGGACTGGGGCAGGTGAGGCAAGGGGAGGCAGCCCACAGGAGCACCACTGTGCTGAGACCCAGTGGGAGGCACAGGAGTGGGGAAGGAAGGTTACAACAGCATGGTCAGAGAAAAAAGCTAAAAATGAAGGGGTAGAGCTAGAGGGAGGAGAAGTGATGGGGATGAAGGTGAGGGGAAGATGGAGCAAGGAGAGGCCAGAACCACTGACATCTGTGAACTGTGAGGTGACAGTGCTGATGTGAATGAAGCTATCCCTAATTGGAGGGTCAGGAGGGAGAGGAGAGGGAACTTAAATCCCTTCTTGTTGCAGTGTGTGCACGCTGTGTAATCTCTGGGTGACACTTATGATTGGAACGGGGGTGGAGAAACCAGAACTTGCAGGTCTTGATCTTTCCTTCCTGTCAGGCTGATGAACACCTGAACTGTGCTTTAAGACACAAGGCTGCATGTGTGAAGAAACTAAATAATGGAAGCTCTTCAGCTCCTCCTCCTCCTCCTCATAATAGCTCACATCCCCTTTCCTTCCCACAGACAACTGGGGAAAGCCTCTGGATTCCTGAAGGTGGGGTGAGCTCTCTGAAACAGCAAGGAGCAGTGCTTCTCCCAGCCTGCAGGAACCTGCTGCTCTCAACAGTGGCAGCCAGGGTAGAAAGGCAGCACAAACTGGGACAAGAAGTGAAAGCGTCTTGAATGCACCAGTGGCCCTGTGATGTTTGTAATTCTCTTTTTTTGGTAATTGCCTGCAAGCTCCATCTTAACCCCAGAGCTGTCAGGTGGCTTTCTTCCAATACTCACTGTGAGCCTCTGAAAAAAGAAAGAACCGCCACTGTAAGTTGCCAAATGAGCAATTAGGATGTACAGCACCACATGCCTTTTCCAGAGGCAGAACCAGACTCTCAGTGGAAGTGACTGAAGGACACCTCCTTTGTCACACTCAGGTAGTTCGTTAGCAAGCCAGGCCATGCAGCCTGTTACAGCCAAAGAGCTTCTATAGAAAAGGAGCCCTTGCAGCAATCAGCTGGAGATAAATGCTGTCTGCAGTTCCTTCCCTGAAACTTTTCCAAAGTGTGTGCTTTTCAGTGTCCTTAGCCAGGCCAGTATGAATGCAGCCTGGTGGCCATATGGACAGCCAGGCAAACAGCCAGCTGGGCAACCACAAAGTCAGCTCTTAAATTAGTCACAAAGACATCAAGCAGGACAGCCACAGTGCCAGCCAGGTAGCCACAGAAGCCACTAGCAACAAAACCAGCAAGTCTCCAAACCTACTCAGCCAGGCACGTGAAGTTAGCCATCTGGGCAGCTACAAAACCAGGTGGACAGGCACTTAAAGCAACAAGAAAACCTCATTAGGAACACCAAATTCTGAAATTTTGATGATTTTTCTGCTTTAGGAAGCCGGATGTTTTGATTCCAATGTCTCTGTTGCTTTTTCCTAGGGGAGTACATGGTGATGACAGTTTCTTTTGACCTAAGCAGACGTATGGGTTACTTTGCCATTCAGACCTACATTCCCTGCATCCTGACTGTTGTTCTTTCCTGGGTTTCCTTCTGGATCAAGAGAGACTCTACGCCAGCCAGGACATCTCTGGGTAAGAGACAGGATGATGCATGTCTGATGCTTGTCAAACTCTGCCAGGCAAGCAGACTGGCAGTGTTGGACTACAAAATCTCCTGAAGCACTTTGCCATTTTCTGGCATTTTTGAGCTTACCAGAGAATATTCCACTCCTTCAGCTTCCTGTGTGTAACACTCCACAGCTCAACCAAATCTCCAGCTGTGCTGGCTTGGGCTGCTGGATTATTTGAGGAGAGTACCTCATTCTCATGGCTTCATCTGAAATCCAAGCACAGCCTTTTCCAAGCTGACAATGGGACATTCTCATGCACCAAAAGGGAGAGGGAGGGGCTGAGCTGTGGCATTGCAGTGCTGCCCAAAGGGCTCCTGTCACATACACATTTTCCACGTTTCCTCACAATTTTCAAGGCTTCTGTGTAGGGCTGCTGACAGGAAGGGTGTAGGGTTAATGGGCAAAGTTGCTCGGCTGCATCCACAGAGCCCCAGGCTCTGGCAGGAGCTGGAAGCCCTGTAGGTACAACCTTTTTCTGTCAGTCACCCCACAGGACCCAGAGAGTGACAACAGCTCTGCCTATTGTTTAGATTTTCTCAGCAAACTGCAGTGGCTCCTTGAGGCAGGAGAAAACGCTTCTGTTGATTGAGTGGTGCTCTGATAGGTGCTGGGGACATCTTTGAGAGTCTTTAACACACTGTGGCTGTATCTGCATTTTGCAGCAAGCTGTGATTCCCGGTGCTGTCCTTCCTATCAGCCCTGCTGGCTCAGCCTTAATTGGAGGTAGCATTCCCAGCCCTGCCTGCAGGTCTCTGTGGGGATGGAGAGGAGAGGAGGGGACATCAGCTATTCAGAGCCCATCCATGATGGCCATGTCTCACCACCTCCCTCTCAAAATTAATTAGTTTGGTGCTCACGGAGGGAGGAGGAGGAGGAGGAGGAAGGTGTCATTTCCAATGAAGGTGAGGGTGTGCCATAGTCTGTGGCTGGTAAAGGAATGAACAGCAAGAGGAAAATGTGAACAGTTCTAGTGACTGTCTCAAAAAACAAAGGCGAGTTTCCCCAGGAGAAGGGCCCCTCTCTATAGGAAGGGACTACAGCCCATGAAGAATAATGTATTCTCTCCACAGCTCCTGTTGTACTTAATACAAATGATCCCCAGCACATTTTGAGCCTGCCAGCCTACATTAGGGAGATGTAAACTGGACCAGTTCCACTGGCACTTCAAAAATATGGGAAGTCACGTCACATCTGCTAATGCAAGTACGGCAGGAAAACATGAAAATCTTTTGCCATGCTCACCCCCAGAGCCACTGAGGTGACCTCAGGAAAGGTGGATTTAGGTGGATGCTAGAGAAGGAGCAACAGGCAGACTTCCTGCTTCTTCCCCACATCCTGAAAATCAGTGGATGAGACCACAGTACCAACTCCTGTAGCTGATCCTTTGTTGGCTCCTGACACTTCATCTCTGGAAGCAGAAACGTGAGCATTGCTGCTTCTGCAAAAGCAATTCCAAGCCCCACTCATGTCAAAAGAAATTCCTTATCACCTCCTACGCACTTGCCCTCTGCATCAAGGAATGGATAGATTGTGAAGAGCTGTCTCTGAAGAATAGCCAGGAGCAGGTTGAAAATTTATGGGTAGGAATTGGACCAAGGAAATAAAGGGAACCTTGTGATTGGTATCTGCTACAGGGCAGCCTGATGACCAGGGAGCAGAACAGCACTGGCAGATTTTTCAGGACATTTTCCAAAGAGCACAAGGGCTCTGAATCCCCAGGTGTAAGAAATCAGGAAAGGAAAGCAAGAGACCAGCATGGATGTGTCAAAAGCTTCTGGTCAGACCAAAGGGTGAGAAGGAAATGCACAGGCATTGGAAGCAGGGACAGGTATCCTGGGAGGAGTACAGGGACACTGCCCAGTTGTGTAGGGATGGGGTTAGAGATGCAGAGGATACTAACAGGGCCTTCTCCAGGTTTGTCAGCCAGAAAAGGAAGGTCAAAGCAAGTTTAATACAATTGGCAAATTTGTAAAAATGGATGAGAAGGAGGCTGAGGTACTTTTTTTGCCTCGGTCTTCACTGGCAGCCTCTCTCTCCACATTCCACAGAGGATGGACTGCAAGACAGGGACTGGAGCAGCAAAGTCCCTCTCACTGCAAGAGAAGATCAGCTTTGAGACTACCTGAAGAATCTGACCATTCATATGTCTGTGGGACCTGGCAAGATACATCCCAGAGCATGGCTGATGTGGTTTCCAAGCCACTCTCCATGATACTTGAAAAGTCATGGTAGTAAGCAGAAAAGGGGAAATATTGCACCCATTTTTTCAAAGGGTAGAAAGGAGGACTCCAGGAACTACAGACTTGTCAGCTTCCCTCTGTGCCTGGGAAGATGGTGGAACAGATCTTTCTAGAAGCTGTGCTGAGGCACATGGAGGACAGGAGGTAAGGGCAAGCCCTGCCTGACCAACCCAGCCTCATGTAGAGTCTGAGTTTCCTGCTCACTTTCCAGTCCACATTGATGGTCTGAGTGATACCTGAGTTTTGAACATCATTCTTCTTCATAGAGCATTGTCAGAGGATTCCTCAAGACCAGAGTCTGGCTGAGCAGAGCCAAAATGGCACCAGACAACCAGAACAGAGGGAAAATGGGGGTGTTTTGAGGGGTGGATGCATGAAGAAGACAGATGTACTCCTTGTCAGTACTAAAGCCAGCGGTTTTCTCTCTCAGGTATCACAACTGTGCTCACCATGACCACCCTGAGCACCATCTCCCGCAAGCACCTGCCCCGTGTCTCCTACATCACAGCCATGGACCTCTTTGTCTCTGTGTGCTTCATCTTCGTCTTCGCCGCTCTCATGGAGTACGCCACGCTCAACTACCTGGTGGGAAACAAGAAACCACTGGAGCACAGCCACAGGAAAGCCAGGCTGGTAGGTCAGAGGGGCAGCAGAGGTGGATGCTGTTACAACCCCAAGCCATTTAAAAATATCCTTCCTGAGCCTGTGTTGGAAACTGCTGATGTGGTTTAGTGCCTGACCCATACTAAGTTCTCTCAGTCTTCAGACCACTCCGTGTGCTCGGCCTGAGAGGTGAGACACAACCAGAAAAAGCAGCTGAGGCTTCCTTAAAACAAGGAAGCCCCTGTCAGAGCCAGGCACCTGTGCTCTCTTCAGAATTGCTGGAGAGCTTATCAGAACAGTTCAGAATGACTCACATGACTGAATGTAAATGCCACTTTAAGACACCTGTATCAGTTTGATCTCTGAATCACAGAGGTAGCTTAGGTCACAGAGATGCAGAAATGACTTTTTTTTTTGTGTGTGTGTGTGGGGATAGTGAACCCATGGTGGTCATCATTCTCTTCATCCTCATCCTCTATCATGAGATCTTCCTGAGCTCATGGCAGGTACTTCTGACACATGAACTGAAAGAGGCCTCTGAACTGGGGCAGAACTGAAACAGAAAAATGTGGGCCAGGCTCATTTCGCAGCACATGCCCCATATCCCTCATCTCCCCCCACCCTCATATCCCAGGGTGGACAGAGCTCTTCCATGAGGCTCATGATGGGCCAAGAGGATCCACACACAGCCTTTCCCCAGCTTTTCTCCAGTAACTGGCAGCAACCAGCAGACACATCTGGGCTGTGTGCTGGGTCTTCAGAGACAGCTGAGCTCAGGGAAATGAGGGAAGAGGCCAGAACAGGTCAAACAGGTCGTGTTTCTGCACTGACTATTATTGGCACAGATGGGGAATCAGTGCAATCAGGTCTTTGCTGAGTCTGTGCCCTGCGGTGCCAGGGAGAACACTCACAGTCATGCAGGGAGCTGCCAGTTCCCCCCAGCACACAAACGTGGTGATTCACAACCAGGTGCAGAGACTGGGGGTGATCAGTCATGCCCCTCCATTGAACTGCACCCATGATGGTCTGATCTATTGCCAGCTGGGTGGGGGCTGGTGTCCAGAACATGTTTTGTCACCTTTTCCTCCCCTTTAACCTGCCTGCGTGTCCCCCTCACAGCCACCTGCCGGTGCACAGGTGATGCCAACCTTCACCACCATCAACATCAACCACATCATGCACTGGCCCCCGGAGATAGAGGAGGATGAGGATGACGACCCCGGCTCGCCGTGCCTGGAGGGAAAGGAGTGTGAGAGGTTCTTTTGCTGCATCGAAGACTGCCAGACGGGAATGTGGCGGGAGGGGCGGGTGCGCATCCACATATCCCGCCTGGACTCCTACTCCCGCGTCTTCTTCCCCACCGCCTTCCTGCTCTTCAACATCGTCTACTGGATTGCTTATCTCTATCTCTAGCCCTTCTTTGTCCTCAGCTGGAATGGACAGGGCACCAGCAAGAGGGGCTTCTGGAGGAGCGTAGAGAACAGCATCTCTCCTGTTGTAGTCAGCTGTCAGTCTGAACAACCCGACCTGGTGATTCCCTCTTCCTGCTCTCTCATCTCTTCTGAGAAGAACCAAACAGCTTTTTTTTTAGCCTTCTAACATATCTTTTTAGAGAATCTACCCTTCCCCAGACAACCCTCTCTCCAACACCACCAGCATTGTACTCCTTGTAAGATACCCAAAAACATCCTGTTCCCATCTCAAGCATTAGGGGTTTTGTAAAAAACAAAATCCCTAATGCATTTCATTTTTCCATCCAATCCTACTCTGAAATTTCAAGGGAAGTGATGGCAAATGGGGTTTTCTGCATAGCTATTAAGACTGCAAAGGAAATAAAATACATCTTACGACTCCTGCACCACTTCCACCAGAACAGACTTTGTGGGGTGCTAGAAGCTCGGAAAGGTCAGAAGGAAATAGTGTGGAAAAGAACAGCAGAGCAGCCTTCCCACAGTAGCTGGGCTTGGCTAAAACATCTTGGGCCTGCCCAGACATCTGATGGTGGCACTGACGAGGATGGAGTTGCTGCAAGCCTCCCCCAGCTCCCCGCAGAGTATCTATGAAGCATTCCTCACGGATCACTCCAGGACACCCACCCACTGAGGCACTGCTGATTCCCATCAGACGGTGATGAAAAGCACTTCACAAGCTGGAAGGGCCCACCTGCCTTCCTGGAGCAAACTCTTCAGGGCCCACGGTGACATTTCTGCCGTGTGACCAGGACTCGGAGCAGGCTCCGCAGTTGGGCATAGCCAAAAGAGGGAGGAAGTCCTTGTGAGAAGGGCCAGAAGAAGCCTCCTGAGCCTGTGGTGAGGTAGTTTTCTCTGGCCTGTCTCACATGGGCTGTGAATCACAGAGGGGCAGTGCTGTCCCACGCAGTGACAATCGCTGATGCCATCAGATCTGTGCTGGGTAGTCAGTGCCAACCTGAGGAGGGGTATAGTAAAGGGAACACACAGCTTCCAGTGCATCCCTGCAGCTCAGATGTGTTCCCCTCTTTATTTTTTTCATAATTGCATAAAACAAGAGTTTTCACTCTAACTGGATGACCCCTCCCAGTTGCCATCATCACTTGGCCTGTTTCCTCATAAAATCAGGAAATGGAGTGAGTTGTCCTTGATGGATTTTAAGAAGGACAAATGTAGTGAGATGGTCCCATCTAAAAGAGATGGAGAAATGCATAGCACAGTTTCAGCTGGGGAGAAACTGCATAATAAAGAAGAGGAAACTCAGGCCCAAGGTCCATAATGTGTCACCTGGCTGCCTCCCCATTTACACAAGCTGCTGATGTGGCCCACAGCATGATTGTGAAAAGCAGTGGGCCGTTAATAGTTACTTACTGTGTAAATTAGAAACAAAAAAAGATCTTTTTTTAAAAAACAGCATGTTTTAGAAAAAAAATTAGAACTTAAAAGGCTTGTCAGGAGAAGAAAGCCAGCATGGCTGCAGAGGAAAAGTTAGGAAAGGCTGGCTCACAGGACAGCTAACAAGGGCAGGAGGTTTTACATATTCTCGGAGAGCAATTTGGTCTGTTTTAAAGACGGATTTTGACACTGTTAAATCTGATCTGAATAATGAAGTGTCATGTTTAATTCATTCACAAATACAGCCTTACCTGGGTTCCAGATGAACAGCTAGAGCATCTTATTAAGTATACAATAGTACAAAACTCAGCTAAGTATAACCTAATGGGGTCAGACCAGCCGAGCTCTGAAAGGGGAAATTGTGCCTGTCTAACCTGTTACAGTTCTTTTAAAATACCAAGTAAGAGATAAAGGTTACTCAGAAGCATAATTTGCTTAGCTACTCCGACAGCTTTTGAAAGGGAGGAAAGAAATTGTGGCGGGCGGTTCTAACTGAGGAAATTGATTTAGCAAAAGAATTATTAAGGAGGTTCTAATTAGAGGAAATTAACTGAGGAGAGGGGGGAAAAAAAGAATTGTTAAGGAGGCTCTAATTAGAGGAAATTAATGTTTTAGAGAGAAAGACACAGAGAGGGAGAAGTCTAAGAAAAGAATCAAAACAACTTGCAGACAAGGGAAGCTGCTGGGTGACAGTGCCGACTCCCAGCCAAGCTGGCTGATGTTCTGCTCCTGGTAGCAAAGCGTTATTAGATGTAGCAACAGAAAAACCTCCTATGACTCAGCCCTACACCGACAGGGAGCTGGATTAAACAGGGTCCTGTGGTCTCTTTGGGGAGCCAAAAGGAAAGAGCATCCTAGATGAAAAGTGGCTCACACGACAGACTCTGAGCGAAGCACGTCCCCACATTGGGGAAGGCGCAGTCAGGGGTGTGTGGGAGGGGACGCCCCGGTGGCAAACCAGGGTCTGTGCCACATACTTCCTCAACAGGGTGGTGGCTCGAAGGTGTGCAGGCAGTGGAGGCTGCACTGAACACAGGGAGCAAAAGGGTAGAAGGGAAAAATTAACAGCACTGTGCAGTGGAGCCCGAGCAGCTGCAATTTGCTGTAGCTTCAAAGCTCGTGGTGAACACATATGATTATCATGGGCACTGGAGAACAGACTTCAGCCCTGAGAGCAGCAACTTGTTGAAATTAGACCTTTTACAAAATCAGCCAGGAGAGAAACAGGGTGTACAAAAACCTAAGAGGATGACAGGGACTCGGACAAGGTAGACTTGAACGATTGTAAGATTTCACCAAAAAAAGATAAAGCCAACACACACCTAGGTAATTTAACCAATGATGGAGGATTTGACAGAGGAAAATAGTCTAGCGTGGGCTGGAGCACAAGGAAGCTGATTACTAAGGCTGGGGAAGGAGGAGGGAGGGGGCTTTTTGGCTTAGGGAAATCTGTGCCCATCATCCATAGCACAATAAATAAAGGCATGCACAAATTCAATCATGTTTTTAATTTTGTATAGTATCAAAAAAAAAAAAAAGGAGAAAAAGGAAAGCTAAGAAAAGCCAAAAAGAAAAATCTGCCATTCTTTTGGAATCACTTTGCAAGGCTCCACTTTCCTTATAGAATGGTTTTCCAGCTATCAGGAGGGAACCCAGGGCACAGAGACATCCAGTAGCCATGAGTTGCCCTGCTCAGCATGGCCCTGGGAGCCAGCCCCTCTGTGCCCTCCTAGGCTGGCATCAGACAGACCAAAGCCAAGGGGCTGAGCTGTGCTGCTCTGGGCAGGGAGGACAGAGGCACCAGGGCTGCTGCAAAGCATTCAGGTTGTTTCAAACACCTGAGTGGCTGTGCTGCCTCCTCCTCTCACGGAGGTTTCAACATTCTCCCCTTCCCAGGAATTTGGTGGAGGAGATTTATGCTGTCAGCCTCACAGCCTCACCAGGCTTCCCTCACCTCCTGCCTCCCCTTGCCAGGGACCAGCACATCACAGGACGAGGGCAGTGACCTGTCCCTCTGTGCTGGGCACTGGTGAGGCCACACCCCAGCTCCTGGGCCAGCTTTGGAACAGAGCTGGGGAAGGGTCTGCAGCACAAGCCTGATGAGGGGAAGCTGAGGGAGCTGGGGGGGCTCAGCCTGGAGAAAAAGAGGCTCAGGGGGGATCTCATTGCTCTCTCCAACTCCCTGACAGGAGGGTGTGATGAGGGGTGGGTCAGTCTCTTCTCCCTCATAACAAGAAACAGGATAAGAGAAAACATGCTCTAGTTGTGCCAGGGCAGGTTTAGGTTGGATATTGGGGAAAATGTCTTCATTGGAAGGGTGGTCAGGCTGTGGAACAGGCTGCCCAGGGAAGTGGTAGAGTCACCATCCCTGGAGGTGTCTAAAAGATGTGAAGATGTGGCACTTGGGGAGATGGTTTGATGGAGTTCTTGGCAGTGCTAGATTTACATTTGGACACAATGATCATAAAAGGTCTTTTCCAACTAAATGATTCTATGATTCTATCACTCTACTATCCTTGTATCCAATGATGGGGACTGGGAATTATGATCTCAGCATTTATGTCTTGTGGCCTTTGTTTGGAATATAAAAGGAAATCAGGAAAAAAGTTTATTTTTCATTTCTCTGCCTCCAATTCCTATTCTTTCCCTCCAAATTATGCCACATATGGAACAAGTTTTAGCCTGTATGCTGTTCAGGACAGGAATTCTGTTACTGTGTATTTGTAGAGGGGGCTGGCACTCTGGGGCTTGGTCCTTAACTGAGATTTCTGGATGCTTCTTATTATACATAATAAACAACATTATACACTGCCCATCCTCACCACTGTCTGTCTACACCTTGTAAGAAGGGTAAAAATTGTCCCCTGTCCTCCTCCTGCTGGGATTACTGGAGCTCGTTAATTTATTTATTTCCCCAAAGAAAACTGCCTTGTTGGAAAGCAGGGAAAAATGTCACTGATACTTTTGATGGGTGGTGGGTATTTTTGGGTTTGTTGTTTTTCTTTAGGAAAGGCAGAAGTTGCTTCAAGTCAGCCCTGCTCAGGAGCAGCCACTTAAAGTCATTATTTGTAAAGCAGGAGAAGGCCTTGCTTGTTCCCCTCAGTCTGTTGCCATTGTAAATAAAAGAACTGATGTTTCCCCAAGTGTCTTGGGGTGGAGAGGGTTTGGCAGTAATATTTGGTGGACTTTATTTCAGCCTTTCAATCATCTCCCCATTCATGCTGGTGGCTTTTGGAGCGATCACAACCCAAAGGACAAGCCCAGCTCTGGAGAAGGCCTCGCTCAAGAGCCACCCTCTTGTCCCTGGGCCCACACAGCCACACCTGTGGCACTTTAATGCTTTAATCACTTTATCCCCCTTTCTAACCCACTTTTGGGTGCCAGTGGAGGTGGTGTAGTTTGTCACTGAGGCACAGGGAGGGAAGGTGCTGCTTTCTGGGTGCCCTGGGGCAAAGGCACCAGCACACAAATGGAGCACCTCCACCCCTCCCTGGCACACTCTTATCCCTCCAGGATTTAGCAGTTCCCAAAATGTTAAAAACATGAGGTCATGAAGGGGGAGGGAAGGGGAGAAGAGAAAGTTATATTAAGTCGTTACTTTTTATATTCCTAATGCAAAGTCATTATAATTTGTCTTCCTCTTAATGCCTCAGATTTGTAGGCCTTGAGAGGATTGAATTTAAGGAGAATGAGAGCGGCCAAAAATGTTCCAAGCTGTGTGCCTCAGGGTAAGGGGGGAGACACAAACACTCCTGCCTGCATGGGGTGGGAGCTGCCTCCCCTCTTGGAGAAATGTCTCCATCACCCCTAGTGCTGCCATCAGAGTGGGTGAGGAAACGAGGAAACCCAGGTACACAGGGGAAATACTCTGTTGCCTGCAGAACTCAAATCTTTCAAAAAAAAAAAAAAAATTTTAAAAAAAGAAAAAGAAAAAATAAAAAAAAGGGCTTTATTTTATCTTTTTATTTTTTAAAGGATTGTGCATGAGAAAATTGACTCAGTTTTCTGTCAGAAGGACTCTCAGGGCTTTCAGGTTGGTTTTTTGTTGGTGGGGGTGCTTGACGCAATTTTACCCCCCTCTACTTGTTTTTTTTCCCTTCTACCCATATCTTCCAGAAAAAAAGTAAATAATAGAGTCTGGGCCCTCTCTGTCCCAGCCACACTTCTGGCACCACCTGAACCTCTCTGACAGTAAGAACAAGGCAGGATGGAGAAGAGCTAGGAAGCCTCAATAGTTGCTCTGAGCAGGTCGGCATAGCAACATGTCCGGGACAGCGCTCCATGGGGTAATTTCCATTCACTTTAAAGCCCACTTGGGCTGCTGGAGTGGTATAAAAGGGACTCAGAAAGAGCCTGTTAATTAGGATTAGCAGCTTCAGGAACATCAAGCCACAGTGCTCTGAGCTGAGCCATTTATCTGAGAGAACTCAAGGCTCTTGACTGCCTCCTTCACAAGGCACAAGATACCACGTGTCAAGGCAGACAGCTTTGAAATCAGATGGCAGAGACATCTCTGAGGGAAGGGCCCTGCCCTGGCTGCTGAAGGGCTCTGCAGCCCCTCTCCTGTGTTCACACCACCCTTTGCTGGGCTCAAGAGGCACAAACCCATCTCATCAATACAAGTTGCACGGGGTGTGAAACCCACAGGGCATGTGCTGGTGCCCCTGGGTGAGGTTTTGGGATGATGCACATGCACATGGATGTCTGAAGAGCCCCAAGAGAAAGCAGCCACTGTGGACAGGAGGTGGCAGCCATGGGTGTCACCATGCTCTTTCATGGACACTTTGGAAAAACAAGGCAGGGACATTTTCACAGCTGCTGGGATATTTTATTCAGCTGCCATAAGGTTCCTGCCTTTCATCATTCTGCTGCATGAAAGGCCCGAGGAAGGTGTAAGTCTGTAAAAATGAAACCCATCTTCGCAGCAGCCTGTGTCACACACATGGGCAAGAACAGGCTGAAGGGAAAGGTTGAGTCATTGCCAGGCTGCCATTGGGCTGATTTGCATCTCTGGAGTGTTACTGACCCTGACAAACCTCCTCAGGAACTTTTGCTGCCACCTCCCCTTGCCAAATGTGTGGTGAAACACAGATGTCTCCCTCACATTATTCTGCTTCTCTGGGTGTTCTCATCTCCTCGGGGTAAAACACTACCTGAATCAGAGATGAGCTGAAGGCAGAGCTGCCCATCTGGGACTGGAGTACCAGTTTCCTGGTATGCATCGCTCTTCCTGGAGAAATAACTTCAGGTCTGGTCAAAAAAACCTGTGGCAGCAATTCAGTCCTTCACACTGCAATCTGTTTTTTAAGATCATGCAGTCCAGGGCTGCTGGCAGCCATGCTCTCAGCTGTGCCCATCACAAAGGAAAAAGTCCTTTGCCATATTGACTGCTGGACCAGGTTCAGGCAGCTCTGAAACACATTTTAAGGCAGAAAGTCTCCTCCCATTTTAGCTACAAAAACTCCCAGTAACCCCAAAGAATATATCTAGCAGCAGAAACTCACCAGGCCAGAAAGTCAGGGAATCCCTGCCCAAGATTCAGCATCTTGAAAACGCTCAGTGTCTGCTGTGCCCTTGCCACGAGGACATTCCATGAGGAACATCCTTCAGCAACCAGCCCTTCTGTCACAGCCAGCCCCCCCAGCACCCAACAGAGATCAGGAGCTCAGGGAAGGAAGTCAAGACAATGTGCGAGAAGGAAAAGCTGTAGTAAGGATTTTTAGTCAGCCAGAACTGTCACACCTCAAAATAACAGGTACAACAACAATTCTAGGTGACTGAATTTCTGAGTAAGACCACACATTGGCCAAACGGGTAGAAACACAGAATTGAAGAATAGTGTAGGTTAGGAGGAATCTTTAAATTCAACCTAGTCCAACCTCCCTGCAATGAGCAGGGAAATGTTCATCTAGATCTGGTTCCTCAGAGCCTCAGAACCTGACCTTGGATGTTCTCAGAGATGGGGCTTCTACCTGAGCAACCTATGCCAGGTTTTCACCACTCTCACTATAAAAAAAAAAAAATTGTCCTTGTGTCTGGTCTGAACTTACCATCTTTTAGCTTAAAACCATAACTCCTCATCCCATTTTGGCACTAAACCAAGGAGCAAAAGGAGCTGCAGAGCCCCTGTACCCCCTCTGCCCAGCACCACCGGGATATTAAAGCCTAGCAGCCGAGTGGAGGAACATGCTGAGTTCATTCAGGCAGTTCTCATTAGTTTCCCATGACTTCTCAATATCCTGCTACTCAATATATTCATCTGGCAGCAAATTAGAGATGAGGGAAAAGTGTCTCTCCCTAAGTCATCCAGAGAACTCAAAACGACGAAGCAAAACCATAACAGACACGGAAACTTCTTGTGAGTCATCATCTTCCCTCCCTTCCCTCTCCCTTTGCAGCATTGCTGATAGCCCCAGGATTGCTCCATGAAGCCTGGAACCAGAAGGTACCTATTCCTGCTTTTTTTGCTTTGATTTCACATAAGAAAAGGAAGAAAGCAGCAGTTGGATCTTTGTGTCTCTCTGCTTCAGACACCTTGTACATGCTCTGCTCAGATTGATGGCCCAGTTATGCCAAATCCATGACATAAATTAACTGTCCCTTTCCCATCATGCCCAATAAGATCTTACCCACCCACCATCCCCAAAAAAGGAGCACCAAACCAACCAAAAAAAAAAAAAAAAAAAAAAAAAAACAAACAAATGTATTCATCAAAGAGAACACCAGAGCAGTTGTGATCAGTGCAAAACAATCCAGGGGTGCTACATATAAAAGGAAGGAAAATGGTCTCATATTTGAAGAACAAAGTAAATGTGTTTGCCAAATCTTCAGATCAGTGTGCTCAAACTGCAAGGCAATTTCTGTGGCATTGGTTTAGCTGTATCCTACCACATACTTCAAATTATAGCTTGATCATCAACTTTCACTGCTCAGAAAGGAAGATAAAAACTTGCTCTAGGCTGCTGTATTTTAAAGAATAATTTCTGATTTCTTTGGCCAAATTTTTCGACAAATACATTTGTCCTTGAGATACTTTTTATTTGATCTGCATTGATATTCACAAAGTAACCCACTTCTCCCTGGCTGAAGGGACTGAAATGTTTGCTACAGAGTCTTCAGATAAGCCATTAATAAATGTTGCTGGGTTTAGGGGTTATAGTGTCACCATTCCTTGTAGACTCACTCATAGGTGGCCAACATCCCTACAGTGTTTAGGACCTGAATTCAAATTCACTACCAGTGTACATGTATATATTAGGGGGAAATTTGGCAGGTTGAAACCATCCCCATCTTTCATTAGCTAGAGCAATAGAAATATCTAGTTTGGAACTAGATAGGAATCTAGATAAGAACATCCAGTTGGAATCCAAAAGTGCAGAAAACTGAGTCCACATACAGCATCCCACTTGTGAAAAGAGGGATTAAGAGAAATGGGGTCTTGGCATGGCACTCTAGAAAGGGAACGCCATGAGCTCAGCTCATCCCTGGTGTGGGCCACCTCCTTTGTGCTCTGTGGCTCCTTCCACTGAGGCTGCTGCCCTTGCAAACTGCAAAATCTCTGTTAAGTGATGTGCAAAAACCATCCAAAGACACAGCAGGTTGCTCACCCTGTTTGTTCCCTAAGCCACATACACACACAAAACCCCTTTTGACACCGAGTACCTCTTGCAGTGACAGCTTTCCCCTGCTGATTGTCCCAGCTCCTCTCCAGGGGGTTGGTTTGTCTTGCTGACTCTTGAAAATACGAATCCAGGAGGGGAGACCTGGAGTGCTGGAGCTCTGGAGTATATGGACCGTGCTGGCTTTTACCATCTTGGTCCAGGCTCTCCAGGAGCAGTGTCCCAAGGGAGCAGAGGTTCATTTGGCTGATACATGAGTTTGCAGGAAGAAGGAAGAAAAGCAGGATGTGACTTTAGAAGAGGTTTTACTCCAAAAGGCAGCAGGTGAATGCAGGTAAGTCACCTGACTTCACATGTAGTTCATGACTTTGGATGGAACAAGCACAGAGCGGGGGGAAAAAAAAAGAAAAAAGAAAAAATATCCAAAAATAATCTAGATTTCCAGCCACCTAAAAATGTATCAGAACAGAAACGACTTCCCACTGTGATCAGATTCTAGAACAAAGCCAGAGCTCTCCTCAGAAGATCAGGTTCTTTGTTGGTGGCCTGAAACAGCCTCTGTGAGTAAAAAACCCAAGGACCTCACTTTCAAGCAATTAAAAAGCCCCTGACCCCAAGCCACCCATAGCAACTTGCTGCAACATTTCTCAGACCCAGGGCTGGCCCTACACAGCCCCACTGCATGGAGACAGTTGAAAATTGCTCCAGAAGCCTCCAGTTTCTGGAGCAGGTCTCCTTCCCCAGCAGTCCTACTGTTCTCCCTCACTGGGGCCCAGAAAATGACATTATACTCATGCTGCATTCAGACATCCTGCTACAGATGACCCTTAAGGGGTCTCAAGTGAAGAGGAAATAAATAGACTGAGGCACTTTGCTTTTCCTCCGTACAATCCGGGGCAGCCAGCACACAGCCAAGCTTTTCCTGCACCCTGAAATGGGAGAGGGTCCCTGGCAGGACCCTCATCTCCTCATCTCAGGGATGGGCAGATTTTTATACTGCAAATTTTATCTTAGCTATAACTGGGAAAAGTAATCAAAGCAAATGCAACAGCTCAGAAGGAATCAGAGTAGGATTAGACATTTATATGAATAAGAATAGCTTCTGCACTTTGACTTGCTGTGATAAAAATAATAAGAACCTCAGTTTTCACGCTCCAGGGCAGAAAAATGATCTCTGAACAAGGTGTTAGAAATAAATTTCCTCTCACAACAGTGTTCCTCAACTGCCCAGGCCACAGCACAGGGTCTAGGGATGTGCAGTAGCCACTGGTAGAGACACAGCTGCCTGGGAGCCCCTGGGCTAGCTCAGGAGCTGCTGCAGCCACGGGAACATGAGATGGGCTGCAGTGCATCAGAAGAAAATGAAGCAAGGCCATCACTGCCTTTTCTCTTTGCATTTCCTTGCTAAATCCTAGTCCACACCAAATGAAGACCAGCGAGGTTGTGCACTGGATTCCAGGGATCTCCTCACTTTCTCTGCCTTGTTTCTCTGCAGAGATGGATCACTGCCACCCCTCGCCTCCTCTTCCCCCCCAGGCTGAGCCTTTAAGTGGTAATGGCTTTAGCTGATTAATAAACTGGCTTGAGACTGCTGATCTCTTTGGACCATTAAACCTTTCCCCAGCGACTGGTCATTAATCCCTCCAAAAGTCCTCCTAGATGAGGTTGTTGTTAGCACCATCAATCCTTTTTAAGGCCTCAATTTGCAGCGGGAAGGAGCAGGGAAGTGCAGGAAAAGGTGCATTTGTCAGGGGGAGCCATCTGTTCCCCGGGTTACAGAGAGCTAAGGCAGAGAGCACCCGGGTGAGGGCTGTCCCTGTGCAGCACAGCCCATCCCCACAGGGCAGGACAGCACTGCACCCGCCAGCTGGGCCATTAAGGAAGGCCAGGAGGAAAAGCTGGCATTTTTTTCCTTAACTGCAGCTCCAAATTTCCTTGATTTGGCTGGGGCCAGAAGGCTCCAGCACGTGCGGTTACCGATGAGTTCCTGCTGGTATCTGCGGAGATGCTCTCAAATAAACAGGTGTGGGACAGCAATCACACACAGCACTGCTACCTACAGACCCAAGCAGTCCCCTTGTCCAAGCTCCTCTTTCGAATTCCAATGTCTGCCTTATTAAAACAGCCACATCTTCAGCCAGACTTGATTTGCCTTAACGCTGACTCTGGAAAGTGGAATTTCAACCCCCCAGTCCCTAGCCCCCTGCCACTTCCAGCCTCTTCCCTCATTGTCAGCACACTAGCCCTGATTATCTTTCCAGGACTTTTCACATCCTTAAATCTCATTGCTTTGAGCTGTGCTTCAGGGCTTGGAAGGAGGATGGTGGCAGTAGAGGTGCTGAACTGTCCCCACCACTGATGGTGGCAGCACTGAAATCATATCTGCAAAACCACAGCCCAGGGTTTCTGCATTTTAACCTAAAACCTCACAGCTGTTTTTTCCCTCCGCTGTGCCTGAAAAGTTGCAACTCTGGGTTTTATGTCCATGTGAGGTTTTCAAAAGAATGTTTAAGATCAGGCTTTATAGATGTGAGGTCATATAAGCCTGTCAGCTGGAACCAAGCTTCAATTGTGGCTGCACACAGAGCAAACTGTGCCGCAGTCTGCTCTGTGCTCCTGCAGATTGCACTGCTGTAAACGATCCTCTGGAGTGGTCACAGAAGGGAAGGGAGTGAGGGGTGATGCTGGTACAAAAACTGGGGACAGCAGTTTCCTTCTGGACTTGGTTGTGTGAGGGATGGCTGCCCAGTGTTCAGGTAACATCAGAGAAAACAGCTTCAAAGCTTAAATTGGTAGCTTGATTTAACCATAATACCATTGCTCCCAAAGCATGTCCAAGAGGGGCAGTGAGAGGGAAAACCCCTGGCACTGGCACAGCTTGGAAAAGGGTTTCTCCATGCTTGGCCAGAGAGCTGATCAGTGCTGTGCTCCTGATTAGACTTCCCATGTCTCTGTGCTTCATTTGCCAGCTATAATTTGGGAATGACCGTGTCAGTTCTGCCCTTTCAGTGTGAGCCTTCTTCTACCACAGAACATGTGGAGGACAGCGGCAACTTCTGAAATAAAGTGACTTTTGTCCAGGCCAGTGTGAGACCAGGTAGCAGCATTAATTAACTAATTAAAACACCTCACNCAAAACACCACATCTTACATTAACAAGCAAAACTTCTCCACGTCCTCATCAGAGGGCCAAATACCAGCTCAGCCCTGTCCTGCATGAATGAGTCACCAGTGAATGGGAACAGGAGTTTTCAGGAGCCATTGTGGCTTTGGCAATGGTTTGGTTGGTGCTGAGCACACCACACATAGCCAGCAACAGCTGGACTCCACAGGGGAAAAAAGGAAACAACCACGCACACATGCAAAAATCATCAGTCAGGCTCCTTCTAAATGATTAATGCAGTGCACAGAGAAAGGCTTTTCAGCTCTCAAATCTTCACATGATTATATAAACCTTAACTCACTGCAGCTACCGAGGGCCTGTGTTTGTTTGTGGGCATTAACAGCTGCTGTGGTGGTATAATTAGAGCAGAGAGTGAGGAGTCCCATGGGGAAACAGAGGAAACCCCAAATTGCTCAAGTCATTTAGACATTCAGGGAGATAAAACACTGCAGAGAGGTTCTGGAGTGAGCAGTGCTCAAGGGAGGGAGAGGTTACAGCCACCACAAAGGTTGTTTCTGCTCTCTTGGGTCCATACAATTAATTATGGTTATTAATTATTTATGATGTTACATAAATAAGTAATAATTAGTGCCATAATCACCTCAGCCACTGAAATTGTAAAATCACAGAATTATTTGAGTTGGGAGGGACCTTAAAAATTATCTAGTCCAACCCCTCTGCCATGGGCAGGGACACTTTTCACCAGACCAGGCTGCTCCAAGCCCCATCCAGCCTGGCATTGGACACTTCCAGGGATGGGGCAGCCACAGCTGCTCTGGCCACCCTGTGCCAGGGCCTGCCCACCCTCACAGGGAAGAATTCCTTCCTAAAATCTAATCTAAACCTGCCCTTTGTCAGTTTAAAGCCATTACCCTTTGTCCCATCACTAAAAATCCTTGTCCAAATTCCCTCTCAAGCTCTTTTGGAGCCCCTTGAGTCTCCCTTGAGCCTTCCCTTCTCCAGGCTGACCAACATGGTCCTGGTGCTCTGTTCCCCAGCCCTCTCTAGGGCATCTGTCCGGTGAGAATTTCCATGTGACCCCGAATTTATCCCTAGAGCATGGCTTCCCTCAAATCCCCTGCCCATTTCTGTGCTGGGGACTCCTATGGGCTGTGCCAGGAGTGCTCACATTTGCTGGGATTTCTCCCTCTCTTCTCCCTGGCTGTGGACATCATGGCCCAAGAGACATCTGAGAATGGAGGACATTGCAGTGACCTGAGATGTTTGGCTTCATCTTGGGGCTTCACAAGCAGTCACCCTCCTCAGCGAGGTGTGACCACACAGGGGTCACTTCCCATCCCACAGCCTCCCACCTCCATCCACCCATCAGGTAAATCAGGAGGACAGGAATGCCCCAACTCCCCTCCAGCCCCTCTCCAATCCATCTCATCAACTGGCACCTCATGCAAGAGGACTCAACTCCACCAAAAATTAACATATTTTGCAATGCCCACACCCTGAAGAAACACCAGCCAATTCACACCATCAAAGAGACAACGCTGAAACCCAAGAGCCAGCTCTTCTTCTCCACATCCAGCCTCTCTCCCCCCACCAGGCAGATGCCAGCTGCTGCTCACAAGAGCCAGGCCCTGGTGGTGACCCAGCAGGTGACATGGCCCAGCCTCCTGGGGACTTGCGTAATGGGGAAGTGTCAGAGATTAGAGAGGAGAGAGCAGCGGCTGCAATATAAAAGCAAACTGAATAATTAAAGAGTGGAGCTGTTCCTTGCAGAGAACAAAATGAAAGAGTTGTGTGATTTGAGCAGAAGTGACCTTTACACTTCATTACAAGGAGGTGGCGTCCTTATAGGGTTATTAATATTTCCAGCTGAATTAGCTTGGGTTAAAAATGGCTCAAAGGAATGAAGAAGGAGAGGTAGAGTGAACAAAAATATATCATTCTGTCTTTTTCTCCTCCTCTTTGCTTTTTACCTCTATTTTTTTTTTTTTAATTTGTTGACTTGAACGCAGAAGGGGCTGAGTGGCCATTAGGAGCAAGGCTTTATTAGAAACAGGGAGGGCTGCAGGGTGACCTGGGTGAGGGATCTTCCCTCCACCCTGGCTGTGCTGCAGAAGAAGCCTGTGGTGCCTCTGTGGCTGTTTCCACATTCACATCCAGGGCACAGACAGGGTTGCCACTGACTGAGCTGCAGAGACATCACGGGACTGACACTCAGGTGGCTTTGAGCCAGTGGTGGAGCTCAGTCCACACGGAGTCAGCAGGATCTCCTAGGGCAGACCTGCTCCTGTGGCTACTGTTCACCGCCCTGTGGGACAACTGATTCCCCTTCCCACAAAACATCAATGTGGAAATGGACAACCCTGGCACGAGGGACAGACAAATACCCTCCCTCCCAAACAGAGACAAAGCCAGGGCCTTCATTAAGGCTATTTTAGCAGAGGGCAGACCACGGAAATCCTGCAGAAAATAGAGCTGCTTCAGTTCTGTAGTTTCATGCAGACGTTCATACACCCATGGGAAAGGACCTTCACCTCAGCGTGTCCCAGCAGGGGCAGCCCCACACAGCCCCACAAAACCATGGCTCCAAGAGAGTCCCAAAACACTGGGAGAATTAAATGAGTGAAGTTAAGCCCAGCAACCTGAACCTAAATCCAAGCTGCAGTTTTGCTGCTCAGAGCCTCGAGGTGAACACAGTTGTGCTTTTTGCTCTGATCACTCAGTCTCATATCAGTCCCATCACTGAGATGCAAAAGCATTGCTGCCTTGATAACACAGCCACACACCTGCTTGTTTCTCCACAAGCCTGGCCTGAACAATTCCTTTTACTGCTTCTCTCTGCCCAGCAATAACAGGCACCAAGAAAACCCACCAGAGCAAACAGAAGGGGAGAGAAACACAAAAGCAGGTGCACATCAGTCAGGAGGGAGGGTGCTGTGGTGCAGCCTGCAATCACACCCAGGGGCTGCATTGTTTCCTTCCACACCATCCCTCCCACCCTCCCAACAGCTCACCTTCCCCTGCTCCACCCGTGGAGGGGCCCTTGCAAATTTAATGCAAAAACACAAATCAAATAAAGACTCGAGGCTTTTGAAGCGATCATGAAATGGACACGGCGGCAGCTGCTTCTCCTCCAGTGGCTGCTGAATCACAGCCCCTCGCTTATTTATAGGCCTCCCCAGGGTGCTCGCAGGCGAGCCGATGACAAATGCCAGAGAACATCCACCCTCACCCCCACAAGGTGTTGCTATCCTGGCTGCAAAGGAGGTGCAGAGCGAGGAAACAACACCCTGTCAGCTGTGCCAGACGGGGGGAGTGGAGGCAGGAGAGCACCCAAGGCACCTGGCCCAGCAGCCAGTGCCTCCAGCATCATCACCTGAGTGCTGCTCCCAGCAAAGCCCTCACCCTCCAAGGTGCAGCTCATGCCCATCACTAATTCCCACAGGTTTTGATGCCATCTTCACTTTGACAAAGGGCAACACTCCTGTGACCACAGTAAAGAGGACAGTGGTGCACAGAGCAGATTTATCTGGGTTCTGAACCGATTCCAGGGATGGAGGCCAGGATGCTGATGCTCCAGAGGGAAAAGCAGAAATAGATGCTGAGACCCAAAGTTTTCCCCTTATTGCTGGAGGCTATTGCACATGGGCCAGGCATTGAACAGTTCCAAGGGCAAGAGAGGGGAAAATTCAGACTTAATATGGCCTTGGTGCTAGGAAAAAACATGAATGTGAGGTAGGAGGAAGGAAAAGGCTGAATCTTCCCCAGGCTGGGTCAGGGAGGTAGGAACACCTCTCAGGGAAAGCCTGAGTGAACAGTACCACCTTGTCCTGTCCTTAAGAGCATCCCTTCCAGGTGATCTCCACCAGGGCTGTGCTCCAGAGGGAAGAAATAATTTCCACTGCCATAGTGCCAGGGAGCTCTCTCTGGATGCATCCACAAACTCTGGTGCTGTACAGCTGACAAAAGTAGAAGTCAGGCAGCAGGATCTCCATTATCAGAGATGATTCACAGGCCACAGAGATCACAGCTTGCCTTGTAGATGTCACTGGGACCTGGCAGTCCAGGAAAAGCATCTTATTTATAAACTGGGAGGAATTATGACTGCTGAGGTATAGCCCACACGGGAGCTGCTGCCTGCTTTCTGGAATAGAATGACTGTAAATGATACACGAGGCTGCAGGACCCATCCCCAGGGCTCTCTAGCTAGGGAAAGGGCCCCTGGGCAGGTGTGCAGAGCCCTGTCTCTCACAGCCAGACCAGGGCTTCCATAGGCTTCCTGGTGTTAGTTCCACTGGGCTGCTGTAGTTGGTTTTTAATGCAAATCATCATTCATAGATTAAGTCTGAAGTGGCTGTTTGGACTGGACTTGTTGTCTGTGAACACTATCACACAGGCTGAAAAAGCAATGGGATTTACAGGGAACACCCAGGGACTTGCTCTGGTGCAATTCCAGGTGGCCCCAGGAAAGGCAGTGAGCTGCTCTGTGAGGGAAGCTGGGATTGCTGTGGAGTTTCTGGGATGAAAATCTCTGAGGTCTGATTTAGGGCTGAGCTCACAGTGAGGCCAACAGGACCACTGATACAGCTCTCCCTCGATTCTTCAGTTTCATGATGTTTGTAAGTACACAGTTCCAGGTCTAGGTGGAATTAGCTGATGGCATAAAATGTTTTTGAAGCATGAGCCGGAGTCAGACATAAAGGTCATCTACGTTTTGTTTTCTTTGTTTCAACTTTCTTTAGCCAAACCCATGACTGATCTGAAAGGACTAGAGGCAGCAGCATTCCCACACACCTGGCTGAGATCCACTGGGAGATGCAACTGTAGAGCAGTGGGGAGAGAAAGAGGAAAGAGCTAGGAAGAGAAGAGGTGCAGAACACTCCTTGCTAATCTCAACCAGCAAGTCCCACTTTAACTCCACTAACACAGAAAGCAGTAACAGCAGTAGCTCATCATCTGAAGACTGTGACACGAAATTTATCTTTTTTCATTGCTTTCACAGCAATTTTGCACTGTGTTTGATAGCTGATGTGCATATCCAAATTCATGCAGCCCCACCACCCCTCTCCCTCTGCCTACTCACACTCACCCACGCTCTTCTGCGTGTGACTCAGGATGAAAAGGGATTTGGAAAGATGCAGGGAACGTTTACAAGCCACCCACCGTTTCACCCCCAGCCTGGATGGCCACATTAGCATGTCCAGGTTGCATTTTGAGGCAGATCCCTGGGACAGGCTTTTCTTCTGTCCCCTGCACAGTCAGGCACAGAGCAAAGCTGCACCAGCTCTGCCTCAGGGCATTGCAAGGCTGGCTTTGCTTTAAGACGTGGCAAATTCCCCAAATTCCCCAAATTCCCCAACTTCTTGCTCGATGCCTTGACCATGTATTGGTCCAAGAGTGGTCACTGCAGCAGACCCCAGAGACCTCCTGCACATGGTGTCACCATAAGGAGGTCACTCGGTCACCCTGCAGTGTAGGAGGGTGGGAGACATCTCCAAAACAGCCACAGCCTGCCCCATCCAGGAGCACCAGCAAAAACGTGACTGTGTGAAAGTCTGTGCCTTTTTCTGGGCAGGTTGGGCTCCGTGTAGAGGCTTGAGCCTGTGAATTCCCCACTAAAATCTCTGCAGCGTGGGAGCACTGGTGCAGGTCCCCCCAGCACAAAACCAGAAGCAAAAAATCCCCCAGCAGAGCTGTCAGGGACTGACAGGGGACAAACTAACCAGATTTGGGTGACAAACCAAAGCCAGCCTCCCCCCTTAACAGCGGTGTTGAGAAGCCATTTAGGGGAGTGTGTCACCACTAACATCATCCTGTTTCCATGGAGACCAGATTAACAGAACTGTGGAGAGAAGCTGCACTCCTAATCTCTCTCCCGAGAAAAGAGCTTGCTGATACAAGAGACTTTTAAACATCTTTAATCCAAATTCAGGGTTTTCCTTTCCATGTTGCCTCTAATCCTTCTAGAGGTTACCAGCCCCTTTCAGCCCCGAGCCCAGCACAATAGCATCAAACTGTGCAGGCACCCACAGCCTCTGCAGTCCCTTGCTAATAGAAAATTTGCTATCCTTCTCTCCAAAATTTGGCTGTCTTAAAAATAACAATTTTACCAGGCCATCATGTGCAAGGGTTCTGAAAAATTATGTCTTCATTGGTGCACTCAGCCTATTTTCTGGAGATGGAATTAGACCCTGAGGACAGAGATGGAGGCACCTTCTCTCATCAGCAAAAAAATGCAGGTCCTGCTTTCTGCATTGTGTGAGACACTTTCCATTGGCTTTTTTCTCCTGAGCTTTTGTCTCTCCCGTCTAGCATCCCAGACAAGATCAGGTCCCACAAGAACACTGGATAAATTGCCCACTGGAAAGGATCACTGCAATTGCACAGCCTAACCTAAGGATTTAGAGGATCACAGAATGGTTTGGGCTGGAAGGAACCTTAAGGACCATTTGGTCTAACTTCCCTGCCATGGGCAGGGACACTTTCTACTATCCCAGGTTGCTCCAAGCCCTGTCCAACCTGGCCCTGGACACTTCCAGGGATCCAGGGGCAGCCACAGCTTCTCTGGGCACCCTGTGCCAAGGCCTCAGCACCATCACAGGGAAGAATTTCTTCCCAATATCTGATCTAAATCTACCCTCCTTCAGCTTAAGACTATTCCTTGTAAAAAAATCCCTCTCCAGCTCTCCTTTCTCTTTCCCTCCAGACCACAAATTTACTTCTATTTTGGGAGGTAGGAGCACAGTTACCCTGTTCTCTACTTCTACCACCCCTGCAGATTTAAGCACAGCAGAACAAGGCTGGCTTCCCCTCCAGGCATTTTTTGCTTGGTCTGTCCTTTTCCTGGTGGACAATTCATAACTTCAAATGCTTCAGGAGTTCCTACACCCCCCCTGCCCATCCAAGGCAGGCATTTTCAAACTACCAGCTAGGGCCTTTGCCAAACAGCTTTTGTTGGGTGTTTTTTTCCAGCAGGATTCACGCTGATCAAGCCTCCTGTACCTCTCCAAGTCCCCAGGCAGGTGGGACACTGCCCACAGCCCTTTGTGCTCTCCATTGAGGCCTCACTGAACACTCCACATGTGGCTCATAAAGCTCTCCAGCTGTGCTGAGTCAGAGCCATTTGGAACATCTCTGCCTGCTAAACTGAACAAGGCATCAAAGGCTCTGCCACCTTCCTGTTGCTTCCAGAAGTTAAAAGGAATTTGACTACTTGCCTTTACCCCAAAAGCTTGTCAGGAGGATCATGACAGGCTTTGACAGTGCCAGAGTGATGGAGAAGGAGTCAGTGTGACTGGGAAAGTACAGTTCAATCTCGATTTCCTTCCTGCTCCCCTTGCCAGAGGGGTTGGTGATTGTAGCAGTGTGTCTCCTGTTGACAGGGTGACCAAATTACAATAGAATTTCCAGGTACTCTTTGTCTCCTAAAAAAGGCAAAAACTCCAGAAACTTCTCTTCGAATTCAGTACAGAGACACCTCATAGGACCCTTTGCCCTTCACCTCAAACTTGGGGCCGTTCAATTGGGCCAGAGCCAAGAAGTCCCGCCTGAGCCATTGGGTAGAAAAGGGACAGAACAAAAGATTTGATCGCTTTTGTGGGGTGCTTAGCAGGAGCAAGCATCTCTTGCCCTGGCACAGCTTTTCTCTGTAAAGAGTTTGTTATTTTGTTTCTTATTAAACCCTTTTCTGTTTTAAACACCGCCACAAGAGCATCCTGCTCATTTTGAAGCCATCCAGGTAGCTGGGCTATTCGGGAATGAAGGGATCGCTGAGAGCTCATAAGATCTGGCTCGAAGCGAAACTCTTCAGGTGATGTTGTGCACATCTGGAGCAGAGCTGAGGCTTTGCACAGCCGGAGGCCTGCAGTGTGTAACTCAGCTGTGCTACAAGAGCTCGCCTCCAGCAGCCCTCCGGCCCTTCCCTGGCACTGTGTGTGCTGCTCTTGGGCACACAACACACAGACAAGCCTCGAGCTCCCCAGAAGCTCTGGAACAGGCACACCATCGATCTGGAAAAGGCCAGGCTGAGGCACAGCTGTGTCCTACAGCTGTGGGCAATGAAGGGTTAGCTCCTCTCCAGGCTCTCAAGGCACATCTCTGAAGCATCAGGCTGTTTCTGCTCAGCATGTCTGATTTCAGATGAGAGCTCTGCTGTGGGGTAGAGCTGGCACGTGGGATAAGAGGGAATAAAATTATACACGGGATATTTTGGTGCAGGGTTTCCTACTCCTACTTCCATTGTCCTCCTCTGACTGAAGGCTCCATCTGCTTTGTTCATGGCTGGGCACAGAGGCTGGAGGGCAGCAGAAGGGGAAGCAAGGGCTGAGTTAAAGCAGAGTGCTGCAAAGGCTGCATCTGTAATACCTGCAGCTACAAGAGACTGGCTTTTGGGTAGTTTGGTTTGTTTTCCATTTTTTTAATTATTATTATTGGCTGGGTTTGAGATTTTGGGGAGGATGTTTTGGGTGGTTTGGTTTGGCTTTTTGCGGCCTTTTTTTTTGTTTGATTTGTTTTGGGGTTGGTTGTTTTGGTTTTGGTTTTTTGGGGTAGGTTTTTTTTTTTTTTTTTTTTTGGTTCTGGTTTGTTTTGTGAGGTTTTTTTGCTATTGGTTGGCCATAAAGCCCCTGGGCTCTGCCTTGTATCCACAGGCACTCTTGGCCAGGACTTTCATCTCCTCCATCCCACCCATCTCTCTGAACAGACAATGCCCAGAGCAGAAGAGAAAACTGTGGATAATAATAATAATAATAATAATAATAATGTTTGGAGCAAACCGGTTGCTCTGCCCCCACCAGAGCCACGTGCAGAGGCACAGTGACCACAACCAGGCACTTTCAGGGAGGATGCTGTGCAGTGTGTGCTGGGGCCAGCACTGCCCTGGCTCTGTCCCTGGCTGCCAGAGGAGCTGGGTGGCAGCAGGGGGTGGGGACAGAGCTGTCCTGGGCACAGCACACGGGATGGCACCGCTTCCCCCCCGAGATGCCACACCTGGCCGAGCGCCGTGCCAGGCTCTGGGGCACCTCTGTGCTGGGTGCAGGGACAGCGAGGGGACTCTGCTGAGTCGGCCCCGCTGTCGGGATGATGTGGCTCCAGCGAGGGCTGTCACGCTCCGCCACCGTGGCTTGTTTTTGCTGGCGGGCAGGAGCTCAGGCACGGACAGGCGAACCAAGGAGAGGGAAGCGGGGAGGAGAGGGGACAGGCGAGATAAATAGGTAGAGAGAGGATAATAAAGGAGGACAGCTGGCCTAGAAAACTCAAGAGATAAATCGGCAAGGGAAAAAAAAATAAAAATCCTGAAATTAATTCCCAAGTGTGAGGCTCCTGCTGAGCCTGCAGGAGGAGAGGCACGTGGTGGCACCCACTTCATCTGTGGCCAGCACAGCCACGGCAGGCAGCTGCCACAGCCCCTCACAGCAGCAGGGTTCAAGCCATGGAAAAGCAGATGGCTGTCCCCAGGAGCAGGGGACCTGCTTGGCAGGACAGGGGTGGCTGCTCAACCCACAGACTCATCAGCCTGGGCCATGCCAAGCCTCTGGTGCCTGGGGGATGCCAACAGGGCTGAAGGGACCAGCAGGGACCCGTCTTTGCCTGCCTATTCCAGTCCTTTCCCTACCTTGCCATTATTTCAGACTCCAAACCCCAAGAGAGGAGCTGGACAAGTGTCCCTGCGCTGCCTTGGTGCAGCACTAAACCCCACAGAGCTCTGTGGAGGCCAGAGATGAGGCTTGCCACCCTCCCAGCTGGGCCAGCGTGTCTACACAAAGCACCAGCAGTCCCCAGAGCAGCTGAGGCTAAAGGATATTTTATCATTCAAATGCTGTGATGCACCATAGCACAAGATGTAGGGAAGTTCATTAATCTCCACAGTAGCAAAGACACCCAAAAATGCACCCTGGTGACCTGAGCAGGATCTCACAGGAGGTCCGTGGCCCAGGCAGAGACAAATCTCTCTCTCAGCTCAGCATTTTTCCCGTGCAGATGAAGCTGGCACATAAACACACAGCACTGGTGCCTTCACAGATGGCATCAGCAAAGTCTCCCAAAGTTGCAAAGATGGAGGGAAAGTTAGAACAGGATGAACGTGTCAGGTTTTTTTTCTGGTCCCAACAAGTGTGGGAACCCAACCCCCTGGGCCCTTTGGAGGGGGTTCCCCTGCTGAGTTCTTTTCCAAAGGTGAAGAACGAGCTGGACTCTCTTTTCTCTTCGTCTTCAGGGTTTTGTTTATTCTTAAATTCAGCACACTGTCTGCACACCAGACTCAGCATGCAAGAAGCGAGGCACAAAATGGACAAAATGTCTCCAAACCAAGGCCTTTTAAAGCTGTTTAACCCAATTAACTTCTAACACATGCTTTGTTTCTACTTTTCTACCAATAACTTCTACTGATCCATACACGTAACTTCCACATTACTACTCACACTAACCAATAATTTTCTGCCACAAGTACTGCAGAAAATGGAGCTGAAGAGGGACACGAAGGAAGAAGGGACAACACCCAAAATCCTCCATACTGAGTCCTATTCACTCTCATATTAAAATCCTAAAACCCTAAATTCTTCACTCTGTGAAAAACTACTACTACTACTACCTATTACTGCCTGTGTGCTCTAACTCATCCCAAAGTTCTGGCAATTTTTCCCAGGTACGAAGGTTAAAAGCAGTGTTCTGCTGAGGGTCAGAGTTTCTTAAAACAGGCAGAGAAACATTCCCTGTGCCCTGGATTCCAACATGAATGAAACGCGGGACCAGGGAGCGCCTTATGCTTTCCAGTTGGACAGAAAAACTACGAAAGGGAACCGATCAGAGCCTTTATTCCCTTCCCACCACGCTGCCCACAAGGCTCTCCAGCCTGGGAAAGGCAGCTCACGCTTAATCCTCCCCACAGATCCTCGCACCCTCCCTGCAGCGCCTGGGGCAGGGCTGGAGAAGCGCAAACAGCCGCTCCCAAGTCAGGGCTAAGTGGCAGCTTCCCATTTCCCCAGCTCTAATTGCCAGCTGAGCAGCCGCTTAATCTCCCAGAACGTGCTGTGATAAGGGTGCTGCTGAGTCCCCGTAATTGCTTAAGAGCTGCCATCGAGGATGCCGGGAATTGCCCAATTATTCTCCCCGGTTCCTCCACACCCCACATTTCCTCCCTTCTCCTCTCTAAGTTTCGTAAATCAGAAAAGAGCTGCCTTTTTTTTTTTTTTTTTTTCCCCGCCCCTCTCAAAAACAGCTGGCACAGGATTTCTCAGCGGTTCGGTAGGGATGAAGAGATTATATCTGGGTTGGCTAATCCTGTGTGGGCAAGAAGAAAATGAGGGGAGCAGCAGTGGGATCCCAGTGGATGCAAAGGGGAGGGAAGGCTGCACTCACAGGTGATGGTTTGAACAGAATTCATCCCAGCAAGCCAGCACTGGCCCTGAGTACAAATCACATCCCATTTCCAGCTCCTCAATGGCTCTATTGAGTAATAAATCACCTGCTCGTCCGAGCTGGCTGAAGCATTCACACTCTCACAGTATCCTTATTCAGCGCTGAGAAGTTAAAACCTTCCTGCCAAGGCCAGCGGGCTGGGGAGAGTCAAATATCCAAATCCTCTCAGAGCTCAGCAGTGAAAAACAAAACAAAAAAAACCCCAAAACCCACAAGACAGAAAACAAGTCCCTGAACTGCAGATCACCTGCACATCTCCATTTGTTCAGCTGTTTTTCTCCAGATGATGCAGTGGCCCAAGAAGTCATCTGGTATCATCAGGGAGGCAAACAAGCCCGGCCACTGCCTAATCCAAGGCTGATCTGCACACACAGGCAGCAGGACTCAGCTCCCAGCCCCTGGCCATCTCTGCAGCTGTTCAAAGCTTGGTTGTCTCCCTAAATGCTTCATGAGTGTCCCTTAGATGCCATTTTTAAGCCCCAGAATGGCAGCTCTTCTTTGAATTTACAACACAGGCAGAAGCCTTCAATGCCACCAGAAGGACTGAGGGACTCAAAGTCCATTAATTTTTCTGGGATCAGGGTTGTTCTTCTGTAAAGGGTTCCTAGAAGTTTGGATACAGACACATTAAAGATGCAGCACCTCCTGCAGGATGCCCAGTCTGGACACCCAGTCGGGTCTGGGTTATTTTGTGCTCTGCACTGCCAGCTCATGTCCTAACCCACCTACAAACAGCAATAACCACAGCACCTCCACCTCACAGCCCACTCCTATTTCCCCCATTCCACGCCTAGAAGGCAGCAGGTAGAACCAGTGTAATGCCAATTCCTGCACTGGTTTAGTGCTGGAAACCTTTCAGTGTCCCCTCTCAGCTCGATGTGAGCTAATACTGACCCCAAAGCCACAGAACACAAATCTGCCCCATCCCACTCATGGCAAGCTGGGAAGTGAGATGAACCAACAGAGGATGGAGATTCTCAGCAAGGGAGGGGAAAATGGAGCAGAACAGGAGAAAAGATGACTTAAAATCCTTTCAACTCAATGAATGTCACCCATGTTGCAGGAGAAGAGTCAGGGATCTCTGAGGCAGATCTGAGCTAGAAGTTAATTTACTGAGTGGGTAATAGGCTGGTAAATAAGATGATATTTCAGATTTGCTGATCTCTTAACGCTCACACATCCAGTCATAGCTATTATACTTTGATATAAGCTGCAGTTTGACATATAAAAAAAGAATAACAATGAACACAACACTACTTTAAGCTAATGATTGATTAATCAGATTGATTAATTAAGCTGATTAAGTTAATTATTAACAAGACTACAATTAGGTGGAACATCTAATTCATGGCTCTGGTGGCTGTTGGTGACCACCTGAGCAGATTTTCTCACCAGTGATGTTTTCCATCTTTCTTCACTCTTGCCATGACATGGTGGGTCGGGACTGCATAGTTAAAGTTGCATCCCATAACTTTAATAAAATTACAGATACAGATATTTGAGGGATTGTGCATATTCTCTGTAGATAGAGAATCACAACGGGCTCTCATGCAAACACATCCAAGCACAGCCCCAGAGGTCTCTCTGGGATGTATTTCAAAATGACAAACATTTTGTTCAGTGTCAAGACAAGTGTCTTGGGTTTTAACAGTGTTACACTCACAAATAAATCCTTGTTGTTTCTGCACCACACATGTGGCAGCTGTGACAGTTTGCCATTTGTTCCCATTTCACTGGGCCCATACTCCAGGTTCTAACAGAGTACAATTCCATGCTGGTTCAATCCCAGTGCAATGACTGGGTTGACAGAATCATTTAGGATGGAAAACACCTCTAAAA
The DNA here is from genome assembly GCA_013396995.1 of Dicaeum eximium. Taxonomy (NCBI): domain Eukaryota; kingdom Metazoa; phylum Chordata; class Aves; order Passeriformes; family Dicaeidae; genus Dicaeum; species Dicaeum eximium. The sequence goes on from VWZP01003081.1 coordinate 508,812, forward strand.
TCATCAAGTCCAGCCATTAAACATGAGTTAAGATAAAAGATAACTCTTATCTTAAGGGTTAAGATAAAAGCTGTGGCCCTATTTCTGGTAGGGTCATAAGTGAAGTTTAGTAGATAGCACCAAGAGAGAAAATACTTTTAAAATTAATTTAAATATTTTTAAATACTTCTAAAGTTGAAAATATTTACCCAAATTACCTTTTGAAACTCAGTGTGTAAGGTGCCCTCATCACCTTCCCTTATTGCTGTAGTGGATTGCACCTGCAACTGAGCTTGGATACAGCTGAGAGCTATAAAAACATTATTCTGGGTGATGCCAAGTGCATTTACAGTTAGGTGAGGGTCCTTTTCATTAATTCTTTGCCATTTAGACAATATACCAGCCAAGAGACACTGACTAGTTCCTAATGCCAACAAAGAAGATTTTAAGGGGTGTTCTTGTTCATACAAATTGCTTGTTGCCAAGCTTAATTTATTTGCCAAAACTTCAGCACCCATGCTGTTTATTTAATAGTGCTAATCCTGTTCCTGGGATGCCAGTCACACCTCCCCTGGCTCATTTTGGAGAGGTGAGGGCTCACCTGTGCAGCCCTGTGAGCAGCCCTGTGCAGATGTATGCAGGAATGATAAGCAGGAGGTTTAAGCACAGAGATATTAACCTGCAGTGACAGTTCCACAAGCCTGAGGCTCCATAATGGATTAAGGATCACTTGCTGCTGGCCTGTCTTTTTAATACCATTGGGCTCAATTTCAGAAATCTCTGGAGTTAAGATTCCAACAGGTCCAAGAGGTAGCAGGATACATTGTGGGGGTTAAGGTAATTTTTGCTGTGCAGATATAATTTAACTTAAACTAGAATTGTTTGTATCTCCAAGATAAACAGATAAATTATGTCTGACACCATTTCTCTTCCCATGTATTCCTCTGCTGTAACACTAATTGAACAGCTACCAGCCTGGTTAGGTCTGTACTCCTTTTCAAAGGAACCACACTGAAAACTAAGTAAATTTCCACTTCATTTTTGGGAGGTTGTCTTTCACATATTGTGCTTACATTCCCCTCTGCCAAATCCACATCAATGGGTGAGACTCCTAAATTTGTACAATTACAGCTTGCTTTTTAGTGATTGTCATTGCAATGGACTCAGGCTTAAACATGATTAGTCCCATTACCAGATTGATTTGTACAAATAAAAGATCTGGGGGTTTTCACCCCATGCATCAGGCTTGTTGATGGATAAACTAGATCTGGGTCAAACAGCTGGGTTTGGGATTTTGGTATAACCCAGCATGGGTCCTACAAAGGGAAATGGGACAAATCTCAGTGGGGAGACTCCAAACTGGTTACTCCTTCTGGTGAGTGGCTCAGGTGTATCCACCCAACATTAATCTGATGTTTAGCTCCACTATTGTCTTTTAAGTTGGTCTCTTTTAATAATGGGATAGAGTTTTAAAAGAGCAAGGGTTCCAGCTTCAAGGCCTGGGGTCTGTGGGAGCTGAGACAGGGTTAAAAAGGTGCTCAATGAATATATGGGGGTGGCAGTGGTTTGTCTCATTCCTGAGGGTCTGTTCCCTTGCACAGTAAGCTATTCAGTGTGTGATGGAATGTGATTCGTTGTTAGACTCTGGTTCCCTTGTTAAAAACACCCCTGATCCCCAAAAGCCACCTCTGCTCCACCTTGGGTTTCCTAGGATCTCCCCTAGTCAAAGAGACACCCCACAAATACCCAGTTCCACTCTTGCCAGGCTTTTGGCCATTTCTTTCTTGCAAGAAAGTTTTCCAGTTGAAGAGGGTCCTACAGAATGGTTCTGGTGGTATTTCTTTGGTTAGCCCCCTGGGGCCCAAGTGACACTTCAATTTTAATAAGAGGAGCCACCTTAAACTACAATTCACCTAATTCACTCTCTTCCCTACTCTCATCCCTGAATTCCCAGTCAGGGTCCCTCCATATATCTCCATCCCAATCTTCTGGGGATGCAATTAACTAATGGATCTTTATAGGACCTAATATATCACATCATAAATTCTAATTTGTCCTCTATTCTTTTTCCTTCCCCTCACCCCTGGTTGTTTCTGCAATTGTTCTATTCACTGAGATAACAGCTCCTTTTGTCACTTTCTTTGTTCAAACTCATCTTGTAACAGTCTCATTTCCTTTTCTTTGTATTCCTTACAATGACACGCTGCTTCCAAACACATTTACAACATCTTGCATATTATTCCCTTTTCTTCACAGTTTTTCAGTTTCTCTCTCATGCAGTTTAACTGTTCCTCCATCTTTACCCCAATTACACCAATTTTTGGACGCTCAATCCTCAAAAAGTCTTGGAGAGGATCTTATTCCATGCCAGTAATTGAATCTGCCACCCTACTGACTGTGCCAATTTTGTCACAGAAGAGCCAGAGATCACTCAGGTGGATCTGAGCTGCTGGTTAGTTTATGGAGTTCTAGATCAGCAGATTTAGGCATGCAAGTCTCAGTCCTGCCTTCCACCTGCATGCAGCAGAGACAGCCTCAAAGGCTGGACCGTGACCACACCACCAAGTGACAGGAGGATTCTGTGCTTACCCAGCCAGGCTTCTCATTGCACTGGGACAGAGCAGCCCAGGATGGCCCCAGAAGCTCTCTGGGGACAAAACAAGCCAGGGAAAGAGGAGTGCAGAGGTGGGAGGGCACCCATCCCAAGTGAGGCTGCCCTTCCCTCCCCCCACATCCCCAGAACCCACAGCATCTGCTTGGGAATGGGATCATCCCAGGAAGAGTCCCCAGCTCCAGCTATGGCCTAAGGAATGCAATCCCATTGCTGTGCTCAACCCAGAGCTCTCACATTCCATAAAAACAACGGAATTCATTCCCATCCCAGCCCCTGCAAAACAGAAGCATGTCTAAGTCCTTTCCCATCCCCAAGGTTTTCCCAGTTTTTCCCCCAATAGAGAAGCCAATCTCAGCACTAAAACCAACCAAAATCCCAGAATTCCAGCTGTCCTTGCATCCTTTAAGGGATTGTGGAGCATAATTCCTGCATCCCCACTGAATAAGGAAGAGAAGACCAAAATCATGAAATCATTTTGAACCTCAGAACACCAATAAATCTCTAAAATAGGAGCCACACCTCGTTTAGGATTCCTTTCCACAACCTTCGGAAAATCCACCTGGTACCTCCCAAATCCAAGTGCTTGGAGGTTTGGCAATTGCTTCCAGGTGACAGCAGCTCCACAGCCCCAATCCCACCCCTTTCCCAGAAGATGGATTCCCATCCAAAGCCACCTGGGGTCCCTCCCACCCCACAGAGAGCACCAGGAGGTGACAGAAATGCTTTTCTCTTTATTGGCATTGGGATCACGGGGACATGCCCGGAGGACAGAGCCTTTCCCGGCACATTCGCAGGAGCATTCCCAGGGCAGTCAGGCTCAGCAGAGCCGCTGCCGTCAGCAGGAGCCCCTGGATCACCACGGGAATTCCGCCAGCAGCACCTGCAAGGGACAAAACCCTCTCCAGTACTCATTCCTTGGCTTCCCTGCCTCCATCCAATCCCTGGGAATCTTTGGGAAGGAGCCCATAGGGTGGCTCTGGGGGGTTGTTCCAGAAAGGCCCTTTGTGAAATCCCTGGGAATTCACAGTGGGGTCAATCCCCGCGTGAGGCCTGGAGACACAACCCCAACAAAGACCCCTACCTTGGGGGATATTCCCAGCTGATCCTGGACTTCCAGAGGGGCTCACTAATCCCTGAGCCGGCTCCAGGATTAGGAGTGGTCCCACGGAGACATCGGCCTCAGTCAGCCCTGAGGGCCCACCTGGAAAAAGATGGGAATGAGTGCCTGGTAGAGGTATTTCCTGCCTGGGCTGGAATTTGGGAATTACAGGAAAAGGGACACCAGAAGAACAGAATTCCAGGGGTTTTAAATGCAATGACAGTCGGGATAGAATCATGGAATGGTTGGCATGGAAGGGACCTCAAAGCCCATCCACTGCCATGGCCAGGGACCCCTCACACTATCCCAGGTGGCTCCAGCCTGGCCTGGGACACTTCCAGGGATGAACAGCAGTGCCAGAACCTCCCCACCCACACAGTTTTCCTCCAATATCCCCAAAAATCCCCTCTTTCCTTTTAAAATCCCTTCCCTAAAAGGACACCAGAGAGGAGCCAGGATTGTCCTTGAACTGTGCCAAAACCCAGCCCCCCACCCCGAGGGGCCCTGGGGACACCTTTGGGACCCACCTCTCTGGCCAGGGCTGTCCCTCCTCACACGCCTCCTGCCCATCCGTTCAGCCGGAGCACGGAATTCCCGGGAATCTCCTCCAGGAGAGGGACAGCTGCCAGTGTCACAGCAGCTGCAGATGGCCGCCGTGCCCTCCAAAGGTGCCCACCTGGAACAGAAGCACCTGTGACCCCCCTGCCGCGGGCAGGGCGGGTGCCCTCCCCACACAGGGACACTCACAGGCCGCTGGCTTTGCTGAAGGAACAGGCTTTATTCCAGGGATTCGGGGCTTCAGCCGCCGGGGACACACGCAGGTGGCAGCTGATGTAGAGCTGGTGGGGAAGGCAAGGAAAATTCATTAATCTTGGTGATTTTAGGGCTTTTTTGGAGAAACCGAGAAAGGAGGAGGGGTGGAAACAACTCCTCACCAAATTCCCAGCATCTCCAGCGAATTTGAAGGCGTCCACCAGGAACCGCAGTGACTCCGGCCGGGGCCGTGGGGACACAAAGGCTGAGCCAGTGTCCTCTGCCCTGCTGTCCACCAGACACCTGGGGAAGGGTTGGGAGTCATTTGGGATCCTCCACAGGAATCTGGGATTTCCCAGCCGGCCCAGAGCCCGGCCTTACCCGCCCAGGTCGATGAAGGCGTAGTGGGGGGACGAGCTCCTGTCGGGGCTTGAGGTAGCCACGCACTGGTCCACAAAGAGCCGCAGGGGCACGTGGCCTTCTGAGGTGACATCGGCCTGGAAGCGGAGGCTGTCCCCAAGCTGGAAGCCATTGGAGAGCCTCTCCCTGCTCCAGTCATCTGGAAGGCAGATCCCAGGGGATGGGGTCACTTTGGGGATTTCCCAGGAGCATGGGACCTCTTAAATGCGCAGCAACCCCCATAGGGTGGATTTAGGCTCCACTGGGGCTCCCGGGAGCCACCAGGAAGAGGGAGCTGAGGGACACAGGGCTGCACCCACCATCCATGAGGCGCAGGGAGAACCGGAGCCGCTCCTCTGACGCCACCTTGGAGCGGAACGGGGCCCACGTGGGGTGCACGGCACCGCTGCTCACGTTGCTCCTCCTAAAGGGAAGCAAAGGGAATTGCCTGGGGTGGCAGCGGTGCCTCAGGGGTGTGGCAGCACGGGGACAGCCCCCACCACTCACCTGGGGTAGTGACACTCAATGGGGACCTCGGCCGGGGTAGCCCTCACGATAAGGGGGTTGCCAGAATGGGTGGGTTTGTAGAACAGGGTGGTTCTGTAGATCAGGGAGTCCGGGGTCACCTGGAAGGAGGATTTGGGAGAGGAGAAAAAATCAGGAAAATTAACTCAGCACCAGCAGGGACTGCACCAGGACACAGAGGCCACATTCCCGATCCTACAGAACACCGTGGAGCTTTGTGTTGGCATCCCAACAAGGTGGCAGCTTGAAGGAGGTCACAGAGCCTCCAGGACTTGGGCACAGCACCTCAGGACCTAATACCCCATAAATTATCCCACACCCTACTGAGCATGTGCCCCCATCCAGGATATCCACACCCCAAAATCCACCCCTGCTCCGGGAGCTCCTCACTCCAAACCCGCCAGCCCCTGCACCAGGGCACCTCCAGGAGTGACACTTCACCCCCTGGCCCCGGTGCCACTCACCTGCAGGGTGCTGCCACACTCGTGCAGCGCCGCCACGAAGGTGACAAAGGCCTGGGCGGGGTTTGGGGACAGAGGCGGGCAGGAGGCTGTGCCCAGGCTCAGCTCCGCTGCCCGCACCGGGCGCCCGATGCCAAAGAGGTCCCTGCGCACGGTGACCGCCAGCTGCCCCTCCTGGCACCGCACGGCCACCGCGGGGCGCGGGGACAGCGCCCGCAGCTGCGACAGATCCACCCGCGCCCAGGGCTGCGACCCGCCGGGGACACGGCTCTGGGAGGAGTCACCCCGCAGCCACCACGTCCCCGAATTCCTCGGGGGAAAGCCCCAGGGATCAGAGGATGCGGCCGAAGCCAACACCCAGCAGAGCAGAGCGACCTCAAAGCAGCTCCCAAACCCCATCCTGACCCCAGGGAAAGCAGCGCATGGAAAAGGGGCTGCTCGGGAGCTTTTTATGGGAGCATCCCGGGGGATTTCCCCATCGGGATAACGGGATCCAGCTGGGCCCATGCCTCCCCCTGCAGCCGGGAATTGTCCCGTTTGTCCCATGTCCTGCTCGGCTGCGGTGGCATCAATGTCACCCCTGTCCCCGTCGCTCCCTGAGCCAGAGCTGATTTTGGCCAGCGAGGCTGTCCCGGACATTCCCCCCCGATATTCCCAGGAGTTCCCCAAAATCCAGGCGGTGCATTCAGAACTGGGGATGTGCCTACCCCACCCGGGCGCTTTGGGATCGGCCCGTGCCCGATTTCCCTGGAATTGCGCCTGGCTGATTAGGGCACCATAACGAGTTCGTTTGCATGGGAAGCAGAGGGGCAGAGCCGATCAGGGACCGCAGGCGGAATCCAGAGATTAATTAGCCTGCGGGAGTTAATTGCGCTGATTGGCACCGCCGCTGGTGGGCACCGGAGGGTGACAGCGGCCCCGCGCAGCTGCCGGAGGAGCTGGGGACACTCGGGGGAATGACATAGCCCGGCCAGGGGGTCCCCGTGCCCTGCGGGCATTCCCGGAGAATTCCCACTCCTCATCCATAGGGCTGGGAGACCTGGGAGGGATTTTGGCCTAGGGATTTATTCCTGGGGGTGTTTTTTACCGGGAAACGGGGCTGGAGCATTTACCTCCCTCTTCCAGGATCTGTGGGATGGGCTTGGGATGAGCGGACCCACTCCGGTCGCTCGTAAGGAATGAGGCAAGCTCTGACCTAGCCCGAATTCCTGATGGAAATTCCTGAGTCAGATCCTGCTGTCCCCTACAGCATCCATAATGTGACTCCCACATTCCCACATCCCCCTCTGGCACCACCCCGGTGTCCCAGCGTTGTCCCGGGTGTTTTTAGGGATGATGAATAAATGATGGGACATGGAAAACGTCTCCAGGCCTCTCATGAATTCTGCAGGAATGGGGCAGCTCCCAGCCCAGCTCATCCTGAAGCTGCCCTGGAATGTTTTATCCAGGGGGATGGGGCTGCTTGGGGGGCTCCAGAGGGATAGGAGGGGATGTTCCTGCATCCAGAAAGATCCAGGGCGATGGGAGAGGATGTTCCTTATTCCCACAGCCCCATTCCCCATCCCAACACCAGGAATGGCCCTGGAAATCCAGGATTTGATCCACCCAACCTCTGTGGGACCCAAGTATCCAGCGATGGATGCCTGCTCCCAAAGCCCTATTCATGCTATTCCAGAGGGAAGGATCCAGGATCCCAAAGAGCCTCGCACATCCCATGCTCTCCCTCTCCAGCGTGGATTTCTCACCCCCTAGAACAGCTCAGCACCCTTGCAGGTGAAGGTCCCAGCCCTGTGGGTCGCTCTGTGGTCACTGCAACAGCCCCAAGAGATCTTCCACTCTGGAAGTGCCTCCAGCTCCAGAGCAGCCAAGTCCTGCACCGAGGGCTCACTGGGGTGATGCAGGAGCGCTGTTCTGCCCAGGATGAAAAGATCGCAGCCCTTTCCTTTGGTACAAACACAGCTGAGCCCCGCAGGAGCCCTCCCTGAGCCCTGTCCTGCTGCCCCCCAGCCCAGGGCATTTCTGCACCGCTGCTCCCGGGCGATGCTCCCGAGAGCCGGCCCCGCGCTGCCGCGGCTCTTCCTCATGGATGTTACACTTGGCTGACCCTCGGGAGCTCCTCTGAGCCTCTCCACAGCTGCTCCTCGTGCAGAAGCCGCGTGTGGGGCCGCAGCAAGGCAGGAGACCATATGCTCCAGCACGGGGACAATGAGCCACTCACTGAGACGCGGCTGTGATGAGCCATTGTCATGACTGATGGCACGGGGACTCTGGGGGAGCAGATTTTCACAGCGGATAAGCCCTAATGAACAGAGAAATAACTTCCCGTGATGAGGGAGATTTGCAGAGTTCCAAAAGCCACGGTCCTGCGAGGAAGGCAACACCAGATTGCCAGCAAGGCCACGGAGCAGTACCCGGGCAGCAGAGCTGAGAAAGTGCATCTTCCTGCTGGCCTGGAGAGCAGAGAATGAGCCAACACTTCAGTGGAGGAGGAGGAATAGGAGCACGAGTGCTGGTAGTGGAGCAGAACAGGGCTGGGGGCTGCACATCTGCCCTGGTGCTGCAGCTGCACTGCTGCAGAGAGAGACAAAAAAACTGTGCAGCTAAAACGCATCTCCCGCAGCACCCAGAATCCCCTGCAGAGGGGAAACTGAGGCACAGAGCCAAGGAGTCATTCCTGCAGAGCTGGGCACCCCTGCACTAGCGAAAAGAAAGTCAATATTGGTCTTTGCAGCTCACAAGCTGGTTCCCATAAGGAAACTGTTGTCTAGTACCGGCTTGAGCCCATGCCACAGCCTTCCCCCCTGCCTGGGAGGAAGCTTTGCCACAGGAACTGCTGCCTAGCCACCCTGTATTAGAATTTACTACGGCCCTGCCTGGAAGCCTGCCCCGTGCTTTCTATTTTTAGCTGCAGGCAGACCTATTCATATCAGTCAGTGCTGAAACTCAGGTCCTTTCACAGCTTTGGTGCAGTAATTCAGGGACATGCATGAAGCCAGGCTCTCAGCTTTGAGGACAGCTCTCCAGATAAATAACAAACCCATGAGCTGAGTGGTCTCAAGGCTGGGGGGACACAGGGTGTGCTTTGCTAAAGGCATTCTCATCACACACATTTATTCCACAGGATCACAGAGTGCAGAGCAAAGCAGGGACTTGAATGTGATTTACCAGCTCATAAACTGCAAGGAAAGCAGGAGAAATGGGAGCAGGAGAAGTGGAAACAGCTCCACAAGGTTCCACACCCATGGTGGTTTCCCTGCCTTGTTAATTATTTTATCTTAAAATGCTTTTAGAAGGGAAGAACTTCATTAGTGCTCAACTCAGGACAAGTAAAAAAATGTGTGCTTTTACAGCTGGCCACACAGAGGGTACATCTCAGAGCTCTGCAATAACCAGGGTGATTTGAGTAAACCAGCGTAGCAGCAAGATACAGATGTTTGGTGATGGAGCTCCCAATCAGCCAGCCCTTGCTCTAGTGACACTTCACCACGCTCCTCCTTCACGTGCGTGACAGCACGTGCCAGATCTACTCAGGTAGGTGACAGTGTGACAGATAAAAGCTCTCAGCAGTGAGACTGATACACACCTCCTCCCCGAGAGCGCTGACGTACCCACTGATGTACCCACTGACATCATCACTGCACTTCATGGCAGCTGAACTCAACCTTGACAGGAAACCTGAGCACACACCCGGCCCCAAGGCAGCTCTTCCCCCTTCCTGGAGGAGAGGCACAGCCAGACCATTTGTATGGGCAATATCTGTGGGTCTAATCCCACCAGTTTTCACAGGAAGGAAACACTCACAGAGCAGTTCAGTGGGATTCATCCTTCCTGGCTGCAGAGCGGATTCCTGCTCCTGTCTGCAGCGAGCAAGGAGCCTGAGGCTCTTCTGCTGCAGGGTGCTGCAGCCAAAGAGGTGCCAGGAGGGTCTCCACTTGCCCACACTGCTGGTGCCCATCCCTTGCCCTTGGTCACTCAGGATGGCACCTGCTGAAGGCAGCCCCAGCCTTCCAGCCCCGAGGTGTCAGCAGAGCAGATGGAACAATTGGGCAAACGCTGCTTCTCCCATCCACGCGCTTTCCAGGGGAAGCAGCGTCAAATTAATGGACAAAAAGAGCCCAAAACAAAACAACAAAGTGTGTGTGAGCATATTAAGTCCTTTTCCATCCCCACTTCATGCCTGAGCTGCTACCTTGAGACTGACACAGAAGCCAATGTGCCATTTGCTTCACACAGCTCCTGGGATCTCGGTGGCACCGTTTGTGTTTGGGTAACTCAGCTTCTGGAGGCCATTAGGCAGGGTAATTTCACCAGTTCCTAAGCAAATGCCTGGAGGGGTCCTTGCAAAGCCAGTTCAGCGCAGCTGAAATATGGAGGAAATGTTTGTTTGAATCCTAAGGAGAAATGTAATGACTGCTTTGTAGTAAAGCACATTCAAATCAGCCCCACTTTGGCTGATCAAGGCACAATCTCATCAGCACTCTCCACAAAGAAATACTTCTGATCCAGAAAGTGAGCTTAACATCTTTGTGGAAGAGTTTTCATCAACTGACAACACCTATTTTGGGAAAAATTAGCTCACAGCATCACTCAGGTGCAGACTTTAAAACAAGGGCGGGTTTTTTTCTATTTTCTAATTTTTTCCCCCTTTTTTTATTTTTTGAAGAGGCACTTTCCATTTGATGGGCCCACCTCCACTGAGATGCCAGCTGGCCAAACACATCTGGGGGCTGTGGTCTGTTCATTCATTGATGTGTTGGTGAAACAGGGCTCTGCAGAGCAGCTTCCACACCTGTGTGTGGGTGCTGAGTCCTAACCAGGGTGGTTTGGAACTGATTTTGGTTGCAGGGATCAGGAAACTGGGACAAGCCCTTGGAAAGCCTGGAAGCAACAAGGCCCTTGGTCATCCAGGCCCAGCAGTGCAGCACAGAGGGCACAAACATAGAGCAGCCATTGTGGGAACAAGGAACCAGGGCAAGTGCCACTGGTGCCACCAGCTCAGCAGCACCTCGAGGGGGAACTAATGAGAAATCCAAAGGAAACACTCTGGGTTCACTGGCAACCTCTGAAGCAGACAGGAGAAATAGTCCCTGGTGGGGTGTCGGTACTGATGTCCCCAGAAGGACACAGGTGTCAGGAGGATGGTTCCCAGCCCATGCTGGGTGACAAAGCAGCTCTGGAGGTGGCAGTAGCTGGAAATTTGTTGGCTCTCACTGTTTTGAGGTGCAGGTCCTCCTCAGCAATGTTTCACACAGGAGGATGGGTGTGCTCCTCACTCTGCCCCAGAAATGGGAAAACAGAAGCAGAGAGCTGCAGCAATGGGTGAAAACAGGCAAGTTTATCCCATGGCTGATGGATCCAAGCCCGAGCCTGCAGGCTGTCTCCTCCACCTCCATACCTGTTCCTCTGCTCAGCCAGGCACCTGCAAAGGCTGCTTTCCTCTAGTCCCACCTCTCCTTTCACACCCTGGCTTTGCCACCTGTGCCAAACAGGACAGGAGGCAGGTGGCTGGTTAGAAACTGTCCCTGCACCATCCAAACTTGTGAATATGCAACATGCAATGCATTTTAATAGATGTCTGAGGACCTGACAGAATTAATTAAAAGAGAAGGAGGCAGGACAAGTATGAAAGGTGCTTCTGAAGAGCAGCAGGCCAGGGTGTATCAGCAAAGGCTGAGGGAGATGCAGGAAGAAAGCAGGGGGCTGTCAGTGCTGCCATTGCTGTCTTACCCAGGCAGCTGCTCCCCTGTGCTCTCCTGTGTGTGATGGCACACAGATGTTCAGCTAAGGAGAGCCAGAGCTGTGCCCTGGACCTGCTCAGGCAGAAATGTGCCAGCAGAGAGCAGAAACAAACCCCAAGAAACACAGTTTCCTCTGGCTGCAGGACAAAGTGTGGGGCTGACACAGTGGGTCCTGCAGTGCCCTTGGGCTGGGTGTCCCTGCAGAGGAATCTGTTCAGGTGGAGGCATCAGTCCAGCTATCTGTGCATGCCTTTGAACAAAGGGTTCTATCAATAAAAACCCCTCATATGCAAGTTTGGGTGGAACTCAAAAGTCTCTGGTCCCCTCCAGAAAGGGGATTCTTCACCCCTGGCAAGCTCAAAGCTCTGCCCTTAAGCAGTGAGTGAGGAAGGAGGACTTGGCCCCTCACTTTAATCCCCTCTCCCAGGGGCTGTGCTGTCCCCAGCACAGAGGGGCTGCTGTTACTCACTGGGGAGCTCAGCTCCCAGCTCCAAGGATAGCACAGAGTGTGATTTGCCTTTGGTAACTCCTACCTACCTTCCCCTGATGTTTAGGGGCTGCTTGATCTGTGTGGGATTTTTTTAATCTTTAGCACCGACAATCCTCTGATACTGCCTGTGCTTTTCTTTGACTCCAACCAGAGCCCTGAAGTTGTTTCTCATATCAAACGCTCCCAGTCAATCTGATTTTTAGAAAACACAGCGTGTCTGGGGAGAAACCTGCAAAATATAGAACACATTCCCCATTTGCATCCGAATGTTGAAAAACCCCATCACTCCTCTATGGCACATCATATCAGCACTACACCCGCCATGAAATATTCATGGCCATTTATTATCATGTTGTTTATTATCCTCATAAAACTTTCCAGCAATCAGTTTCTTTATTTGCTCAGCCTGCAGCGTGGATGGGTGTTTTTGTGTCTCCTTCAGTGGTGGCAGTGTTTGAATTAATGCAGGGCCCCTGTCACCACAAGAACACCACCACTGCCATCCCGGGCTGCTTGTGGCATCAACAGAGCACGAATCAGGAAATGTAGGGTGACCATGATACACTCTGCCTGTATTAGGCTGCTGGAATGGAAGGAATTCAACCCAAGATTGACTTGCTGAGCCCAGTGGGACATCACAGGGAGCAGAGGAATTAAACAGTGCTGCCAGTCCTGCTTGGGTTGGGAGGGCAGTGGGACACCGCTGCTTTTACTGTCCGTGCATCCTCCCCATGAGGTTAAAAAGGAGAAGGGAGGCACTCAGTGAGGACAGCTCCTGAAGGTTGTATGGCAACTGCCAGATTAATGTTAATGTAAGCTGCTAAAAGATTTTCAAATTTATTAGTTCTCCATTTCCTCCTCAGCTCCCTGAGGGTCTGGTGCTGGAAGAACAGCCCTGAATCACCTCTGCAACCACAAAGTCCCTTCCTGGCAACAAAGCAGAGGCCAGGCTGGACCTGGAGGGAGCGTGGGAGAAAGAGAGAGATACTTTCTGGAACAGATTCAGTTTCTTTACAGCAGTTCTTTATAGCAGGACACTTTGTAAGAGTGCCCATTCTGAAAACCTTTTATTCCTCCTGCCAGAGCTTGCGAGCCCTGCACTTTCTGTGAGGAGGGAGTAAAAAAAGATCTCCAAGGACAGCGAGAGCAAGAGCTCTCCTTTCACAGGGAGTGCAAAGCTGAGTCTCAGTGGAGTGACCTTGATATAACCTTTTGTTTCAAACACACAGCAAACATTTCTGTGTTGAACAAACTGCTGCAAGAAGATTCAGGCTCCTCTCTTGCCAATGCACTGGCATTGCTTTTCCCCAGAGCACAGTGTCTTCCAAAAGCAAACTGCATCAGCCTCAGAAAAATAAATAAATCTACTTTTCACATAATTTCATCTTCTGATAACAGTAATGAACTCAGTCTGAGGCATTACTGGGAATTAATGACTGCCTGCCTCCTGGCTCACCAGCTCTTCCCAGGCTATCATAAATTCCCAGGAAACGTTGTGAACCACACATCACCTGGTAAGCTGAAAATAAAGACGTTGTCCAGAACCCTGGGGCAAATATCCAGCGTGCCAGTGCCACCTGGAAGCCTGGGAATGGAGATGAGCTCCCAGATAAACACACTGCTCTGCCCTGAAGGCTCACTGGGGACAAGCTCCCAGAGCTGCTTCTTGGGGCTCCCTGCAGGATCCCAGCCCTGCTTCTGCTTCCTGGGGCTCCCTGCAGGATCCCAGCCCTGGATCTCCTTCCTGGAGCTCCCTGCAGGATCCCAACCCTGGATCTCCTTCCTGGGGCTCCCTGCCAGATCCCAACCCTGGATCTGCTTCCTGGGGCTCCCTGCAGGATCCCAGCCCTGCTTCTGCTTCCTGGGGCTCCCTGCCAGATCCCAACCCTGGATCTGCTTCCTGGGGCTCCCTGCAGGATCCCAGCCCTGCTTCTGCTTCCTGGGGCTCCCTGCCAGATCCCAACCCTGGATCTGCTTCCTGGGGCTCCCTGCAGGATCCCAGCCCTGCTTCTGCTTCCTGGGGCTCCCTGCCAGATCCCAACCCTGGATCTGCTTCCTGGGGCTCCCTGCAGGATCCCAGCCCTGCTTCTGCTTCCTGGGGCTCCCTGCCAGATCCCAACCCTGGATCTGCTTCCTGGGGCTCCCTGCAGGATCCCAGCCCTGCTTCTGCTTCCTGGGGCTCCCTGCCAGATCCCAACCCTGGATCTGCTTCCTGGGGCTCCCTGCAGGATCCCAGCCCTGCTTCTGCTTCCTGGGGCTCCCTGCCAGATCCCAACCCTGGATCTGCTTCCTGGGGCTCCCTGCAGGATCCCAGCCCTGCTTCTGCTTCCTGGGGCTCCCTGCCAGATCCCAACCCTGGATCTGCTTCCTGGGGCTCCCTGCCAGATCCCAACCCTGCTTCTGCTTCCTGGGGCTCCCTGCCGGATCCCAACCCTGGATCTGCTTCCTGGGGCTCCCTGCCGGATCCCAACCCTGGATCTGCTTCCTGGGGCTCCCTGCAGGATCCCAACCCTGGATCTGCTTCCTGGGGCTCCCTGCAGGATCCCAACCCTGGATCTCCTTCCTGGGGCTCCCTGCAGGATCCCAACCCTGGATCTGTTTCCTGGGGCTCCCTGCAGGATCCCAACCCTGGATCTCCTTCCTGAGGCTCCCTGCAGGATCCCAACCCTGGATCTCCTTCCTGGGGCTCCCTGCCAGATCCTAGCCCTGGATCTGCGTCACTCCTCCCAAATAAGTCTGGCTGAAAGCAGCACACCACCCTGGGGAAATGCTCCTCTGGGTAATTAAACTCACACTGCATGCCTTACCTTTAACCTTTTTTCCTGGCTAACTCTCAGGATGCTCTTGTCTGAGAGATTAAAGAGCCTCTCCGAAGTGCCCCTGGATGCAGGCACTTCCACACCATTATCACATCACCTCTAACCTGCTTTAATAACCTAAAAGGAGATGCTTCATTACTGAAGCCAAGCTCTGCAGCTCACACCTGCTTGGCAGTCAGAAACCACCGTGTCACATACATCAAGCCTTTTGGACTTTCTTTCAGATCACACAGCTTTCAGTGGGGAGAAGAGCTGGTAAAATTGGTATATCTATATATTTATTTAAATATCAAGATTTCCTGCTCTCCCAGTTGCAAATGTAAATTTTGTGCACTTAGATCCAGTAATTAGGGTTAATGACTAAAGAGCATTTGGAAATTGTGCAATTTGTGAAGTCCTCCATCAGAAGGGACCAATTAGGTTTGCTTCTCCTTTTGAAAAATACAAATTTCTGTCACCAGCTGTTCATGGTCTGTCTGGGCTGCTTGTATCAAGAAATGTAATTAAATTTAGTTAAATTTAGTTAGATTTAGTTATCATGTATTAATTAAAGGCCATGCTCAGATTTCTGTGAGTTCCAGCATTCCACTGGCAGAACAGGTCGAGGTATGGCCGAGAGTGGGATATGTTTTAATCTGGAGGAAATACAGCTGCTACATCAAACCAAAAGGCTGAGCAGCTCCACTCCAGCCCACAGCTGAATTCATTTACTGTTGGGTCTCACTTTTGCTGGAGTCATCCATCCAAACCACTTATTCTCCAAGGACAATTGCTGTGCAGTGCAGGCCAGTGCAGGGGAGAGATTTGTCTCCTGACAGATTATCCCCAGGGAGAACCAGCTCAACACTCCAGGGCCTTGGAGAAGATGAGGCTTGAAAAATAATTCTGCACTACAAACGTATTCTTCTTCCCCTCCACAGGCACCAGCCCTGCCCCTGGGCCCCTCAGGGCAGAGCTGGGCACACAGGGGCTCCCAGACCAGCCTCCATCCCTCTGTGGGAGCTGGGTCTGGATGTTGGGTAGCCCAGTGGCTGTAGCTGTGTCCCTCCAAGTCTTTAATTAAGGCAGCTTGGGCTTCCCAAGCAGTGGGGTGTGACAGCAGCACCTCATAAAAACATCCCAGTCCCAATAACACTTCCAAATCAGCTTCCTGGGATGCAGCTCTAACAAGCCCCCTGGAGAAGCTGTGGCAGCACAGGGAAGGTTTTATTGGCCCTTAGTTATGAGCTTTGGCACAACTGTGCATCTTGTTCTCTGGCAAACAGCAAGGAGGAGCACTCCAGCACTGCCCCACCTCCACCAGCAGCTCCCCACCGCTCCCACACCTTGCCACACACCAGTGCAGACACTGCAACTACTGCAGCCCACCTTTAATTCTCCAAACACCCAGAAACCAACAGTGCCAGCTCTTTCCTCTGCTGTTTTTCTGGTGGTGACCCGTGTACAATTGATTGAAGCCTCCTGACATGCCAGCTGCTCCCAGGTTCCTTGCTGAAACCTTGAGGGAATCCCACAGGTCAGCAGGCCACAGACTGAGAACTGCTGAGGTGAACAAGTCCCTAGAGAGGGAACCTCACGATTAAGAGCTCTTTAACCCAAGTGAACCCCTGCAGGATCAAAGGCAGTGGCTGGAAGGCTGGATATGTCCAGAAGGACGTGGTTAATTGTGGAAGCAATTAGCCTCTGCAAGAATTCACCGGGTACAGGATGGATTCTCCGTGCCTGGAAGTGTTTAAATCTCAGTGGAGATCTTTTGGAAAGATAAGGTTATGTTTGACCAGGGCAGACTGGCTTAATACAGGAATAGCCAATTTTATGCAAGAAGAAATGAACAGAATGGTCTTTTGAGCTGGAAAATCTCTAAAATCTATGAAACTATTAATAGAGAGTGAGACATTTCTAGTGGGTTTGACAGCTAGATGACAAATCTGTGTTAAATTCCACAGGATCCAAAGAAACTACTCAGCCTCATTTTCTGATATCCTCCAAGGGGTTTCCCAGTGGGGGATTTTAGCTTTCCATTTCTTAGCTCTAGAATAATTTTCTGTATTGGAAAACTTCTCAACCTCCCCTCCTCTCACCTCCCCCTGCTCCTCCATCCTTTCCTCTGTCTCGGAGAGTACGTGCCAAGCTGTGTGTGGGTGAGCCCCTGGGAGAGGCAGCAGCAGAGCCATCCCACATGTGTGAGGAACAGAGCAGTGGGCACAAGTGGGACAAGCCAAACTCTGCACTTTCCCAGCCCGGAGTGATCTCAGAGCCTGGGCATCACCCCCCTTGCCAACCCTGGAGAAGGCTCACAGCACGAGGAGGGAGTGGCTGCACCCATTTTGCTTCTCCCAGAATAGTTTGGGTTATCAATATTTCCTTTTTAACTCTGCTGAAGCCCAATTTTCCCAAATCCATCAGGGCACAGCAGCTGTGCTTGGGGCTGGCTCAGCCCCCTCCAATGATGGGAGCAGTCCTGAGGCTCATGGCATGCTGCAGGTGATTAAGAATTAATAATTGCTCCCAGAACCAATTGTTTCAGCCAAGACTGCTGAGTTTGGTATTTTATATGTGTTTTGAAAAAGATGGCAGGTAACTGAAGGTGCAGAGTAAGTCCCAATAAGTCATCACCTTCAGTGGACTTCCATCCCCACCAAAACAGAAACCTCTCTCTTAGATATGCTGCACTCTCCTTCCCATCCTTCCTCTGCTGGGCTTGCTTAGCAGAGAGACTCTTCAGGAAAGCCTGAATTACAAGTTTTTACCCTCTCCAGTAGTTTCTTGTCTGTCTTGAACTCGGCAGCTCCTTAGCAAGATCAAGGAGGAAAAAAAACAAGGATCAATTTAATGTGGAAGAAAATAATGAAAAGGCAGCTAGGACCACCAATATTAATTAAAAAATATAAATATTTAGGCCATTAAATGTAAAAGCAGTCAGCCTCTGAATTTTGGTGGGGCTTCCTGACAGGCATGACAACAGGACCCTGTATTGGAAAAATCTGCTCTCTTATGAGGCTGCTGGTCCTTCAGAGAGCAAAGAGGTTAATGAAATAGTGGTAGAAAAGATTGCAATGTTTCCTGAGCTTCCTTGTAATTTAAATGTGTGCTAAGTACTGCATTCTTCCAGAAATCCCAAGTGGAAGAAGTAAAATAACAACCACTTGAAGGATTTAACCCAAAAGTCCCCAGCTGAATTCATATTTATAATGGGAAGTTTGTATAAACCAGTGGAAAGCCTGGGAAAAAAACCCACATAAGCAGCAGCCACTGCTGAAACTTCTGGAATGGTGTAATTTGCAGAAAACCCAAGACTTGGACAGGCCTTTTGAAGGTGACAGTCCCCCTCCTCTCAAAGGGGATTGTGATCATCACAATTCCCTGTGCACCACAGCAGGGGCGGTGGGAAAGGGGTCTGGTGACACAGAGCTGGATTTCCAAAGCCAGGGAGGATTTAGCCCTTGGATCCCGCAGTGCAGCTGAGTTCCACCAGCCTGGCTCAGGATGGGAAGGGCTGTGATGGATGCTGAGCCAGGGAGGAGGATCAGCTGTGTCCAGGATCAGAGGTGTCCAGTTCTGGCCCCTCAGTTTGGGAAGGAGCAGAGGAGGGAACGAGGCTGGAGAGGGGCTGGGAACACAAACCCTGTGAGGAACCACTGAGGGAGCTGGGGGTGTTCAGCCTGGAGAAAAGGAGACTCAGGGGTGCCCTCAGCACTCTCTGCAATCCCTGAAAGGTGCCTGTGCTCAGCTGGGATGGGGCTCTGTCTCCAGGCAGCACTGACAGAACCAGAGGACACAGCCTCAAGCTGCACCAGGGGAAATACAGGCTGGACATTAGGAAGAAGTTTTTCACAGAAAGAGTGATCAAGTTCTGGAATGTTCTGCCCGGGAAGGTGGTGGAGTCACATCCCTGGATGTGTTTAACAAAGCCTGGATGTGGCACTGGGTGCCAGGGTTTAGCTGAGGTGTTGGGGCTGGGTTGGACTCGATGATCTTTAAGGTCTCTTCCAACCTTGTGATTCTGTGATTCTGTGGGTTCTGTGAGTTCTGTGAGTTCTGTGAGTTCTGTGGGTTCTGTGAGTTCTGAGTTCTGTGAATCAGCTCAGGAAGGGCAGGAAGGCAGCCCAGCAGCGAGCCTGCTGCAGCACAGATGATGGAAATGGGGTGGCTTTAGGCCCTGCTGAGCTGCAGTGGGAATGGGCACCCTGGGAATGCAGGAGCGAGCAGGCAAGTCCACAGGGAACATCTGGGCACATCAGTTGAAACACTGCTTCAGTGGCCATTAAAATCAGCCCCTAACATTTCCACATGTGTCTTGAGGCAACCTGTGGGGCAGCCCAAGGTGAGAGAATCTGGGGAGGTGACCTCCTGCCATAAGAAGGCCCTCCAGCACTGCAGATCACCCCAAGGTTTCTTTGCCTGTCTGTGGTTGCCTTCTTTCTGCAGATACCACCCAGAGGGTTGACCTGTCACTTCCCATCTCCCCTCCCTCCCCAGCCCTCTGCAGCTGGCAAAGCTGCCAGGAGCTGCCAGGCAGAAGCTGGCTCTGCCCACGAGCAAGGCCAGCAGTGCTCTGGGAACCTTGCCTCCCCTCCTCAGGAGATGTGTTTTGTCAGTGCACTGACACAGCAGGGCCACAGCTTCTCTCTCTCATTCCATGGGATTTGTTCCTGCCCCAAGAAAGAGCAGAGATGAACATCAAGACACAGCAGTGCAGGAGTGAGGGAGCCACTTGCACACACAGCTCCCAGAGAGACTGTCATGCTCAAACTGCAGCTAAGATATTGCTTTGTCCCCTATCAACACTGTCCCCTCTTGTCACCCACTGTCCTGGCCCTGGCACCTGTGAGATGCCTCTCCCAGGTTCTAAGTGACACAAACATCCTGGAAATGCTGAGCTAGCCAAACAAACCCTGGCTGGGCTCTGGCTTTGCCCACAAAGAAACTGGCTGATACCACAGAGCTGCTCTCAGGCAGCAAAGCTGTTTCATTTGGTTGGGTTTCCCTTCCTTTTTTATTTGTATCTTTGCTCTTAGCTGGTACTGAGCACAACCAGGAGCCTGCAGGAGGGGCCAGGCTGCAGTGGGTACAGATCAACACAGCCTTGCTGATTCAGAGTGACCGAGCATCTGACAGGAATCCTCCCAAATCAGCAGCGTGTGCTTGGTGACTACTGGCACTGCAGAAGTGGAAACCAGGCAGAAAGACCCTACAGATTTGATTTCTCATCCCTCTCCATACAGCTTGAGCCCTGAGCCACAGTGAGGGGCAGCTTTGCCCAGCACTCCCAGCCACATCAGGGTGAGGTAAGGGAAAGGCAGATGCTGTGCCACCTCCCTCTGTCCTGGCAGGAGCACAGGACCCTGTTTCAAAGACAGCAAGAGCTTTGGGATCCTTCAGGTCACTCTGGAAGTGGCATTTGCTTCCAGCTCAGCTGGTCCCTGCTGCCTCCGTGATGGAGCACCGCAAGGTTTGTAGGGCAAACAACCTTAACAACCCAGATCTTCCTGTTCAGCCTTTTTGGAAGCTGTTCTGCCTTCATCCAAGCTGAGTTATAAAGGCTCCAACACCAGCAAAAACCCCCAGGTTTCTATAGCACTCTTTAATGGTGTTCCTGGTCTGACAGAGCAGATTTACTTTCTCCAGAGAAGGCTACAGAAAACATTGCTGTTCCATGTCCATCTGTCTGCCCTCCCTCTTGCCCACTAACTGTGAACAGTTTGCAAGGGCAAACACGCCTGAAAGCTCAGGTGTGCTCCTGACTCGTGGCTGGGAGACACCTGTACATCAGGGCTTTGCACAGCAGATCCTTCTGGCCCTTCCTCCTCTCTTGCAACAGCAGCAGGGGCTTGGTGGAGCTGTAAAGGCAGCGGGCAGTAAATCCACACGGCACTCACTGCGTTGTGTGAAGATTCATGGCTGTGCTCTCTGAAGGTCAGCTTCATCTGGTGCAGGCAATTAGGGATAATCTATGGCTGCTGCTGCTGCTCCAGCCCTGGCCGTATGCTCCTTGTCAGCACCAGACCATTGGTCAAATAAAGGTCACAACTGGTCAGTGTCCTGGAGAAATGCTGTGCCTGGAGAAGAGCAGCAGCCAGGGAGCTCTTCAGGTCATGCTGGGCTCCCAGGGATCTTGCTTCTCTGAAAAGCTGCGGGCTGGCAGAGAGGGACAGCCACCAGCACCCACAGCTTCTGTCCCAGCGCTGTCCCCACAGCCCTCCCAGGCACCCACAGCCCTGTGCTCTCTCCATTGCTCTCTTATGGCCACACCTCCTTCATCCCTGAGCCACTTGCTCACCTTCCCTGCCCTGCCTGAGCCCCGGTGCCTTCCTCAGGGCAGGGACTCCTCCTTCCTGCCCTGGTCTCTCTCTGCATCTGCTTTCTTGAGTATTTCTCTGTTTGTGGGCAGAGATGGATGTAGACCACACGCTGATGCCAAATGATTTTTTTCCTTTTTTTCTTTTATGTATTCTCTGCATTCTTTACACAGATGTCTTCAGCTCTGCAGCCTTTTTTTGTATCTGTGACCAGTTTTCCCAGTACTTTTCCCTACCTTTTTTCCTAAGCAGAAAGACAAAACACGTTCCAAGCCCCTATCCTATCTTGGTTCTTTCTGGGAACCAAGGATGAAAAACAGCTCTTTGAGACAGATTTTCATCCACAAAGTTTAGTTCCATCTGAGGGGGAAGGATTNCAAAGTTTAGTCCCAGTTGGGGGGGAAGGAGTTAGAAGGGGCTTGAACGTGGGGGGATGGGGGGGGGGGATGGGAATTGCATCACTACTTGTGCTCTTAACTGGTGATTTTTGTCAATTGTGCTAATTTGCCAAACTTATCCCCGTGGGGGGGTGGGCATTTTGTGGACATTTTCCATATCTGCCACTGGAGGCCTCCAATAAAGACCAGCATTTGTATCACCACCTATACTAATATTACCTTGAAAGTGTGTTGTTTAATTTTTAACTTCTTTAAGGCATCAATGCAATTCCCTCATTTGCAGGTTGGACCTCAGGGTTTGGGGATGGCAGGAGGCAAAGAAGGGCTGTTCTAGGGTGGAGGCACAGGGGCTGGGAGAGGTCCCAGACGCCTGACAGACCACAGTGCCACACTGAGTATGCTAAAACCTGGATTTAGGAAACAACTTTGAAATCTGAGCCTGAAACCCTTGACTTAAAGTTATTTTGTCATGGTTCCTTACTTGGTGGCATCTCTAAGCATGGTGTCTGCAGTCTGCAGAAGGGGCCTTGGGATCCCACATCATTTATACCACTGAAAGCAGTATCAGAGACAGGGCTGCAACCCTGATCTGCTGACCCACAGCTGGGACCAGCGCCTGAGACTGCCCTTCCAGTGGCTTTGGGTTCTGGGATTGTAAAAATGATCACAAAACAGAGTCTCCTGCAAATGAAGCTCACATTAGAATTACAGGAGTTTTGTTAAGAAAGCAACCCCAGGTGATGCAGGCAGTTTTTCAGCAGGGACTGGCAGCGAGGCCAGTGCAGGGGCAGTGGTAATGAGGTCCCTGCTGGAGCCACTGGCAGCAGGGGGAAGGATGAAGGGATGGCAAATCCGGTGACCTGGGCCATGCCCCAGGAGCTGTGCAGCTGGCACGGTCCCTCCTCCCAGCCCCAGCAGGGACCTGGAACTGGGGCAGGTTCCCCCTCTAATTTGTCTCGTTGGGAGGAGGAGGAGGTGGATGAGTTTCCAGCCTCCCTGGCCCTGTCTCTGTGTGTTTGTCTGCTTGGTTTTGAGCAGCCCTCAAGGCTGTGTTTTGGAGAGAGGGTTTCATCAGGCAGAGGAAAGGTACAAAGATGAGTTAATGAGAACGATTAGTCAGTGACAGCTGCTGCCACTCACCTCCTAACGAGTGTAAGGTACAGCCTTGCAGAAACAAGCCTTTCTCTGATGATTATGTTCAGGAGATTAATTTAGGAAACTCTGCTTAAGACCTGTGGTGATCTTATTTGAAATCTAGTCAATAAACAGGCAAGTGTAGGGGAAAAACACACCTTGTTTAGAGTTGAATTGCTGGGAGCAGACAGATGCTGGGGCTGGACTGGGGCAGAGCAGAGCCGTGCAGTCCCTGCTCTGCTGTCCCTGGGCTGCTCCCAGCACCCTGGGGATGTGCAGCCACAGGGGATGGCCCAGCTGGAGCTCAGCAAGGCACAGCCTGGCTGTGGAAGCATTTCATTCCCTGACTGCTGCCATCCACAAATCAAGTCCTCTGTCTCAAGCCCAGGGCTGGGGAAGGAGTGGACCAAGAGCTCCTGCAGGGAGCAGTGGCCCTGTTTGTCCTGCAGGGAGACTCCTCTCTACAGCCACAGTCAGGCCTGCTCATGGTCATCCCTGTGTCCCTGTCTCAGCACTGCCCATCACCGGCCTCTCCACACAGGCACGAGATGCCCAAGCTTAGCACATGATGCCAGCTATTTAATGTCCCCATCAAGCCACACAGAAACCAAATGGACTGGAAAACTGGCCTGGGATCAGAGCTTTCCTTCCCAACTGGCACTGAGGGCAGGCAGGACTCGTGTCTGTGTTCAGCCTGGCATCCCCTGCCCAGCCAGGGACAGCAGCACTGCCAGGGGCTGCAGGTGGTGGCACAGATGTCCCTGCTGCCCCTGGCCTGGCACAGCTGACCGGGGGGACAGAGCCCCGGTGTCCCAGCGCAGGCACAAAGCTCAGGACCCCTGCCCCAGCTCAGAGAGATGGTGAGCCAGCCCAGCTCCACATCCTGGGGCTCTGTGGCCACTACAGAACTGCCCTGGCAGGTGTCCATACCCCAAATGCAAATATTTGGGCAGGAGTGGCTGCGAGCCCAGTGGATGAGACTCTGTTTCCCATCGAGGCCAGGGAGGGAGCCCTGCCCCACAGCAGCTCCTGGGATTTCCTCACCTGCAGACACCAAATCTGATGCTCAGGAGCCTTCACAGGCTCCTCCTCAGTTGCATTTTGGGCATCCACACTTTCTGCTACGGCTGGTCTCATTCCCAGGGCAGTATCCCAAAGTTTTGGCTGTAGAAATCTGCATTTCCCCTACTGGTCTCCCTTTGAAACGCCCCTCTTTGATTTGTGGCTGCTCCACCTCAGCTGCTCCCGCAGTGACCCCTGGGCTGCAGGGCCCTGCTGGGGTCTGTAGCGAGCAGCTGGTGCCAGTCCTGGCTGCTTTCACAAAGCTCTGGGCATTTTCTGCTCTTTTCTACAGTGATGTCTTTCAATTCCACCCCTTCAGTGCCTCCTTCACACCCTCTCAGCAGATGGAGGAGCACGTGGAGGCTCTTGGGAGGGCTGCAGGGGTTTTACTGCTACCTTTAATTCCCAAGGCCCAGGAACTGAAACCAGTCTTTCCCTCCACAAATCTGAAATATTCTTTGCACACAGCCAGTGCCTGTGGCAGTAGAACTCCCATCATTAATCCATACTACTCCCTTCCCAGAGAAAAGAAAGGACTGGGGTTACCATGCTCTCAAGGGATGATGAAACCATTGTGGCCTTCTCTATATACCCAAAAGAAACCTTTATCAGCCTCTGTTTCAGGCCAGAGGTCTGCAAAAAGCCATGCTCTTAAAAATTAAATAAGAAGCCTTGAAGAATTTTTATTTGTTATCTCTGCTCACAGGCAATTAGAGGAGCAGGATATGAGGTCTGGTTTTATATGGAGGCCTTTTCTTTCTTTCTTTCTTTCTTTCTTTCTTTCTTTCTTTCTTTCTTTCTTTCTTTCTTTCTTTCCTTTCTTCCCTTCCTTTCTTCCCTTTCATTCTTTCTTTCTTCCTTTCCTTCTTTCTTTCTTTCTTTCCTTTCTTCCCTTTCATTCTTTCTTTCTTCCTTTCCTTTTCTTTCTTTCTTCCTTTCCTTTTCTTTTTCTTTCTCTTTCTTTCTTTCTTTCTTTCTTTCTTTCTTTCTTTTCTTCCCTTTCATTCTTTCTTCCTTTTCTTTCTTTCTTTCTTTCTTTCTTTCTTTCTTTCTTTCTTTCTTTCTTTCTTTCTTTTCTCAGTTTGTTTTAATTGCATACCCCTTGTACCACAGAAATGTCTTTCCTGAGAACTAAAGGCAGAAAGAACACTCACTCCATGAAAAGTCTAATCAATACTGCTGGGCAGCCAGAGCCAAGAACATGTCAAAAGTGAGCTGGGAATTAAAAGAAAGTAACAGATGTCATTCAAAACCCCAGGGCGTGACAAAGGGCTGAATCATGCCCTGCCTGGCTGAACATCCCTGGCAGGATGGCAGCTGTGAGAGCAGGGAATTCCTCAGCTCTGGACACCAGGGGGAAGGGTGGGGGAGCAATATGAGCAACAGGAGGGAGAATTGCCCGGCCAGCACCGGGGTGTGACCCTGCTGCAGGACAAACAGGAAGGACAAGGGCACAGCAGTTGATGGCAGGTGGAAGTGAGGGGCAGCAGGATGTGCAGGGACCACGGGACCAGGGCAGCAGGGGGACATCCCCCAGTGCTGGAGCTGGAGAGTGGCCACTGCGTGGGGACAGCAGGAGCCTGCCAGAAAGGGGAGAACAGAAGGATTTATGAGCACAGCCATAATGAGAGCCAGTTATCCGTGACCATCCTAAATCTTGCCAGAGAGAGGATGAGAGGGACTGTCTCCAGTGGACAGGCTGGAAGATTTAACACCACTGTTCCACGGTGTGATCACAAAATGAGCCCCCCGCGCTGGCGGCCGCTCCGTGGGAAGGGCACTGAGCTGAGCCAGCCTCAGGGAGCAGGGGGGGGTTAAACAACACCAGAGGTTCTGCAAAGGGGCCCAGCACCTCTCCCAAAGGCCAAGGAGGGTCAGGGTGCTGGCAGCCTGCTGCAGCCCAGGGGCAGGATGCCCCAAAAGGCTCAGGTCCCGGGGGGGCACTGACCCTGCCCGGTGGCACACACCCCTTCTGCCACAGCTTTTATTAATGACTCTGTATTTCCAGCCCAGCTGCTGCAGTGCCCCTTGCCCCAGCCACGGGAAAGAGGACACAGCCCTACAGCAGCACCCCAGGAGCTGAGAAGGTGCTTTCCTTTCCTTCCCAGCACCAGGGTACAGAACCTGTGCCCACGCTCGGAGCCGCTCCTGGGTCTGGCTCAGAGCCCGTGTTGGGGGCACAGACTCTGCTCTGCCTGCTCCCCACACCTGCCCTGCTCTCCAGCCCAGCCTCAGGTCCCTGCACAGCCCACAGAGCAGCAGATATGCCCAGTGGCTTGAGCTTTCACAGCAAGGGCTTGGGGAATGTGAGCTCAGCCAGCAGCAGAACGAGCCCAGGGGGGCACTGCCACCTCCCACGGGCAAGGAGGGCTCCAGCCAGGGGCACGGGGACACAGGGGACATGGGAAGAGCAGCCACAGCCACTGTACCCATGGGAGCTGCCTGCCTCCCCCTCTGCACCAGGCAGCCTCATCATCTGTCCCCAAGAGGGAAGGAAATCAGGTAAGCAACGTCTACAAGCCCATATGGACGGGCTGGGATGCTGCCCAAGCTTCAGCTCAAAAAAAAGTGCACATTTTATGGTATAAATATTTAGGTTTGCCTCCTCCTCGCCAGCCCACGGGCTCCAGCACAGGAGGCACAGCAGCAGCCCTGCTCAGAGCCGTCTGGCAAGAGGCTGATCCCACAGCTACCAATGTGTGCTGCAACAAGAGCCCACACACGCTGACCTGCCTGCCCACCTGCCTCCCAGGCACTGCCACGGGGGAGAGAGGCTTCTGGCAGAGTGAAGTGGGGCTTGCAGTCCCTGGGAGGTGCTGCTTCCCAAGAACCTCAGTGAGTGCCAGGTTCAGGACCAAGGAGATGCCTTGAGACACCATCCAGTTCTCATGGGGCTCTTTGGTACCTTTTGTTCCTGTTATCCCCCGTGACAGAAAAGAGCTGATTCCCTTCCTGTTAGCAGCCTAAAATCATAGAATCACAGAATGGTTTGGGTTGGAAGGGACCTCAAAGATCATCTCATTTCATCCTCCTGTCCTGCAGGGACAACTCCCACTGTCCCAGGGTGCTCCCAGCCCTGTCCAGCCTGGCCTTGGGCACTGCCAGGGATCCAGGGGCAGCCACAGCTGCTCTGGGCACCCTGTGCCAGGGCCTGCTCACCCTGACAGGGAACATTTCCCAGTTCCCAATCTCTAGAAATGCTTGCTCTGAAATTCAAACAGTGGCTGTAATGCAATGGGGAATCTCTCCACCCTGTCACAGCTCTCCAAACATGAGCCCTTCCATCAGCAGTGGAGCATCTCCCCAGCACACATCCCCACTGCTGTGGCTCTGTCCTTACCCCACACATCCCCAGCCCACCAGGAGCCACCCCATTTCCAGTCCCTTCCTCTTTTCTCCCCCCAGTACCAGGGGAGAAGTTCTCAGTCACCAGAGCTGCTCTCTGCCATGGCAAGAGCAGGATCTGAACAGCAATGTGTGGGAGCAGGTAGGGAACACAGGGATGTATTTTTTTTAACCATCAGAGCACCTGTGGCCATGTCTCACCTGTGCTGAAAACAAAGAGGACCAAGCTGCCACATTCCCACAGAACAACAGTGATTAAATCCAGGTGATGGCCCCAAAATGTTCTCCAAAGGCTTGGGGAAATACCATGGGAATTTGGTGGTGTTAAAATGTGTTCATTTGATTAAACAGGAGTGGAGAGGAAATCCGTCAGGGCTTTTCTTCCCCAGGTCCTCTTGGAACAAGAATAAGAGAGGGAAAGAATTTTTCTAAGAAGAGTATTAAAATCAGTTTTTCAGCAGTGTACACTCTATGACTTTTAATTCTTGAGAGAGGAGTTCAAGCCCTGCCTCCCCCAGCCCAGCCTTGGCTGTGACTGCAGCTGGCCAGAGCAGTCCCTCGCCCTGCCCTGCTGGCCCAGAGGGTGCCCA
Source organism: Dicaeum eximium (assembly GCA_013396995.1). Lineage (NCBI taxonomy): Eukaryota > Metazoa > Chordata > Aves > Passeriformes > Dicaeidae > Dicaeum > Dicaeum eximium. The sequence goes on from VWZP01003081.1 coordinate 536,517, forward strand.
GGGAGAGACTGGGGCAGCTCTTGAGCTGCTGGTTTGCTCTCAGACACCCAGAGCAGGACAGTGACCTGGAACACCTGCTCAGACAGTGCCTCCCTGTGTGTGTGCTCCACAGCTGCACACCCTGAGCAAAGCCTGAGCTCGGGAGCTGCACTTACCTGGGCAAACATTTGTTTTGTGCTCTAGCAGCAAGGTGAGTGTGCTGTTCCCCTGTGTAAACATCAACTCCTCACACATGAGCACTTCTGAGCTGTGCTGCACTCCTCTCTTGAAACAGCCACTTTCTACGTGAAATCTGCTGCATTCTCCTGTGTCAACAGAGTCCGTGCTTGAGGCTGTCCTGGGCTCCTCTGAAATGCCTCTTGTCTTGCATGGGAACAGTCCAAGGGTGTTTATTTATCCATTTTTAGAGGCACTCTGTTCCTTGTGCCATCTCAGTAGATGGGTCTGCAAGTTAGGAGCAGGAAGGAAGGAGGATCAACAGCACAGACACAGAAGAAAAGGGGCTGAAACACCTTGGGTTTATCCTCCCAGGCTAACGTGGTGCCTGTCTGAAAGAGAAAGGCAAAGGGATAAAGTAATTTCCCCTCTCTGGCCGTAGCACTGGTGCTCCCTGGGAGATAGTGACCAAAGCAGGAATGTGGGGAGTGGGAGGACCCAAAACCAGCCAAAAGTGAGTCCTGGAATGGGAAGAATGAGGCTGGAGGGAAGGTGCCAGCAGAGCTCCCTGCAGGGCAGGTTTGTGACCGCTGCCAGTGTCCCATTTGTCACCTGGTGCTGGTGGCTGTGGAGCTGGTGTGGGGCAGGAGGAGCAGGTGGAGCTGCCCAGCCCAGCAGCCAGCCTGGCACAGCTCGGAGCCGGCTGGGAGGGGACAAGGAGCACAAGGAGCAGGGCTCAGGCTCAGGAGCTGGGGTTGGGAGCAGCTGTGTCCAGCTCATCCATGGGGAAGGGCCAAGGAAGAAAATCACCAAAGTCAATGAGTCCAGGAAAGCTTTGATAAACCCTGAGTGTGAGGAGAAAAATGTCTATGGGGTCTAAATGTCTTCTTAGACACTCAGGAAACCCCTCCAGCCTCAGCAGATGGTGGCACCACACAAGCCCCCAGCTGCTGCTGTTTTCACTGGAAAACATTTTTGTCATGACTTTTCCCCTGGTTTTGGGCTCCTGTCAGGGCATGTTTGGTGATGTGTGGGTGAGTTACCACCATGCAGCCCACTCTGGTGCTCATTTGGGTCACTCAGCTGGTCTGAGCTGCCTGCAGTGGTCTGGGACAGGACTGATGGTCCCCTGTCTCTGCTGTTCATGTTTCTGCTGAGATGTAAATGCACAGAACACTGAAATGAGCCCACATCAAGGAACTGGGCTGGGAAGGAGAAATCTCCTGTACCTCCTATAGCACCTAATTCAACCCATGCCACAGGATGGGGTCTTGATAGCTAGGGAAGCCAAGGCAAGAAAAGGGAATTTATTTGCCCAGGATCACTCATCAGAAGGCTCTGCACATCCAGGAGGGTTCAAAAGGAGCAGAGAAGGGCACCTGAGTGAGCTGGTGAACGGAGGACACATGGTATAAAAGCTTTGTGGTAGAACAGAGCTTGCTCAGCCTTGATAAAGCAAACTGGCAGTGATGTGATTTTTTTTCTCTATAAATACACCTGGAGGCCAAACACCACGGAGGGGGGGAAAGCTATTTAAGCTGAAGGACGATAGTGGCACATGAAAACATCCATATTTATGCCTGAGGAAGTGAAAGAGCAAGCTATGGGGAGAGGGAAGGGAGAAATGAATGGCCTGAAGGGTAGGCAGAGGAGATCAGGCAGGAGCTGCCTCTCCCAGAAGAGGATTCCTGTAGGATCAATGGCCTTGCAGAGCTCAGGGTCCTCACCCTTCCTGCAGGATTAGACAAGCTGTGGCACCTAGTGGGAGAAGGGAGAGGAAGAGATGTTCATCCCCAGCCTGAGCAGGGTGTTCAGGGAGCCCTGGGGAAGGACTGACAGCCAAACTGCTCCTCAACGTGAGCAGCAGCAAAACAGCTGCCTGGGCCACAGCAGAACCTGGTGCTCCATCCTCTCATCCCCCAGGCTTCCCACACACACCTGGCAGGTGCTGGGAAGGGTCCTTAGGTCCCCCAGGCCAGCAAGGGGTACAGATCCCCCCAGAATGTCACCAGCACAGCAGCCTCAGCACACCCCTGTGCCCTGCTGTCCTCTTGGCTCAGAGGCAGAGCCAGACATTGCTTTCTCACCCCTGCTTCCAGGAGCAAGCTGGGATTTCCATATCCATTAAAAACAAGGCTTTGTTATTAGCCCTGTGAATTATTTATCCTGTCATAATTAATGCAGGACCGTTTAGGGCCGTGGCAGAGCTCCCCACTCGCCTGTCAGCAAACACCCGGCATTAAATATGCACCGGGGCTGACAGACGGCTCCAGCACGCTGATCGCTGCCAGCCTGGCCAACAAAGTGCCCTGGGCATGACACCTCCCTCGGGAAGGGCTGTGCTGTGACAAGCTGGGGGTGGCAGGGGAGGGAGGCAGCTCCCAGGGAGCACAGGCTCATCCCCCCCTGCAGCTCTTCCCATCCCTGCTCTTACCTGTGAGCAGAGACACCTTCCCGGGTGGTGTCTGAGCCATTCCCAGATCAATCACACCCCTGAGCCATCCCCGGATCACTCACACCCCTGAGCCATTCCCAGATCAATCACACCCCTGAGCCATCCCCGGATCAATCACACCCCTGCGCCATCCCCGGATCAATCACACCCCTGAGCCATCCCCGGATCACTCACACCCCTGAGCCATTCCCAGATCAATCACACCCCTGAGCCATCCCCGGATCA
>VWZP01003081.1:539536-551056 GCA_013396995.1 Dicaeum eximium
TCACTCACAGCCCTGAGCCATCCCCGATCAATCACAGCCCTGAGCCATTCCCAGACCAATCGCAGCCCTGAGCCATGCCCAGACCAATCACACCCCTGAGCCATCCCCGGATCAATCACACCCCTGAGCCATCCCCGGATCACTCACACCCCTGAGCCATTCCCAGACCAATCGCAGCCCTGAGCCATCCCCAGATCAGTCACACCCCTGAGCCATCCCCAGATCAGTCACTCCCCTCAGGCTCTGGATTCATCCTGCCCCCTCTGTTCTCAGGTCAGCTTTGGGGAGGGTGAGCCCCTCCAAGCCCTCCTTGCTTTCCAGAGATGCCAGCTGGGCTCCAGGGACACTGATCCCAGAGGGAGATGCCCGCTCTGCCTGGGCCCCCCAGGACCATGCAGAGAAGGGGGGACTCCCCTGCCTTGAGTGGATTCATGGGTTTTAATCAAATGCCAGCAAAGAAGGAGGGAGATGGGGAGTAGCTTGCCTAATTAATAAAACAAGAGGAAATCAACAGCTATTGTGAAGCTGCTGAACTCTTTTGCTCATTGCTCAGACCAGCCCTTAAGAAGTAAAGGAGTTCCAGAGTATGAGGCTTTCTCAAACTCAGCAGGCTTAGGCACAGAGCCGTGCTGGGGACCTGGGGAGCAGGATCCCATGGGACAGGAATTACAGGACACCACAGGCATTCTGTAACAAACTCACTGGCCATCAGATTGGGGAAAAACAAACCAAATCCAGGCCTAGTGCAAGTCAAGCTGCCAGGGATCAACACCTGGATGCTGTTACTCCTTACCCCACCAAAATCCCCTCCCATTACCTTCCCTCTGTCAGGCTGGCTCCTCCAGGACACTCTGTATTCAGCACCCCATTGCTGCTTGTTTTACCCCTTTTTCCTTTCCCAAAACTGCCACTCCTTATAGATGACAGTGGCAGGTCCAGAGAAAAGCTGGTCTCAATTGCAGCTAAGTGGATTTAAATCCAATATATGAGTACAGAGCACATAGATTTGATCAAGAGACTGTAAGAGCAGCAGTTTTGCAGCCTGGCTCCATGAATTGCTCCAAGCAGCCTTTCCCTGGCTGTGGTGGTGCCTGAGAAAGGATTATTCCAAAATATGCAATGAACTGACTCTGCCATGGAGGTCTGAACCCACTGGCCTTTGTGGAGATGCTCCCATCCCACCACTCAGGAGGTTTAAACCAAGGAGAGGAGAAAAGAAGCATTAAAACTTATTGTGTGGGCTAACCCTGGCCCAGCAGTGAAGTGCACTTAAAATGACCCTTCTCTCATTTGATGTTTCTCTTATTCGAGGATCTTTCTGGCTCCAACATCTATTTCTCTGTCAACAGCCCTCAGTGCATCTCTCTTGCTATCTTTAGGCTCAGCTTATTGATCCCTCATTCCTATCTATCCATCTCATTCTTTTGTGCTCATTCCTGCCTGTCACTCGATTTACTGCAGGACGCCTGTCCTGGTTTACAATGCACAGCTCATTTCAGCCCCTTTTTCCACACTTCCCCTTCCCTGCTGAGGAGGGACACGAGGCAGGGAGCTGCTGGGCAGTGCCCACGCAGCTGGGAGATGAGCAGCCTGGCAGACAGAGCCTTTGTGCCCAGGAGCAGCCCCCTCTGGCCGGGCTGGAGCATCCCCTGGGCCGCTGCTGGGAGGGAGTTAAATATAAAAACAGCACGGGAGCTGAGGGGTCACATCCTCTGCCCTGCAACTCCTGCTGTGACACTCCTTATCTGAGGAGATCAGTCAGAGCTCTGTCCTAACGCTGCCTCTGAATCCCAAACACCAGCCATACCCTTGGAGATGAGGGATTTGTGTCAGTGGCCTCAGTGCCCCAGGCAGAGCAGGGAACAGGGAAAGGCAGATGAATGGAAGGAAAAAAAGACTGAGGAAAGGGGGAGGATGAAGGTGTGTCCTCAGTGCTGCTCTGGTTTGGTTTTCACCTTTCATGTCTCAAAAGGTGACTTGGGGAAAAGAGAGGCCAAGAACAAAGCCCTGTCACTAACCCTGGCTGGTTAACTCATTATCCTTAATGTGTGCCACGCTGTGGCAAGCAGAGCAAGGTGAAGGAGAAGGATTTTCTGCCTCAGAGCAGGGAAATAAAGTCCCTCCCTACTCAGCAGACAGCCACTTTTCAGAGGGTTTAAGCTGAGGGATGCCCAGACACCCCTCCCCAGGGCTTGGCAGGGCTGAGACCCTCACAGAGGGAAACCCAGCTTTCCTAAGGCTGGTTTGGAATTCTAAAGCACCCTGCCCTCCAGGGACACACACAGAGTGTGGAACCACCTGGAAAACCAGCTGAGAGCCCAGTGCCTCAGTCTGAATGAGTCTGAGGCCTCAGAAAATGTCAGGGAATCCCCAAATCCTGAGCTCACCAAGAGTGCAGCGTGGAGCAGCAATAAAGGCTGAGGGGGAACCTGCAGCTCCATGAGAACATGGCCAAGGGAGCTGCCACAGCTGACACCCCTCTCAGAGGGAACAGATGCACCTCAGGGCAATCACTTCTAGCACAGCTTAGGTGTTTGCACTGAACATGTCCTGTGGGATGTCATCCATGAGGGCACAGCACTGCAGGTGTGTCCTGAGTCACAAAAGCCTTGTGCAGTGGAAATCTCAGGGCTGAACCTCGTGGCCCAAAGCAGCTGAGGGGCAGAAAAGGTGCTCTCTCCATTTCTCTGCCCCTGCTTGGGCAAGCAACAGGCAAAGACACTGATGCAAAAACCATTTTTTGTCCTTCTGACAAAGCCACAAAAGAGAGAGATGAGGAAACAGCTGTTCATGGCAGGCAAAGACTGAGGAAGATTCATGCCCCCAGTAAAAACTGTCTCCACATTATAGTCCCAGCAATTCAAATGGAAATTGTTTCTACAGAAAAAGGACAAAACAGAGAGGCTGCAAGGGCACATTTTTATTTAAGAAGTCCTGTTGGGTTCTTGGGAAGAAAAGGAAAAAGGGATGGGATGCCCTGGCTCTGAGTACTCCGGTGTAAAACCACACAGAGCTTCAAACCCAACAGTTCAAATTACTGCCATGCTCTTTGCAAGCTGGTGGCATTGGAAGGTGCACGCTTGCACTTCCCAATCAGGAGTTTCCCCACAGCCCTGCCTGGTGCTCTCTGACGGCTCCCAGGCACAAAAAGCTGAGGCCAGGGTGGGGAAGGGTGCCTGGGCTCAATCCCTGTGCTGCAGGATGCTCCAGACCCCTCTTTTTGGGTCTCCTTGTCGCTTCCCCAGAGCAGCACAGGTGAGAGGAGCCAGATCCTGCTGCCTCTGTGCAGGCTCTCCTCCTCCCTCAGCAGCCAGCACACAGCTCATTACAGCTCATTATTGCATTTTCCCACTCTGAGCCTGTTGGCACCTCCAGTGTTGCCCTGTGCTGGCGTGGAAGAACTCCACAGCCTCAGGACACGAGTCTCACTCTCCCAGACACAGCTCACCTTCAGGGAACTGTCCCAGCAGCTCTTCCCTCTCCTGCTGTCCGAGCTCAGGCTGGGCTAAATGTCAGAAGTCACCTCCAGCTTTCCTGTACAAGTGCAGCTCCCACAGGGTGGGATAAATCCTTCTAGCATTCCCCAGAAGTGCCAGCTCTTGTCTGACCCAGCTGCTGCAGCAGCCAGCAGCTGAAACAACCCAGACCCCAGCAGGGCAGAACCAGGAGCACGGGACCTGTGGCTTTAGAGCAGCCCCAGGAGAAAGCTGGAATGGGAACAGGAACAGAGGAAGGAGGCACGGACACCTCCCCTTCCAGCAGGGACTTCTCAGGCTGATTTGTCTGGCTGAAAAGCTGCTCCAACATGGGCCACAGCTGGTTTGTGACCACCAGGAGACATGGGGACAGTCCTGGGGTGTGTCAGGGTGAGGGGGAAGGGAAGGGAAGGGAAGGGAAGGGAAGGGAAGGGAAGTTACTCAGCCCTAATTAGCCTCATCAAATCTGGTAATTCCTCTGAATTCACAGAGAACAGTAGCAGCATCAATACACTCATTTGCTGCACAGCAAAGGCATGAGCTGCCATGGCAGAAGGCAGTACAGGACATCCTGTGCTGGAGCCAGAGGATGATCCCGTGGGTCAGTGCACAGAGCTCCATCAGCAGCTGGGGGGTCACTGGAGCACTCCTAGCCAGGCCAGAGCTGGGTTTGGAGGTGGAGGTGAGAAATTTTCTGGGGTCAGGAGACAGCAGGACCTGTGCTGGTGAGCAGGTAGGAAACAGCTCAGCCTGAGGGCTGCCAGGAGCAGAGCCTCACCATCCTCCTGGTCCCAGACTGGGGCTGGAGAAGGAATTACAGCCTCCATGCAAACAGGTCTGTCAGTCTGAGCTCTCCCAGGAAGCACAAGCTCCCTGTGTCTGACAGAAAGCAATCAAGCCAAGGCCAGCTTACAGGGAACCTTTGCCATTGCCTTGCACTAGAAAGATTTCCATAAAGTGCTGGTTTGGTTGTTTTTTCCATGAGACATTTTGTCTCAATTTGTCTTTCCCTAAAGGTCATTCTCACAGGCAGCAGCTACTGGCGCCCATCAGTCAGAGGCTCTGACAAGCCAGAGGATCTGTCAGACCACAGTTTGCCTCCCAGCTACATTCAAGGTTTTACATTCAACATTTTTAATTCCCCTAATGGAGTTTTCCCTTCAAGGCTAGCACACTATCAGAAGCCAGGGAGCACCAGCAGAAGGCAGAAGGTGGCACAGGAGAACTCTTACAGCCCAGTTACTGCCAGGGAAATGCAGGCAGCCACAGCAGGAAAGCTCAAAGCAGACATTAGCTAAAAGGGTACAGAACAGCCTCAAATTTAGCAGCATCCAGATAAAGGTGAGATACACAGGGATCACAGCAGCTTGAAGAGGAGTCAGACTCTGTCCCAGGTGAGAAGGCAGGGGAAAGCATCAGGAGATGGCAGAGCCTTGTCTGGAGCAGGACATGTCTGTGTCACCTGCTGGCTGCAGAGCTGGCAAGAGACCCTGTCACAGGGTGTGGGGTGCTCCTCCAGCCTGAGAATGGTGAACAAACTCCACCAGAAACTGTTCTGCCCCTGCCAGTCCTTCTGGAGAGCAGCACCCCAGCAGGGACTGCAGCTGGATGGCCAAAAACCTTGCACGTGGCAGCATCAGCTCCAAGAAGAGTTTCATCCCAGCATTAAGTGTAATAATTTCCACTTCTTTTGCTGAGGTGCTGGAAGGCAGGTGAGGACTGGCTGGGCTCACAGCAGCCCAGATTTATTTCACTGAGGGTGTGAAGGGTGGCTCTGGGATACCTCAGGACAGCCCCCTGGACCTGGGGACCAGAGACCAGGCAGGAGGGACAATGGTCTCACCGTGGAGTTCAGCACCATACAGTTCAAAATCATGCTATAAATAAGTGATTTTAAGGCTGAGGTAGGGTGAACCCCTAAGGCCCAGAAGAAGCTGCAGAGGCAGCATTAGGAGCTGAGTCTGGAGGGTGTGGCAGGGAGGGTGTGGGACCCCCAGACCTCAGGGGTGGCAATGCTCACTTGTGAGCTGAGCAGGATTCCCCTCAGGGCAACGGGAGCATGCACAGGAGCTGCCCTGGGGATGTGCAGGGTAACAGCTGAGTCAGATGCCACGTGAACTTGCAGGCTAGTGAAGAGTGAGATGAGCATAAAGCCCACTGAAAAACACACAAAACCTGTCCCATGTGGATTCCAAGAGGAAGAAGAAGCCCCCACGGTGAATGGCACAGTGCTCCTGGCCAAGGGCTGAGGAGGGTGATGGCTTCTTGTCCCTCTGGGCCCCAAGGTACCTGGGGGAGCCCAGTGCCAGGGGCACTGGGGAAATCCTGGCTCTGACTTGCACAGCAGCTCCAGCTGCAGCACTGCTGATGGCATTTGTTAGGTATTGATTGCACAATCAATAGGCTGTCAGTGTTAGTAGAATTTTAACTGGACTGATAACAACAACAACTGTTCACTGCATTTTTGGTTATATTGTTAAAACTTTTAATTAGGTGAACAATAAACTTTGGGCTCGGCATAAGACGGTGTGTTTGGCTTTTGGAAGGTAACACCCCGAGCTGGGCTAACACATCCCTGTCCTGCCCTGCCTCCCAGGGGATGAGCTCAGGGGATCTGACTGCAAGGAAAGCTCAGCCCCACACCAGCCTGACCCAGGCTCCATCCCTGTCTGCTTCACCTCCTCCAGCCTTCCCCTGGGGACACATGTGACAGGTATCACCCTGAAGACTGGCACACACCTGACAGCCCCCAAGTTCTGCCCCAGTGTGGGGCTGCTCAGCCCTGCCAAAGCCCCTCTGTGTGCCCGTGACAGCTTTGCCTTCTCAGTCCAGAGGGTTTTCCCATCATGAACACACAGAGATTGGCCAGCCAGCACAGAACTGGTTACCCCCAGGTCCCTGGGGGGATGTCAGGTAGAGAGGTAATCTCAAGTAGAGACTCCAGCAGCCCAAACAGCCAGGCATTTCTCCATCTCCTGTGCACGCCCTCCCTCACAGCTCCTCTGACCCCTGTCCCAGTGACTGGCAGCACCTCAGGGCTTCCAGGGGCAAGAAACAGCCTGTGCTCCCAGCCCACCCAAGGTAACAGCTCACCACAGCATGCTCACTTTTAATTTGCTTATCCAAGCAATAAAGCAGAAATGAGGAATGGCAGCTAATTAAAAGTATCGATTCATGTGGCATTCAAAACTTCCCGGACCAAGTCAGGGCAGGGAAGGAGGGATGAAGAGCCTGGAAGAGAGCAGGGGACAGCAGGACTGCAGTGCTGCAGTCAGGTGTGGCATTTCCTATGTGAGGAAGACTCCTCTGCTCTAAGAACCCTCTCCTACAAGGCACCATCCCTAAGACTTTTCTTTATCAGAGGAATCTCCAAGATTCCCATTCCCTCAGCTCCATGTGAATCCTCATTTGACTTGCCCCATGTGTTTTTAAGGCTGGCTGCCAGCAGGCAGACAACCACCCAGAAATGGGGGGAGAGCAGAGTCAGGGTGTGTTTCTGCAGCGAGGCTCTCAAAGGTCAGCGCTTGCAGAGCCCTCTGACCTTCACATCAGCGCAGCAGCACACGGGAGATGTTTGTCCTCGTGGCTCAGGGACGTGCAGGACTCACGGGGTGCCTGGGGCCAGAAAATCCAGACAATTCCAGCTCACCTGCTCTGCACAGCATTGCACAAGATGGTTTTTAAAGCCAGAGTCAGTGTCTGTCACTCACATGGGAATGCGAAAGATGGGGGCCATCACCAGGGTCTCAGGTGTCTCCTAGCAGAAGCTGGTGGGAATGGATTCAAACTGAGAGTAGGTTTAGACCAGCTATTAGCAAGAATTTTTTTCTGTGAGGGTGGTGAAGCACTGGCACCAGAGAAGTTGTGGATGCCCCATGCCTGGAAGTGCTCAAGTCCAGGCTGGATGGAGCTCTGAGCAACCTGGTCTAAGGGAAGGTGTACAGCAGCAGGCTTGGAACCAGATAATCTTTAAGGTCAACCCAGGCCATTCTACAGTTCCATGAAGAGGAAGATGCTCATGACAAGACAGGAGCTGGGGTTGCCTAAGCCTGGCCAGCGTGGGTCTGTCTGGAGGGGAAGGTGGCTGCTGAATCCTCGCTTCCCACAGGGGTAAACACTTTGCATCTCAGGAGAGAGCCAAGTGAGGAGCATCCAGACATTGCTGTGCCAGAGACAGAGCTGGGAACAGACTCAGAAGCATCCACAGCCACTCATGAGGTAAGAAACTGTCACTCTTTCCTTGCTCTTCATTACCCATCCCATCCTCTCCCCATCCCTCTGTGTTGCATAGCTACCAACAGCTGTCCTGGTGGGATCATAAAAGAGCCAGAAACTCTGAGTGAAAGCTTGCTCCCTGTGCCTCTGACCTCACACAGCAAGCAGATGCCACCATGGCCTGGAGTCCTCAAGTGCATCATCCCCATCCGAGGACAGAAGCAAAGAGGAACCTGCAGGAAAGGACTTCTGCTCTGAGTATGCTCCAAAAGCTTCTCAGAGAAGTGACAAAACACCTTCTCATTTTTAGAACTGCCCTGGCAGCCTCCTCAGCGAGGTTTGCACCCACATCATGGGCATGGCCCTGGGGGATCTCCTGTGGTGTTATCAGTGCTTCCTCTGAGCTCTGTGGGGACTGCAGGCATAGCTCAGGCTCCTGCTGCTCTGCCCCCTCTCCTGCCTTCCCCAGCCAGCAGCCTGCTCCACCCAAGCCACTGCAGACCATCCTGCCGTGCCAGCACCCAGGAACTTCTTCCCAGAGCACAGAGAGGGCCAGTGGCCACCCACAGCACCCCTGCCCCCCTCCCACACCACACCTGGGGATCACAGCACTGGAGGAGATCAAAGATCCTGCTACAGCTGCAGGTAATCCATCCAGGCAAGCAGGCAGAGGGATTCACTCTCTGTGACAGACTTTATCTGGCTCCAAGAAGGATAAACCTAAATCCTCTCCTGTATTTCCCCTCCACTCTCCAGTCCAGAAGATGAAATGTGACATGTGGCCAAGACAAAAGGCAACGTTTGGGAGCATGCAGGGCTGGGCTGAGGAGAGCCCCATGATGGGACAGGGAAGCCTTCACCCTCAGAAGCCCCAGACTGGTGGGCCAGGGGGAGAAGGGCAGTTGGGAGAACATCCCAGGATCTTCCATTTCATCCCTCCAAGGGAGGTGGTTGAGATGGCTTCACCTCCTGCTCACCCATCACCCTGAGCTGCTGTCATGGCAACACACGCTTGGATTCAGGGAGGAACAGGTACTTCTGCTTGTTTAGCCAGGAAGGAGGCAGCATCCTGGTATGTTGAACAGGAGAGAAGGAGGGAGTGAGGCAGCATCAGCACGGAGCTCTGGACAGGCTGGCCTGGACCTGCATGGTGTGAGGTCTGCAGCCTCTGCCACCCACGAGAGGGCTGCAGCCTTTGTCTCCCAGCTGCTGGTGGCTGGGAGATGTGCTGGTGGGATGGTGACAGTCCCCACGCCATGCTGGGAGCCCACATGAAGGTGGGGTGAGAGAGGGCTGGGGGTGCACAGCACAGAACTGGGACATGCTGGGCCCTCAGCACCAACCTCGCCCTCCAAGGGGGGGATCACACCTCAGAAAGGTCCTCCAGAGCTCACCAGGGGCTGCAAGGGAAGCACAGACTGCCCAGCACCACCAGTGGCTCCTGCCTTCTCCAGCCATTCCCCAAGAGCAGCCCAGGAGAGGGCACATCCAGCATCACCCAGGGACCACGAGAACAAGCTGAGTGCAGAGTTCTGCACTGATGTCCCCCTGCTCACACTGATGTCCCCTGAGTGCAGAGCCTTTCCTTTGGAACCTCGCTCCTACCTGCGGGAGAAGCAGGCAGTGCTTTGATTTCAGAGCTCCTGAATCCAAAGGAGCCTGAGCAAGGCATTTCCCCCTCCAGGAAACAGCTGCATGGGAGGCTGGTGACCTTCTACACCACCTCCACACGCCAGCCCCTTGAGAACGGGCGGAATCTCGCTTGCAGCAGCCCTCTGCATTCAGTGCCTCACTCCTGGGATGGCAGCACCAGCACCAGCAGCAGTCCTGGCTCCCCTGGGTGCAGAGGAGGCAGGAGCTGGGGGAAGAAAAGCTGTCTAGGAAGCTCTAAAAGAGGCCCATGCTGGAGGGTTTGGAGTTGCCTCCAAACTTTCTGATTTTCAAGAGATTTGGGTCCAACCAGCCCATAGGAGAGACACAGTGTGGTCAGGACGACAGAGCAAGACTGGTGCTTGCCCTGTGCCTCACACCATTCCCCTGGCACACAGATCTCCTCACCAGGCTGAGCCTGCTGTGCTTCAGGCTTCGTGCCAGACCCTGGGCTCGGAGCCAGACCCTCTCTGCAATCCCTAAATCCAGTGCTCCAAACTCACACCAACCTCGTTTGCAGCTTGCTGACCTGACTTAGCTCTGGAGAATGGGCAAAGCCAGATGCTCTCCTGTGCTGCAGCCCTGCTGCCCACAGAGGTTATTTTGGGGCTCACTCACTGCCACCAGAATGGCCTGTTCACGAACACCTCAAGGAAAACAAAAAGCAGGCAGCAGTTATCACCACGGTGTCCTGGCAGGCTCTCTCCATCTTCCCCAGCTGTGAAATGGGTACTTGCACTTCCCAGAGGTCGATGAGAGCTGGTTCTGGGTATCATCCAGTGACGATCACCTCGTTCCTGGAAGCGATGCTCACAGGGGAGGGAACCCCAGCACGGCACAGCGTGGTTATGGCTGATTCATCTCAGCATCCCAGGCCTTTTCCTGCAGCTCTGGAACAGGCAGCCAGGTCTGAAGGTGCATCCTTTGACAGCAGAAAACATCTGCTGCAGATGTCAGGGGGCTCCCCTGGTCTGATGGGTGTCTGCCTGGTGAAGTACATCCTTCCCCTGGCATGACCTCTCCCAAAGTCAATATATTTGCTCCATATTTGATATCTCCCATCCACAACACACAGCTGGGAAAACCCCCTGTACAACAAAAGCTATCTTTGGAGAGAGCTAAAAGAAGGAGATTATTAATAATATATGGGCAAGGCAGCTTTGGCACATGGGCACATCTTTGCAGGGTGCTGGGCAGACCCTCACCGTGGGGTTTTCCTCCTGGGTGCCTTTGGCAGCTCTCTGCTCCCCATCTCCAGGAGAGCCTCGGGGAAACCACCTGTAAAATGGGCATCAGCCAAAGGTGGATCTGCTGAGCCCCATGTCAGCTCTGCCGGGAATTTCGGCAGCCTGCAAGTGCAGCTGTGCCTCTGTGTGCTTCCCTCCAACATCTGCCCGTCCTGCTCACTGAAAAAAATCATGGAGCTGCTGCTAATTTCATTAGCAGGCCCGTCAAGCGGTTCATCAATCCATGATTTCCTGGCTTGCCGCCTTGAGGAAACAAGCGGGATCTGCTCTGAATTCACAAAGCCATCCCCTGGGGTCATTTGTCTGAAGGCTTAAAATTTCCCGAGTGCACTATTATCTCGGATTAAAACCGGGGGAGGGAGGGAGGGGGCTCGATTGGTTTTTCTGCCCATCCCGGGAGTAAGGCAGACCTCCCTCGGCCGCCAGCAGCTCCCGACCCGCGGCAGGAGCTGCCCTGTGCGGGGCCGGGCAGGGCACAGCAGAGCCCAGGGCATCGAGAAACACCCGCGGTGGCCGTGCCAAAGGCTTGGCTCTCCGCGCCCACGGGCTGCGAGCCCCCACAGAGGGTCCGGCACCGAGGGTCCCGCACCGAGGGTCCCGCACAGAGGGTCCCGCACAGAGGGTCCCGCACAGAGGGTCCGGCACAGAGGGTCCCGCACAGAGGGTCCCGCACAGAGGGTCCCGCACAGAGGGTCCCCTCGCCGTATGGAGCGTCCTGTCCTCAAAGACGGTCCCGCCTGGATGGTGTCCTGCCCGCAAGGAGAGCCCCGCACAGAGCGTCCCCTCGCCCGCCCGGAGGATGTCGCGCTGAGGCTCCTCCTGCCCGCACTGAGGTCCCTGTCCTGCCCGGGGATGTCGCACAAGGGGTCCCCCCTCCCGCACGGGGACATCACACTGATGTCCCCCTCCCGCACTGATGTCCCTCTGCTCAC
>VWZP01003081.1:551606-581878 GCA_013396995.1 Dicaeum eximium
AGAGAGAACGGGGGTGCGGGAGGGAACGGGGGGTGCAGAGAGAATGGGGGTGCGGGAGGGAACGGGGAGTGCGGGGAGAACGGGGAGTGCGGGAGGGAACGGGCGGAGCAGGGAACGGGCAGTGCGGGGTAAAGCACCGTTCAAGGCGGGCTCTGCAAAGAGCCAGCTCCAAATCCATGACCGATCCTCCCAGGAAAGGGGGAATCTGGGAGCCACGGCTCGTGGCATTATAAGGAGCAGCAGAACTGCAACTATGCCGACTTCAGCCAAGAGCATCTTGATCATAAAAGGAAAGAAAAAACCCAAATCCAGAAGAGCTACAGTTTAATTCAATGATGAAAAACTTTTATTTTTACCCCAACTTCTAATTTTGGTAATGTAACCGTTCCTACCCCCACAAAAAGCAAGGCCATTATTTTTAAATGGAAAACATTCATATGAAATACAGAGGGGCAGTTTCAGATTGGAGGGAAAGAAAGAAAAAAGGAAATACCTTCAGTTTTCCATTACAAACCTTTCTGGGCTGATATTTCCCCATGTGTCCTCCCATCATTTTAGCCAAACTCTTGGTTCAATTTGACCCAGAACATGAATTCCCTTCTCCACCAAATATTCCCCTGCTTGGAAACCAGCCCAAGCCCACCCCACGGGTGCAGTGGGCTCACAGGCCCAGAACCAAGAAGTGAGGTGGCATCCTCCAGTGCCAGCACTGCCCTGTGCCTTGGGACATGGGTGACACTGCTGCTTGCAGGGCTCCAGGGGCTGTCCCTGCACTGTCCCCTCTCCACCAAGCTGCTCACACCGTGACTGCAGCACAGCCTGGCAGAGCTTTGCTGGCACTCGCAGTGGTGCCACGTTTCCACCCTCACACGTGTCCCTGTGGCTCTGCCACTCGTCTCTCCTCCAGAAGGCAGAGGCCTTTGCAGCCTGCAAAGCCCCAAAACTCCCACTGAGTACAAGAAAACCCCCTGCCTAAGAAAATAAATGTGTTCTGCACTCTCTGTGAGCTACCCACAGCAAAGCAAATATGGGCACAGTTGGCTCCCACCATGGCTTTGTTCCTTAAAAACGTCATTTCAGTCAAAGCTCTCCTGGCACATCTGGCTGTCGTTAGATAGAGGAGAGAGACTCTCCCTGTCTGACTCCTGCTCGTAGCACTGCACCTCTGCATTGCACTTCTCCCCCCAGAGATCCACAGCCCCAGTGGGAATCACACTGCCCCCACAGCAGGAGGGCTGGGGGACGCTGTCCCCAGGAAGGTGCAGTGCTCAGGGCACCAAGCCACCCGCACCAGGTGTCCCCTGACAGCACCAAATAGCACAAGAAAGGCAGGCAGGAGGCAGTGGCAGTGCCCAGCCTCAGCCGGGGTGGTGGCCAGGGCAGTGACAGTGACCCAGACAAGCCCCCCCATCTGCAGATGTCAGAGGCACAGCTTGGCCTGTCTTAGCTGAGTTTGGGGATCCTGTGGGCAAAGAGTTTCTGGGTGCAGGCTGGGCAGTGTCTGCAGACACTCACTGAGGACTGTTACCTGGAGTGAGCTGTAAAGGCTGAACCCAAAAGCAATGGAAAAAGTGACAGGTCAGAGGAGGAGCTGGGACAATCCCCTGATTTGGAGCCACCTCAGGGGCTGCCATCAAGGCAAGTGCCAGCAGCAGTGCTGAGGACCTGGCAAGGCAGCCACAGGCTCTGCCTTGTGAAACAGCAAACACTGCCTCAGCACAAGGGCAGACACCATCCAGCTGACTCTGCTCCCCCTCACTGCATCCCACCAGGTGAAGCTTTCTCCTCATCCTCAAACAGACTGTCTGAGCTATCAGAGAAGAAATCCTCCAGCTCCTCCTGCATCATCTTGGACTCCAGAGCAGTGATGCGCTGCTTGAGCTTCATCTGGGCCTCGCTGTACTCACTCAGGAGCCGGCCAAAGCGGGTGTGCAGCGTGTCCAGGCTCGAGGCCACCCTGTCCAGCCTCTCCTCCATGCTCTTCCCTTCTGTGCTTTCCTCTGCAGCTGACTCATCCAGCAGCCCTTCCTTGATCAGGATCTCCCGGCCACGCTCCTCCAAGATCCTTTTGGCATCGGGATACTCTGTGATCGCTTCCATGAGATCTTCCTTTGACAGGCAGAAGAGATCGGAGTAGCCCAAGCTGCGGATGTTGGCCGTGCGCCTGTTGCCCATTTTGCTCCCTTTGATGTTGAGGATGCTGATCTCACCGAAGCAGCCCCCTGCAGTGAGCAGAGCATACTGTGTCACGCCATCATCCGCCACCACGGCCAGCTTGCCCTCCTTGATGATGTACATCTCCTTGCCGATGTCCCCTTTGCGGCACACGTAATCCCCCGGGCTGAACACCTGAGGGCGAAGCTTCAGCACCAGCTCCACCAGCAGCCCTGCCTCACAGTTCTGGAAAATCCTCACCTTCTTCAGCGTCTCCAGGTGAACGTTGATAGCAATCTCTGCTCTTAACTTATCCGGGAGGTACTTGAGGACCTCCTGTTCGTCTACTGCCTTCTTGTTGGTCCACAGGTAGTCGAACCACTTGATGACTTTGGTTTCCAAGTCTTTGCTGACCTTGCGGAACTGCATGTAGTGTTTGACGGCGTCGACTTTGGCCTGGAACTCCGCCCTGGTGGCGTTCATGTTGGATATCATGGAGCCCACGTTGCCCACGATGGTGGCGAAGATGAGGACGCCGATGAGGAAATCAAAGATCACGAAGAGGTACTCTTCATCCCGCACGGGGGGAGGCGTCTCCCCGATGGTGGTCAGGGTCAGCGTGGACCAGTAAAGGCAGTAGACGTACTCCCGGGTCAGATAGCCGTACTCAGGGTCTGTGACATTGGGGTACACCCAGCTGTCCTGCCCGAAGCCTATGGCCTTGGAGATGGCATAATAAATGCAGGCATTCCAGTGGATGATGACCAGGATGTACAGAACCAAGTTGCAGATGCGGAAGATGTTGGGGTGGCTGGTTCTGGTCTCGGTCCTGTCGAAGAACTCGAACATGCGGGAGAAGCGCAGCAGCCTGTTGAAACGCAGCTCAGGGCAGTGCAATCCCACCCAAAGATAGGCCAGGTCTGTGGGCAGGGTGGAGACAACATCCAGCTTGAACTGGAGCGTGTGGATGTAGTTATCCCGTAACTTCTTCAGGTCCTTAACCAGGAGGCCCTGTTCCAAGAACCCTAAAGAGAATCAAATTACAGGATTATCTTGGTTTAAGTTTGACTTTCCTGCAGGTTTTGTGAGCCCCTGAGCAATAGTCTATGGTATGCCATGGATTCATGTGCATAAATACGCAGGGTCACCCAAATATTTCCAGTTCCTGCTCTATTGTTATCACTCAAGGCCTTCATCTGGCAAAAGCCACCCAAAGATGTAACTCAGGGATTTAGTCTGTTGCCACGAAGAAAAAGGAACACAAAGGTTTCCATCCTCCAGATCATGAATTATTGCAGTTCTGACAGAAAACGTACAGCAAAGTGCTGCCTTCCGAGAACATTAAATTCTACCATTTTTCCATGCAGATAATTCATTAGCTGAACTGATGCAAAATCAGAGATACAGACCTTCAACTGTGCCCGAATACTAATAGTATTGCAGGTAATTTTGTACAATTATTCAAAGGTGAAGTTGAAAGCTGGGATGATTAATCTTTCATATTGAAACTTGCTCCATTTCTCAGATCTTCTCATTAGATTCTTCCTCTGGAGACTGGTTCTTACTAGTGAATGCCAAGGTAGGCAAAACCCTCCTTGTAATGGAACTGTGGATTAGGCCTGTCCCTTGCAGCTCCCCTCCACTTTAAAGGGATTAAAGCAAAGCCAGGGTGCTGCTCTTGCTCACCTGTGTGCAGGCGGATCACTGTGTCCCCGAGGTAGAGAGCGTCTGAGATGTAATCTAACACCAGCCACAGCACAAAATAGGTCTTTTGCAGGTCAGTGAAGCAAGCCCTGGAGGAAGGTCACCAAGCAGGGTGTGAGACCACAGATCCCCACATCTTCTCTAACTGCTACAGCTGATCCTGAGGCGCCCAACTCTGCAACAGAGCTTGGCCACTGGGAGCTCCTCTTCTAGGAATTGAAACTCCCTGCTCTGAAAAATCTGCCCTCCCTTGATGTAGGTAGAGCAACATCTTGAAACCACCTCCCAAATGACCCTGAATTGTGTCCCTTTCCAGCTGGGCCACAATTCACAGTGATAGTGGAGGGTCTCTCTCCTTTCAGTGCCCACCAGTCCCAGCACCACCAGTGTCAGTCTGACCCTGGCTGAGCCACAACAGCCAGGACCAGGAGGGTCACAGGAGGCAGGAACCCTGCAACCTCCCAGCTCACCTGGCTACCAGCAAACACCAGTTATACAGGACAGGAACTGCAATCACAGCCAGCCAGCAGTAATACCAGTCCCCTGCAGGGTCCACCACAAAGAACAGCCATTTCCTCCTGGAAGCAGAGAGAAGAGCCAGAGCTGGCAGTGTATGTGGAAAACGGGGCTGGAATGAAGCACCTGAGCCACATCCTTCATTCCTGGCACTGCACTGCCTCCAGCAGAGCTGCAGCCTGGGTGCCAGTCTGTCAGCCAAGACCAATCCCAGCAGTACCCAACCCCAGCGCTGTTTAGGTGCCTTTAGCCCTAAAACTGAGTCGAGAATGCAGCAGAAGAGGAAACTGTGGGATGTTAAGGCACAGCAGGTGGCCCACAGGACACAGCACCCCAGCGGCAGAGCCAGGAACAGATGTGTGGAAGAGGGTGATCAGAAAAGTTCTCGTGATGTACATGGCATTGCTGCTCCCAGGTGAGGCAGGGACCGGCGCCAGGCAGATCTGAAGAGAAGATTAATTGGAGCAGGAAGGAAAGCGTGCTGCAGATCAGTGGCAGCACCAGGAGGGGATGCCCAAGCCCCAGAGCAGTGGCCCCGGGGGCAGCTGGCACGGCAGGGCTGCCTCCTGTGCCTCCTGGAGTCTGCACAGCCCGGGCTCCAGCCTTTGAACTGCTCCCAAGTGTTTGATCCTGCTCGTCTTGAGACTCTGAGATAAGAAGTGTGTGCTCCAGCTGCCAGATTCACTGGAGAAGCTGGGGAAGAGAAACTGTGGCTGGGCTGATAGGCTTACAGCAGCCTGGTGGGGCAAAACACCTTCCCTCCCTCCCTCTCAGCTTTTGAACACGCAAAACTCCCTCCAGTGACAGGAAGAAAAACAATCCACTTGCCAACAAATTCCCCATGCCCACCCCATTACTTCTGGCAGCTTCAAAGGCAGAACCCCTGCTTGGAAGTCTCCTTCCCCTGGAGTACAGGCAGTGTCTGGAGTGTGGGGACTGGCACTCGGCACAGAGCCAGCACCAGTCCCTCGTGTCCACCCTCTGTGCACCCACAGACAATGGGTGATCCTGCCTCCCCACTACAAGGGCTTATTTTTAACCAGAAAGTGCAACTTGAACGTTTGTTTTTTGGGAAAGGGACTCTGCTCCCCAGGACCTACAGCACTGCCCCAGGAGGCTCTGACTCAGCTGCAGCCAGCCCAGAGAGCTGCAGCACCCACAATCACTGAAAACCTCAATAATGCTGCTAATGATGCTGGGAATTTCAGCTTTAAATCACCAGTGCTGCCATGACAGGTGGCCAGAATCCCTGATATCACACTGACAGCAGGGCCAGGGCTGGAAAAACAGGGCTCTGGGTTAACCCAGGAACAGGGAATAATCATCTGCTCTTCCCAAAGGCTTTGCACTCAGGCCTGGAGCCGTGGAGCCTTCCATGGCCACGAGCAGCAGCTCACATGTGGGATTACCAGACCTGGGGCTCTTCTTACCTGTGGAGCTGAGGACCTAGAAAACCCCAGAAGTTCCCACTGCGTCCCCACTGGCACTGAGCAGCCTTTTCACAGAACACTCCTTCTAGTCATGAACAAGCTCCCCTTAACCTCACAGGGCAGAAGAGTATTTTCTTCCATTTCTAGTAGAGACCCAGATACAAGGCTCAGATTATTTCTCTCCTACAGAAAACAATTATTTCTTGGTGTTTTAATTACCATGTATAATGGTAGGGTCCAGAGCAGTCTGTGAGCTTTGCCCTCTAATTAGCCAGCAGAAGAAAAGCCAGGTTATTGCTTCTCACCAGGAGTGTGAGCTGAGGAGATGAAAGGGCTGCATTTGAAAGAGCCTTTTCAGAGAGCTGCTCTCTGTGGGGGCACAGGCAGCAAACACACTCCCTTCATCCTGCAGATGATGGATGGGACTGGCAAACCCCACAGGCTTGTGGCTCCTGGGTGGAGTCCTGCATCCCTTGGCTGTGCCCAGCCCCTCAGGTGCATCTTATCACAGACCCGGGGCTGGCTCCAAAAACAACCCCAGTGTGGGACTGGTAAGAAATTGAGGAGGTCTGATGTGTTTCCCAGCAGGGCATGGACCAGGAGGGAGAAGACCCCATGGCTGAGGGACAGGCCAGGTCTTCTCCCCAGGGGCAGACCACCAGGTCCTGTGTGTCAGCAAAACAGCTCAGCAGAGCCAGGCTGGCTGCCAAGACAGGGGCTGGAGAGGGCAGGAGGGACAATTCCCACCACTCCATCCCACTTCCTTCTTTCCCACCCCCATCAGCCATCCCTGAGCTCCACACACAGCTGATCCCAGCCAAGGACAGCTGGGACCAGAGGAAAGGGACCCCACCTTTGGTTTAACTTCTCATTCTGCTCATCCTCGAGTTCATCACCAGCGCCTGCAGTCACTGTCAGGAGCTCAGGGCCCTGGAAACGCTCCAGGAAGGGGTCTGGCCTCTGCTGCTCCTCGTGCAGGCTCTTGTTGGCCCAGTCCCTGAGCACCAGCACCAGCCGGGCTATCCTGGGCAGGGAGAGGCAGAAACAGGAGTTGTTAACAGAGCAAGGACAAAGCAAAAGCTTCAGGGCAACAGGGCAGCTACAGCTGAGAAGAAAACTCTCACAGCTCCCTCTCAAGCGCTAGAATTTCTTTTTTACCCCTTTTAGTGATTATGTGGGGCCAAAAATATACAAGCAATAGAGACCACCCTGATAGAATTCCTTTTACCCCAGGATTTTTTACCCCAGGATTTTTTTAGGACTTTTACCCCAGTCCTGCTGTCATTCCCACAGGAATATGAGGAATCTGTGGGTGACTGAGGCAGAGGGAGGCTGCCTGCAGGGAAAGGAGCCTCTGAGCCCAGTGGGGATGAAGCCATCCCCTACCAAAACCCTCTCCAGGGGCACTGGGACACAAAGAGCAGCATTCACAGACTCATCCCTGCATCCCATGAACTCCATACAGCAGCAGGGGATCCTCACCCCACAGAAGGCCCCAGTGCCAAGGCCAGGCACACAAGGCTCCCCCCATGCCAGTGGCACACACAAGTACCTGGCCAAGGCTCCCTGGCCTTGGAAAGCCTGGTCAGCCCCCTGCTCCCCCCCGGGCAGGCTGGCTCCTCTCTGCAGCTCTGAGGTGGTGTCATCCTGGGCTGAGCAGGTCCTGCAGTGGGGAAAAGGGGGGTCACATCCACACCGTGCCACCCTGGCACTGCCACTGCCAGGCACCCTGGAGGAAGCTGGCAGCAGAGATTGGGCATCACAGCCCTGCCCATGCCAGGCCTTTCCCCCCACCAGAGCAGGGAGCAGCCTGACCTGGACCTGCTGGTGCTGAGCCCTGTGCCCCCTGTGTCACCCCTGGGCTGGTGGCTGGCTGGGGAGCTGTGCAGACCATCGCTCTGCGCTGGCATCCTCAGCGTGAGGAGACCACACACCCTGCCCCAGGGACCTGCAAAAAGCACAGAACAGCCACAAGAAAACACACGCAGCACACATCACGTGGTTTGAACACAGAAATCCAGCACAGCGTGGGAAGAGAGGGTCAAACACCACGCATGGGCCCACTCCATGTTTCCCAGGAGGAGTCCTGCAGGGCGTTTTGTGCTCTCCAAGAGATCCCACAGCTGCCTGGGGCCATGAAAGATGCTCTCCTCATCCTTCAGGCTCCTCATCCATTGCCACAGGAACACCTCTTTTTCCTTCTCTTCCCTGGTTCTGCCTGCCTCTCCTTTGCCTTTCCTACTCTCCTCGCCCTCTGCTGCCTGGCCTTGCCTGCCCCTTCCCACTCCTTGCCCTGTGTACTCCTTTTCCCTGCCTGCCCCTCCCTTGCCCTTCCCACTCCAACCCCTCCTTTACCTCGCTTGTTTTCTCCTCCCTTGTCTTACCCACCCCTTCCTTGCCTTGCCTTTACTTGCCTTGCCCTTCCTACCCCTCTTGCCTTGCCCTGCCTTCCTCCTCCTCCTTTGCCTGGCTTTGCCTTGCCTTGCCTGGCTTCTCTGTGCTTTGCCTTGTCTTACCTTTCCTTTTCTACTCTCCCTTCCTTTCCTTACCTACCCCTCCCGCTCCTCGCCTCCCCCCAAATCCTGCCTTGCCCTGCCTGCCCCTGCTCTCCACACCTCTCTGGGCCACCGATGCCACTGCCCAGAAGCCACCAGCGTCCACTTACGAGCCCGGCGTCCCCCGCAGCCTTGAACGCCGTGCTGCTGCTGCCTCAGGCGGGCTGGCAGGGCTGGCAGGGCCGGCAGAGCAGCATCCCTGCCCCAGGAGCTGCCCCCGGAGCGCTCCGGTTCTCAAGCACCGAGGCAGGGCAGAAGGAGCGGCGGTGCCGGCGCGGTGGCAGCGGGGACAGGGCACACAGCCGTGTCTGTCACCGCCCCGCACGGCCTCTGAGCATCCTCGATGCCCTGAGCAGCAAGGAGCTGACAGCAGCCAGCCCTGTGGCTGGGGATGAAAGGGGAGGAGGGAACGTGTTGCTCGGGGATGTTCCATTTCCCTATGCACGGGTTCCCTTCTCCCCCCACCGTCGGGACTGCAGGGACCCCAGACGGCTCCAGGACAGCGCCCAGCTGGAAATCACAGCCATGCTGAGCTGTGTCCCCTCGGTGAAGGGTCACTGTGCACCCAGGGACACCCCCAGAAGGGCTCAGGTCCTGCCACACCTGGGGATGCACCTGGATTGCTGCCCAGGGTTCTGTTCCCGCTCCCCTCCCACCCCTGCCCTGGGGAAAGGCAAAGATGGTGATTCTTTCCCTGCTTCAGAGGCTGTGCCACAGCTACTGCTAGGATGGAAAACCCGGAAAAGTAGACACATTTTAACACCCTCACATCCACTTACCTCTTCTCCTGCTGGCAGAGCAGGGCACCAAAAGTTCTGCTCTGGAGTCCCATCAAGGAGAGCTGCAGAGTTTGAAGGTGATCATGAAATGCACCTTTCACCAATTTCTGCCCTCTTATTTTGCTCAGGAAGTCATTCCAATACCCAGTTAGCAAAACATCTGCATCTCCAAGGCAGGAAGGAAGAGGTCAGTTTTCATCCTCTGCCTCCAGGATGTCACCATTTGCAGTGGCTGAGGCTGGATCCATCCCTGACAGGCACATGGAGTCCTGCACCCTGTGCAGGGCTGATCTGCAAGCACCAGCACCGGGAGCCTCTTTTATCTTTGATTTCAAAGGTTTACCTTTTACTTTCCCCTTCAAAGCCTTAAATTCCACTTGTTCTGATTTGGCTGAGCACCCACGCAGCAGGGAGCCCAAAGGAAGAAACAGAATTTCTCAGCCTTGGCTGGGGCTGTGCTTCTGGGTGAGCACCCAGCAGCATAGGATGTCACCCTGCTCTTGTCCCCACATCACAGACTCCAGGTGACAGCTCACCAGGAGCACTGGCAGCAGTGTGTCCCCCTTCCAACTCTCTTTTTTTCTCTGCCTGCAGCTGCCTCCAAAAGGAACACGGGAGCTCCAGGAGCTGCTCCCTCGAGCCCCACCGTGCACAAAACACTTCATTTGCTGTGCACAGTGCCCCTTGGGGACACCCAGCCCTGCCACGTGTGCTGCCTTGGGACAAAGCAGCCAGCAGGAGGAGGCAAGGAAGAGAAAAAAGGAAATAAAAGCACCACACTCCAACAGGGACAGCATTAACCAGAAGCTCTTCTACTCAAGATTCCCCCTCAGCCAGGGCAGCTGGGGCTGAGACACCCATGAGCAGGTCACAGTCCTGCTGCCAAGGGAATAAACCTTACCTGTTCCACTTACTGGGACATGAGGATCAGACTCCACAGAAAAGAAACACGTCCAGAACACACTGAGTTTATTAAAATATGCATTTTGTGGTCAGTGTTTCCAGACTGACACCAGAATTTATGCTTTACACAGAAGTCATATCTTCCACAACCTGCCCATGAGAACACTTCCAATTTGACCACCTCTCCTCCAAACACCTTCAAGCCACACTTTGAAGGTGGTGTGCCCTCCCAAAGTCATCCCTTCCCACCCTAAAATATAGCTTAAATTAAACCCCAAACACAAGCTTCCTCCAAAACACGTTAACACCTCTCCAAGGAGAGAAACCAGACAATTTACCTCATTTCCTGGCACGACTCCCACCCCCTTACACACAGCACTTGTGTGAGGTCCTCTGGTGGCCCTGAGCACAAGGCACAGGAGCCACCCTGTGTCCTGCCCACCCCCCTGGCACAGCACAGCACACTGAGCCCACCACACCATCCTGGCTCCTGTCTGCAGTAAATCCCAGCGCTCTCCTCAGCTCAGCAATCAGCCACAGGTCCAGACCTGCAATTACTTTGGGACAGTTATTTATTAGTCACTGTCCAGCTGCCAGATTTACAGCCACGGACGCCTGATGCGGTGTCAAGCAGAAAACACCCGAGCACTGATGTCTGTAAATAAGCTGTTGGGACATCTGGATGACATGTAGATCCAGCTATAATTAGGTATAGGTGACACAAAGAGGTCCTGTTAAGCCTTGCCAAAACCTGCCCCCAGGGCCTGCATGCACAACTCCAGCAGATGTGCTGGATGAACCACCAAAAACATCTCAAAGTCACCTCAGAACCAAGTGTTACTAAAACTCCAGAGAAGGAAACAAACAGGAAAGCTGTTAAACTGAGCTTGTTTACAGCTAAGGAGCATCTGGGTCAGGAATTTCCCTCACCCATGTCCTTGCACCATCACTGAAGCTGCAGCTTGGCAGCAAGACCTGGGAGAGACACTCCTCCACTCCCCTCTGCCACGAGGAGCCTAATAAATACCTATTTTCCCTGACCTTTTGGGTGCTATCACTGTTGCTATGAGGTTTTATAATCCAGAGAGTCACCATGGGGAGGTTTCCTATGTAAACCTCTCTGGGAAAGAACCAAGCCCCTGGATAAGCCCAGATGTCAGCAAGGCTCCCACAGCCACTTTGGATCTGAACATCTGCAAATCTGCTGTGGCTGCAGGGATGGGAGCTCCCAGCCCCTCCTGCTCCATTCCTGGCAGAGGGGCTGTGCCACAGGAGCCCTGGCAGTACCACCTCCACCAAACAGCAGCTGCACAAGGAAGAAAAGAAAACCCAGCAGAAGTTTAGCAACACCCAAGTCACTCTACAGAAGATGAGGACTAGACCACAGCAGTCAGCTGAGAACTTTTATGGGGTCAGAGTGAGATCTCCAAGGCGGGATGTGGCCAGGGGACCGGGCCCACCACAGGCTGTCACTGTAACAGGACAGTCCACGAACATCCAACACCTCGGGTTTGCATCTCCTCTGGCAGCCTGAGGGCACCTGCACAGAACAGACACCTCCTGTGTCAGCCACCAAGCTCTAAGGAGACCTCAGCCCTTGGCAGCAGCTTCTCACACCTTCACTGTCACCAAGGCCTGAAGGACACCGATTCTTGAGGGCCCACAGTGCAAAAAGCAGTCCTAGCCAAGAAAAAAGGAGTTTGACTGCTGCAAGTGCACGAGGAATGCTCCTCTCCCTGCCTCACCCACCCTGCCAGGCTGAGCAGAGGAGGTCGGGCACCCGTCATCTTCTGAGCCAGAGCCACGTGTTGATGAGGCAAGCAGAGATCATCACCGAGTACACCAGGGCCTCCTTCTGCCTCCAGGCGTGGCACTGCTCCTCCAGCACTCGCAGCCTGCCCGAGATCCTCGCCAGCTGCAAGGGAAGGGCACTGTCAGCACCCAGAGACCTGGCACAGCAAGGCATGCACAGGTGGGAGCTGCTGCCTCCTTCAGCTCCTCCTCCTCTAAGGCAGCAGCTACCTTTGTGTGGGAGGAGTGGCAGCAGCACCTGGGTCTGCAGCAGACGCTTCAGGAACAGACTCTTCCCTTCAGAGAGCATCTGAGCCCCTCTCACTGCCACCACAGGGCTCTGGCTGGGTCCTGCAGCCCCTCAGCCCCTGGGGTAGGAGCTCGATGGATCAACATACATCCAAGTGTTCTCCCGGCTCTCCTTAAGGCAGGACCAGTCTGACAGCTCCAGCCCACCAGGACTGAGCAACTTCCCCCTGCAGCCTCCTGGCCCATCCCTGTGGCTTTCCCAGAAAACATCTGCAGCCCCTCAGCCCCGTCTCACCTGCCTTCTCATCGCTGCCACCTCCGACACCCCGGCCTCCTCCAAGGTGCTCTCTGCAGCTGGGCTGGGCTCCTGGGAGCTGGGAAAGGAAAGCAGAGATGCAGGTGGGCAAGAACTGCTCCTGGGCTGCAACTGAGCCCACAAATGCAGCGCTGGCACGGGAGCTGAGCCATGCAGGGAGTGTCCCCAGGCTGGGCTGCACCAGCAGGAAGCAAACAGAACCTGCACAGCAGCCACTCATCTCTTGTTAACCCCCCATGCACATGGGTACCCCTCCAGCAGGCACCCAAAGGGATCAGGACAAACAGACAGAACATGCCAAGACAGGGAACAGGAAGCTCAGGCTTGTATTTCTTCAGAAGTGCAAGAGAGAAAAAACAGATCTACTGAGCATCCACTCTCTGTAGTGCCAGGAGTTCACTGAGGGCTGCATAAAACATCTCTAGATGTTTAGCCAGGTAAAGAGGTGTCACAGGACCAGTGCTGAAATGGAGAGGCCATCCCATTTACACCAGCAGGTGAGGAAGCTGCCATCAGCTGCAGGGAGCTATCACTTTTTGCTCTTGTAGCAGATTTTATCTACAATTTGAAACATAAACAAGCAACCCAAAGGTTCACCGCTTTCTTCCCTCCCTGGAAACACTGGAATGAGCTGCTGCACTGGTAGAGGCAGCACAGACCACTGATCTCCAGGGCAGTGCCTGGAGGCACAGCCCCACTGCAGGGTCCACACCACTGAGTTACAAAATAAAGTAGATCCACAGTGAGAAAAATATAAATTCCTGTCATCATAGGCCAGCCCAAAGTCAGCTATTCTATAACCAAAATTCCCCTGTGCACACCAGTAACTCAAACAGGCACTCACTGACCCCACAGAGGTTAACAAGCACCTAACCCCATGCCTTGGAGACCCTGGGGAGGAGAGGGTGTTTAACTCTGTTTGCAACATGATGCTGATCTTGATGAAGACAAGCCAGAAGAGCATGTGGAGATTCACTGAGTTCCCATCTGAAACTCCATTTGTGAGATAATACCTGCACAAAGTGTAGCTGCAGTGTAAAATGACAGTCACAACAGAAAGAAAATGCAATTTTCCCCAGCAGAGAGCCATGAAAAAAGGGCACATCCTGCAGCTTTTCACTGAAAATCCCAGTTGATACAGGTGAACACCCTTTAAAGTAGAGAACTACAAATTGCCTTCTGGTGACTCACACCCTTCAAGAGGTCACTGTCAGCCAGACAGTCCAGTCTCTGTCTGAGACCAGACTTTACTAAAATTTCAGGACAAAGACGTCAGCACAGTCTTTTTGTTTATTTTATTGTTGTGTAGGGGTACAAAGCTGTCATATTGAAGGGGTGTCTGCATCTGAAGGGATGTAAAGTACTAAGAAGAGGTGTTTGAGGGTGGCTGGTTTCAAAGGGGGATCAAGGCCTGGGGAGAAGCCCCAGAGTGATCCCACTGCATTACAGCAGCTCTGCAGGGAGGAGGGAGAAGGCCTCTTGTAGCCACTAACCACATCTCTTGGTCATTAAGAAATTAAAAATGTTTGAAGACAGCCTCAGCCTAGTTTTAAGAGCAGAGACATCACTTTGGATCCTCAGCCAGCAGCAGCCAGCCGGGGAGGAAAGGCAGGATGTGCCACTGGTGATGGATGTGGGGATGGATGCTGGCTCTCCTCCCTGTCTGACTGGAGGCTTTGCTCAAGGAAAATGGGAAGTATTTAGATGTTCCTCCAGGTGCTCAGCAGCCTTAGAGCAGTGGGGACACCTTAAGGCTGCAAGGAGATCTTTGAACAGAGAATTTCCTGCAGCAGCACAGATGAGGGTGGTGGAGATGGTTCCTCCAGCACATCTGGAGGGATTGAGGCCACTGCACTTCTGCTCCAGGGAGCCCAAAGGGACACCAGACCCTGGCCAGGAGCACTGGCTGTGCCATGAGTGCAGCCATCTCATGGAAAGGCTAACTAAGAGTGACCAAGACACAGCCAAAGGTGCTGGGAGCCTGCAGGAGAGGCTGTCTCAGGGACAGCACCTGGGTCAGGCCATCTGCTCTGGATTTTGATTCCCTTCACACACCCCTCTCCAACAAGCTATGAAAGCACAGAAAAATGAAAACCCCCAGCAATTCTACAGCAGCACTGGGTCACTCGGGGTGCCCAGGGGACTGGTGTTAAGCTGAGCAGCAAACTCAGGCCTGGCTGGGTTAGTGAGGTGCACCAAGGCCTGGCAGACAGGAGAGGTGACAAACAAAGCCCAAGGCAGCCATGCAGGAGCATCCTGCAGCCCACAGCTTACAGAGCTCATGCCTGGCTCGTGCCTCAGCAGGGCACAGGCCAGTCCTTGCAGAGGGACAGAGAGCTGGCTCAAGACAAGCCAAAGTCACCTGGACGGCGCTGGGTCTCGCAGAGAGTCCTGGACACGGTGGAAGAGCACCTGGCCCAGGAGGTACATGGTCTGGAAGATGTTCTGCATGGAGTAGATCCTGCCTGCCTCCGTGAGGAGGGGGAGTGGGGCACTGGGAGCAGGCAGGGGACACGAGTCTGGCCTGGGTGCACACAGAATCACTCCTGTTACTCCCTGGGCTGCACGACAGGGCACAGCCTGGCACTGCCCTCATCCCTTCAGCAGCTCCAAGCATCTCTGGGCAATGCCACTGGCACCCAGAGCCCGATGGCATCAGCTGGGAGAACCCTCTCCAGCAGCCCCAGAGTCAGAGGCAGCCACCTGATTCCTCCAAAGCCAACCATGGCTGTGTGCCATGCTGCTCTCCTGCCACCCAGGGCAGCTCTGGACTTCAAGTGGGACAGTGGTTCCTGCTGCAGGATTACCTCAGAGACAATCTCCCCTCTGCAGAGACTCTGGAGCCCAAGGCCATGAGCACAGGCCTGGGGAAACACAGAGCTGCCTTCAAAGTGCTCAGCACAAACATCTCTGGCACCAAAGGCCATGCTCCTCTCATGGATGAACAGGACTTGCCAGGCACTGCTTTCCTCTGACTTGGCTCCCCCATGCCCCTCCCAGGACACCAAGACCAGAGAGCTTCAAACCAGCCCAGTGAGAGGAGATGCTGCTCCCCACGTGCCCTGGGTGACTCCAGGCCGTGCTCACCCCTCCTGGTGCTGGGCTGGGCTGTGCAAGGCCAGCTGGGCACTGCCACCGGGGCTCCTGTCCCTCCGTGACCTGCTGCTGTGATGGCCCTGTGGGAATCAAACACAACCACGTTAGCACAGGGCTGAGCCCAGCCTGGTGCCCTGATGCTGCTGCAGGTGGGGAGACATGCTCAGAGCTGACAGAGGGTCCCCAGCATGAGCCTGCTGATCTGAGCTCCAGCCAGATCAAAACCCCTGAAGCTAACCCGTCCAGGATCAGCTCTCGAATTTCAGGGAGGTTAAAGCACTTGAGGAGGCAGAACAGCAGCTCCAGCAGCCAAACCCAGTCTTTTCCTGCCCATGCCTGGGACCTCTCTTTGAAAGAGTCCCACAGAAGGTTAAAATCTGCTTTTGACTCTGACCCTGAACCCTTTACACTGCTGTGATGAACCAGCTCTGCCTCGTACTTCATTAACAAGAAAAACAGGTTGAAAAAGGACTTAAACAGTAGCAGCAGCAGGCAGTGGTGGGACTGCACCCACCTTAGCCTACCCCCTGCCCACAAAATGCAGCAGGAGATGTGGCTGAATCAAGGTCCCAGCACACAGGTGTGCACTGGTTCTGGGTCAGAAAGAGATCCCACCATCCCTACCCCCTCACTCCTAGAGCCTCCTGGAAGATGAATCCTGGCTTGGGGTGATAACAGCCATCTGGAGAACCCCAAATTTGGGACTGCTGCTGTTGCCCACCCCAGGCAGCCCAGCCCTGCCCGTACGGTACCGATCGCTTGCGTCGCGGGGCGCTGGCTCTGCTGGCCGAGGGCACGAAAGGGAGGTCCCCACAGGGCTCTGGGCACACATGCACCACAACAGAGGGCACCTTCCTTGGCTGGGTCAACAGGACTGGCCTCAAACTGGTGTCTGGTATCTCTACAGAAAGGAGAGAGGGAAGAATTAAGCCAACCTGGATGGCCTCAGGAGAGGGAAGAGAGATGCATGCACGGGGAGAGTCAAGCCTGTGTTTGGAGCCAGATGAACACTGTGCCCTGGGTTTTTTGGACAGCCCAGAGAGGCAGAGCCACTGCTTCAGGACAGCAAGGTCTCAGAGCTGTTTGTCAAAGACAAAGCAGGGACCCTACCAAAGGCCAAGAGGGAACTGCAAGGGCCATGGAGAGAGATGTCTCCACATTTTGCTCCTCACCCGTTGGAATTAAGGCCCCTCCAGACTTCTGCTGGTGACCTTTGCCCACCTCTTCCCAAGCCATCCACCATCCCACCCCACATTCCTGAAGAGAAGAGCCTGCATTATCTGCCCCCATCCTCTCCTCTAGCAAAGCAAACAAAAGGAGAGTTTATAAAGGGGTCCCTAGGATGTTGTAGTGCCCCACCAACCTCCAGCCACCCCAAAAGACAACCCAGGGCTTTACCTGCCAGAGAAATCCTATCAGGGATGTGCATCCGAAAGGAGGCAGGGACATCCTCTGTGCCTGTC
Organism: Dicaeum eximium; assembly: GCA_013396995.1. Taxonomy (NCBI): domain Eukaryota; kingdom Metazoa; phylum Chordata; class Aves; order Passeriformes; family Dicaeidae; genus Dicaeum; species Dicaeum eximium. The sequence goes on from VWZP01003081.1 coordinate 568,563, forward strand.
TTCCTGTCCCCAGGGCTGCAGCTCTCTGCCACCTTCAGCCTGCTGGGAACCTGCATCCTTTGGTTGATGGCTTCTGTGAAGAGCAGGTCACAGCGGGCCCGGGTCAGGTCCAGTCCCCAGAGCGGCCACATCCCTGCAGATGTCCTCAGGTGTCCTGGGCTCTCACACACAGGGAAGGAAAGCTGCAAAGTGGCAACAGCACTTCCAAAAGTGACAACAGGGGCAGCTCTTCTTGCACCTGCACAGGGACAACACAGTGTGCTGGAAGACAGCTAAATACAGGCAGAAACAACCCAAAACACAGACGTGCAGGAGTTCTGGGAGAAGGGATGTCCAACAGTGCCCAGCTGGCAGGGACAAGGCTGCAGGTGTCCTGGGAGCCATGTATGAGCTTAGCACCCGCTGCCTCAACTGATAGCAAGGAAAGGGCTCAGCATACAGTTCAGTGTACCCTAAAAACTAGTGAAAAAAATTATTTTCCATCCAGAAATAACGTTTTTTGGGGGGCTAGGATCACAGTTTTGTATTGATATACACCTTCGAGGCAAAATGAGGTTTTCTAAAAGCAAAACACACTTTTTGGTGATGGGCTTCCAGCTTACCACAGGAAAGGGCTTTGGTGCTCAGTATTTCTCCACACACACGTTCACTGCAGTATCCCCAGGGCCATACCCCATTCCCCCCATGATCCAGCACTCCTTGGGTAACCCACATCCAGCCAAGGATGGACTCTGCCCTGAGCAGAGCTGCCAGATGCTGAACCACCCTCCCAGAGCAGAAGGAAAACCACACATCCCCTTCCTCAGCTGGGAGCAGAGCCCCCAGCTCAGCTTTCTTCCAGGTGGGGAGCAGCACCAAGGAGGGACACAGCCCCCAGGTCTCACTGCTCCTGGGGGCAGCTGACAGCAGGACCAGGACATGGGACATGGACACTACCTGGGGCTTTGCAGCTCCCAGGACACACAGTGGCCCCATGCCTCAGTTTCCCTCCTGCCAAGTCCCAGGCTTTTGAGAAGTGCTCTAGGGCCACAATGTCCCAAGACTCTCACCGAGCCACACAAGCAGAGGGCAATCAATGTACAATTTTGGGAGAGGAGCCCCCAAAGTCACCTTCCTGGCTCCCAGCATATGCACTCTTTAGTCTTTCCCAAAAAGCTGCAGCTGAGGAGAAAACCCCAACAAGCACGAGGTGCTGAGGCTGGAAGACCCCAGCCTAACCCCAGTGCTGCACAAGCACTCCAAACATGCATGCACAGCACCTCTGCACCCTCCCTGCTGGCCCCTTTTGATCTCACCATGCCCAAGAAGGTCCTTCTTTGCTTCTAGAAGAAAATCTCCACCCTCAGAGGGGCCAGCAGCAGCCAGGGCTGCCCACCACTCCCCTCACTGCTGCTCCTCGGGGCAATTTGGACCCCCTGACCTTCCCCAGTCCCCTGCAACCCTTTAGGATTTCACCCAGGGTAGAGGAGCAGAAGGAAATCCCTGGGGAAGGATCATGTCCCCTGTAGCTGCCAGGCCTTGACACTCCAGGTACAGTAGGGTGGCAGAACCAGCTCTGCACCTGCCATAACCAGCACTTCCAGTGATCCATCACCTCATGCTGCTCCCTCCTCCTCTGTCATTAAAAACCTTTTAATTCCCCGGGGATTTGCCCAGCATCAGCAGCAGTGATTCCCTGCTTGCAGCCTTGCAGACACTGCATCCCTGTCCCTGCACTGGAGGCACTGCTGGGGACCCAGTGGGGGACCCACACCACCCCCACCACCCTGCCCAGCCCAACCCATGGGTCTCATCACACACACACTCCTGCTTCTCCCAAAACCCCAAATAATCTGCATTTTTGCAGGCACCCCCTACTCGGAAACAGGACAGTAATTCCTTGGGATGGCCCCAAAATGTGTCAGTCCCACAGAAGAAATCTGCCAGAAATCAGACCCTCAGCCAGGGTACACAGCCATGGAGACCACCAGGCTTCTCCTCTACGTTTGTGATGCTTCAGGGGAGGGAACATCCTGTGTTGCATTCCCAGCCCGTTCTCTGGGAAACCAGCATATATTAATAACAGTAAATCTGGAGAGGGCAGATCTGTTCATTTTCTAATCACCTGTGAAACCACTGCAGCTCCCAAGGAACAGAGGGATGGGAGGGGGTGAGAAGCAGGCTCTGAGACTAAGCTATTAAGAAAGGAAAAAAAAATCAGCTGTCAAAACTCATAAGAACAAAATGCTTAAGTGGCTGGATTTCCTCCTTTAACTTTCTTTAGGGCTTTTTCGAGCTCTTGCCAAGCACCCCCCACTCTCCTGGAGAGGCTCAGCCTCTGCTTTGGCACTTCTCCTTGGATTTGCAGCGACAGGGAATTTCCAGCTCACTAAGCCGGAGTAGGTTTAAGTCCTGCAAGCCAGAAAAACCTGTGCTGGGGAGGGAAACTCCACAACCTGCCTCTCTGTGTCCCTCTCCAGCGCAGGACACCCAAACGAGGCAGGTTGGGGACCAGCCTGACCCATCGCACCCCTGTCGGGCTGGGGGGCTGGAGGCAGCAATGGGTTTGCCCGCAGCTCTGCCTTCCGGCTCGGGGTCCCGGCAGAGAGGGGCACCGGGAGGGAAGGGCTTCCTCACCCGGGATGGCTCCGGGCCACACGGGAGGGGACCCGGGGGAAGGCACGGGGGGTCCCCCGCCCTCCGGTGGGGACACCCCGGCCCTGTCCCGGGGGAGGCTGCAGCGGCTCCCGCCGCCCGCAGAGCGCCGGCCCGGCCGTGCGAACGGACACGGGGACACTGCGGCCCGGGGAGGGGACACACTTACTTCTCTTCGCAGACCGACGCAACTTGTCAGACCTGTAAACAGCCGCGCCCGCTGCCGGGACGGGGCGGTGCCGGCGGGGGCAGCCCTGCCCCCGGTAATGAGACCGGCCCCCCGTAATGAGCCTGGACCCCGGTGTCCAGCCCTGTCCCCGGTGCCCAGCCCTGCCTCCGGTAATGAGCCCTGCCCCCGGTGCCCAGCCCTGCCCCCGGTGCCCAGCCCTGCCCCCGGTAATGAGCCCTGCCCCCGGTGCCCAGCCCTGCCCCCGGTGTCCAGCCCTGCCCCCGGTGCCCAGCCCTGCCCCCGGTAATGAGCCCTGCCCCCGGTGCCCAGCCCTGCCCCAGTGTCCAGCCCTGCCCCCGGTGCCCAGCCAGCCCCTCCTCGCTTAAAGCCGCAGCCGGTAATTAACACTCATTGCGACTCATCCTGGTGCCACCTGCCCCGGGAGCTCTCGTGTCCCCAGCCCTGCTCAGCCGTGTTAGAACACGGGGATTGCTCTCCCAGGGGTAGAAGCGAGCCCAGGGCCTTCCCCGTGTCGCCATCCCCGGGAGGTTTGCGGGCCCCCGCAGCCCCGGGACTGCCCTGTGCCGGAGCTAAGCTCTGCTCTCCGCAGCGATAAATGATCCCTGTGGGATTAACGGCACTTTTAAACACTTCTGAATGGGGACAGGGTCCGAGACCTGACCGTAAAATCTGGGTTTGAAAGGACTTAAAATAAATCCCCCGCTGCCCTAGTCTTGCTATTTAAAGGGGATTATCTAAGGGGTTTAGGAGCGCGGAGAGGACAGCAGGACAACTTGTGCACCTCAATCCCCTCAAAGACCCTCAGGAAACCTTTCTGCATCTCACCTGCCAGCAGCTCGGGGCTCGCAGGACACCCTTGAGGTTTCTCAGAGAGCACACCACATGCCCAGGTGAAGTTCAGGGCTCCATTTGGATGGATGGGGTTCATTCCCAGACACTCATCCTCACTGGGAACAGTCCTGCAGCCATGGCAGGGGCTGTCGGTGCTACTGTCCCCCACAACACCCTTTGTGGGAAAAAGCCACCCTGTGCCACTCAGACAGTGAGGGTTTTTTAATAAATACTTTTTTTTTTTTTTTTTTGCACAGAAATATACCAAGTTTTACAGAATACAAACTGTAGGGATAATGACAGAGCATCAAAGACAGAGGATGCAGAGCACCCCTGTGTCTCCCTCTGGTGTTCTCTAGCTCTGGCCCTGACGCTCGCTGTCAGGTCTCCCCATAACCCCGATCTGCTAAGGCTGGGGAGGGGACAGATGAGGTGCCAGCACGTCCTGGCCCAGGAGCAGCCACGCTGGGCAAGCTTCAGCTCTGGGCTGAGGGCACCAGCTGCGAGAGCATCACTGGGCTGGGTGGGATGCAGGCACCGATGGATGGACAATAGCCTTTGGGTGCTGGTGGAGAGACTGGTGCTGCGTGAGCACCGGGTGGTGGCAGTGCTGGGAGCTTCGGGGGGTTGGAGCACAACCCTTGTATTAACCCATCAGACATGACTGGGGAAGGACAGCTCTGTTGGAGCACAACCCTTGTATTAACCCATCAGACATGACTGGGGAAGGACAGCTCTGTTGGAGCACAACCCTTGTATTAACCCATCAGACATGACTGGGGAAGGACAGCTCTGTTGGAGCACAACCCTTGTATTAACCCATCAGACATAACTGGGGAAGGACAGCCCCATTGCCTGGACCCCACAGGCAGCAGCCCAGGGAAAGAGGACACTGATCCCACAGCAAAGCACCTGGCTCTGCCCTGCCCTGGCAACACAACCACCCGAGGAGGGCTTGGCCCTGCTCCTGACTGTCAAGGTGTGGTCTTGGGGCTCCCACCCCTGTCAGCAGGACTTCCATGCCACAGCTCTGGACACCAAACACTCAGCCCATCCGAGAGGTCAGGAGGAGAGTGGGGTCTCGCATTCCACTTTACCTGCTCTGGAGGACAGAGCCCTGAAGAGAGGGGCCAGGCAGGGCAGAGAGGTTTGGGGTAGGGAGAGGGGGGTTTGGCCTGTCTGCAAGCTCTCACCTCTGGGGCAGACACCAGATAGGCCACGCTCCAGGAGAGAGTTGAATCTCTGTCACTTAAAGCCATGAGACCACATTTGGCTCGGGGTCAGAGATGACCCTCTTGGCCAGCTCTGCAGCAGCCAGACCTCCAGCTGCTCAGCACCCACAGGGGAAAGCAGAGAGCATCAGGAAAAGGCCCTGCTACCCCAAAGTCACTTACCTAATTAGTACAAGACCACCACGAGCCCTTTCTCCCTTTCCAAAGAGATCTAGGAGATCAGAGAGCACCTTCAGGACTGCTTCTCCCTGATCTCCACACAGCAAATATCGCTACAATCACTACAGTGTGGACCGGGGTCCCCACTCCCACTTGGCAACAAATCCACATGGGGGAAGCACCATCTTCCCCCAGAGCTGGCCCCACCAACTGCAGGGATGGACAAAAATTTGCCACACCAATCCTGCATCTCCATCACCTAATCAGAGCCCTGAGCAGTAGAGCAGGGCCCAGTGAGGACATGGGGTGAGGCTGAGCAGCAGCAAGGCTGCTCTAATCGTGGGAAATGTTATGTCTGTGTGAGAGAGAAGTGAGGAAATCAATGCACCATGGGGAGACCCCCGCATTGAGCCAGGAACAAGCTGCTGCTCTGCTCTGGCTGCTACAGCACTTATGTGAGTGGGGAGTGAGGGGCAGGAGATGGCTGGCTGGCTCCAGAGCCATGCCACAGCCCTGCCTCACCCCACCTGGGGACAGCTATTTTTGGTTAGGAGGGTAAGGCTATTGTGTGATGGCACCAGATTGTACAGGTGAGATGGGGGCCTGACGAACACCTGAAGGGGGTCCCAGGCATGGTGCAGGGGGGTGGCTGGGCGAGTGTGAGTGTGTGAAGAGGTGGGAGGGAGGCAGAGCCGCTATTTGCCCGCGGCAGGGGCCGTGGCCACGATCTCTTCGTACTTGGGCGGAGGGTCATTGTAGGAGACGCTGGTCTCCTCGCCGCTGCTGCTCTCCGGGTGGCCCGTCACCTCCTCGTAGGAAGGCGGGGGGGTGGCACTGGACAGTCTGGAGAGGACGGACACAGAGTGCTCTGGCGGGCAGAGGGTGCCGTCTGGCTGGGCGGTGCCCCCGGCTCTGCCATCCCCAGCCCCCCGGCCGCTGGCTTCCCGCTGGCACTGGGTCTCCCCCTGGCTCTGCGACCGCTCGCGGTACACCATGACCCTGGGGAGGCTGCGGCCCGTCCGGCTGGCCAGGTAACGGTTCTGCGCGTAGGAGGGGCGGTGGCGGGTGGCCTTCTGCAGCTGGCACCTCCAGATGATGAAGAGGGCGATGACTATGAGAAGAGCTACTCCCAAGAGGGGCACCACCACGTACATAGCGTCAGAGCGCTCCGTGCTGTGCCCAGGGTCCTTGACAGAGTACACAGAGCTGGTGTAGCTTTTCCAGAACTCCATCTGTGACGGCAACAGAGAAACAACCATCACGTGCTGCGGGTGGGGGAAGGACCCCAACCACCACCAGCAATAATCACTGCCCTCCCCAGGCCCACAAAAGGGGCAGCATTTTGGATGTCCCTCACTCCTTCAACCTGAGGCACTGTGGGAACCAACATAGAAGGTCCTGGGAACATCCCTCAACAGCCCCCACACCAAGCAGAGAAAAATTTATTCCACACAAAGCCCAGCCTAGAGAATCATGGACAAGAGCACAGATTTGCCACATGTGCCACGGAGCTCTAGCTCAACCTGCAGCTTTGGGCAGGGTGTCCCTGCAAAAGCAAGGTGAGGCCATCGCCTGGGAAGGGAAAGCCATGCTGGGAAGTGAGGCCACAACATGCTGCCTGCAGCCAGAAGAGGACAAAGGGAACAGGAGAGGCTGTTCCCCTTGTGCTTTCCTTCTGTCTCCAGCCTGCTGAGGTGTGAGCCCTCCCACATGCACTGGGGAGCAGCGCAGGACAGACGCACCGTCTTCTCCTTGTTCTCAAACACCTCCTGGACCTCCTCATAGCTGCAGACCTCCTCAATGCACTCCCGCTCGATGGTGCCCTGCCGGATCTCCTCCAGGAAGCCATTGGCTCTGGGAAAGCGTTTCAGGAGCGAGTGGGCATTCCTGGCCCCCAAGAACACTGCAACACACAAGGCAGAGACATTCTGAGCAGGGACAGCCCCATAGCTGGCCTCTGCCCAGCCAAGCTTTCCAACCCAGCTTCCTGATACTACGTGCATCCCCAACACCAAAAACCCAGGGCTACAATCAGGCAGGACAGCAGGTAGGACAGCCAAAGGGGCACAGGACTCTTGGGGTCTGCCCAAAGACATACAGCACCAGGAGCCCTCCTGTCAGGGCTGAGGTGCTAGAGACATCAGAAGCGGCAGCTGCAGCCACACACGGCAACTGAGGAAGAGACAAAAGGCTCCAAAAATATTTGTTTCCAACCTTCTGCCCCTGATGGATTTTATCTTTCTGCCCCTTTGCTGCAGGGCAAGGGAGACCCCACCAGGAGAGCAAGACCCCACAGAGCAGGGACATAGAGCTGTGCCAGGACACGGGGCCAGCACTGAGAGGGACACACAGCCCACAGTTCAACATGACAGCCTGCTGGAAGCTGGTGTCCCTGCTGCCAGCTGCTCAGGGGTCATGCAAGCTCAGGTGCCATCAAGGACTCTGTTGAGGCCCCAGAGAAACCACTGTCTTCTCCCAGGCCCAGGACAAGGGCAAACATCCCCAAAACACAGGGACAGCACAGGGGGTTATGAGTCAGGGGCCTGAGCAACCTCTCCTCACAGAGCACCACATTCTCATCCTCGCTGTGTTTTGATGCAGAGGCCTCACAAACTTTCCTCTGCTCCCAAAGCCTGGGAGACTCCTCAAGTCTGCCCACAGCACATGCAGTCCTGAAGTCAGATGGAGCAGGAACAGCACCTTCCTGCCTGCAAGAGAGACATCAAAGCCTCTCCCCCACATCCTGCAGGAGGGACACCTCCGTGGGGTGCAGGAGGCAAGCACCTGCCAGGACCTGCAGCAGCACAGAAGGCAAAGCAGCTGTTTGCTCAGAGAGCAGAAACTTCACACAAAGCATGATCCTTCCAGGATCCAAACACGCATTTCATGAATGAGTGTTTCCACAATGCAGTTCAACACACTCAGCTCTAGGCTGGTTCCAGCTCTCCCCACCAAGCCACAAAATCCTGCTGCTTCCTTTGGGAAGATGAATCAGTTCAGCTGGGTGATCCACAGGAACCTTTTTACCTCCTTCACCCTCAGGCTCAGTCTTCCACTGGATCAACAAGGTGAACCCATTCACACAGCAGCAGAATCAAAGGAGGCAGGGGGACAGAATCTCCCATCTGACCAGCTTGGTGCTAATGAAATACTGGCTCCACAAGCAAAACAGTCAGTGAAAAGCCACCAACTTCTTTCCTTAGGAGCCTTTTGCAGGGAGAAAGGCAAGTTTCCTTCTGCTTTACCTTCCATGTATCCTGCTGCTGAAACAATACAGCAAGGTATTTGTGAGAGTATTTAGAAATATCAACAGGGACAAGATCATGGTGTAAGAAACAACTACTACTGTGCTACACCATCCTGGGCTTGGAGGCACTGAGCTGCTTTTGTGCTGTGTAGGTGCATTTTCCCCTTGTGATTTATTAATGCCTTGCTTCTGTGAGAGTTTGCAGAGGGCTGAACCACTGAGGTGTGAATGAAGAGCAGCATGAATGATGTGAGTCACAGATCTTCCCTCAGAATCGACTTTATTATGCAAACCATTTTTTTTTACAAGGACAACCGAAAAAGCATTTTCAAGAGGCACAGAAGGCATGTTGCAGAAGGGCAGGGATCAGCTTGCCTTGGCTTTCACAGGTGAGGAGGGCTATCCTGGCTGGAGAGGGAACAGGCTGGCAGGCTGAGCTTGTCTTGAGCCTTTCCAGGAGATGAAATTTTACAAAGACAACATTCATTCTGCAAATGTCCTGTACTTTGCTGGAGAAGTCTGGCCTCCCCTCCTTTGCCTCCCACCTTGCTCAGGCCGTGGTATAAACTCTCCCCTCCTTGGCACTTGAGCCTGAGACTCGGATTTCAACTTCCTCAGCACATCTCAGAGCAACAAGCTTGGCTGCAGATCTCACTGTCAGGGTTTTCCATCCCTGCAGAAAGCAGTCACTGGACCCCTTCCCTGCTTTGCCATGCTGAGTTGGCCACTAAGGCAGGAAATAAAAACAGACACACAGGCAGGCAGGTATCAAAAGCACTGTCCCAACTGCAAACATGCTGTGACAAAGGTGTGTGTCTTTCCCACATGCAATTTCCCTCAGGGACATAGAAGTGGCAGGAGAGCAGAAACTGAGTCACTGCTCTCTCCCCTAGAAAGTGCAAAGAGCTCCCACGTGGCTCGGGACCAGAGCAGGAAAACCACTGCCTCCAGGACACGAGCCTCTCATCTCTACTGGATCCCCAAGTGACATGAAGAGCAGACAGCCAAGCAGTCCTGTTCCCAAACCACGGGGCTGAGGGGATCTGCCAATGCCCAGCAGCCTCAGTGCTGATCCCCTGTGCCTCTCCAAGCCTCCCCACACCAGCTGGAGAACCGGTGCTCAGGAAAGATCAGAGCTTTAGGCAGGGGAAGCAGGAGCAAGGGCTGGGTTCACCTTATCCCTGTGGGGTTTCCTGGGGTGCTGCTGGCCCCTGGTGGACACCACCCCATGTCTCAGCTGCCCTGCTTGGGGGACACACCATGGGGCTGCTTCTCTGGGGAAGGACTGTGGCTGTGCATGCAGAGGGACGGCCAGGGATGGCAGGGAGCGTGTGGTGGAGAACCTGCCCATCACCACATCCCCTCCTGCACATCAGGGTCTCCATGAAGGGGACAGCTTGGCAGGGAACACTGCCACCACAGGGACACCTTCCACACCAGGAAATGCTGGTGAGCCAGCACCTGAGCTCTGGGAAGGAGAAAAGGCAGCAGTGGAGGAAGGCAGGGACCCAGCTGGGCACCCTCCTCATTAACTGAAGATTAAAGCAGCCTTTTAAAAACACTGCCTGAAGATCTCTGCTCCCTCCCACACCAAGCACAGCAGATAATGAAAGAAGGCATACCTGTTGTCCCTGGGGTCCTCATCCCCAGCGTGGCTACAGCCTCCACCTTCACAGCTGGCTCTGGTGACACTCTGAGCAAATCCCGAGATCCCAGACAGATCTCTCCATCTCCCCTTCACTGCTGCCATTCTCCTTATGCTCCCATCACACCGGGGCACGCAGCCTCCGTGCAGGCTGCCCAGGGGAGTGAGGAGGGAGGCTTGAGCCCAGCTCTGGACAGACCACACACTCCTCTGCAGCCTTGCCAGGCTCAGCCCATCCTTAGTGCTGGCCCAGCACTGCTCTGGGTGTGCCGCAGCGAGCTCGGGGTGGGGCTGAGCTCGGCAGCTTCCACATCACACAGAGCCCCGGTGCCCCTGGGCACACAGGGCAGTGTGGCCCCCAGGGTGGGCTCTGGCAGGGTGCCAGCCATGGGCATGAGGAGCACTGCTGATGAGAGATGCCAGCGCAGACAGGCAGCCCAGAGAGCCCTGGGGAGGCCCGTCCTGCACAGCAAGCACCACACAGAGACAGAAATGCTGCAGCCTCCGGGTAGTCCCGGAGAGGTCAGACCTTCAGCACCTCCTCTCGACTCCCACCTTGCAGAGGGGAGAGAGAAGCACAAGTCAGGCCAGACCTCAAACCTCACCCAGGGCCAACAGCTGATGGCAGCTGCTCCCCACAGAGGACAAAACCCCCCAAAATTCACAGGCACCCTGTTGAGAGGTGGCTGCCATACATCCCCTTTCTGTCCTCCAACACCACCAGCACCTCTCCGTGTTGCCTGGGGAGCACTTACTTGCCATGCTGCCTCACTCGGCCAAAGGGGCTCCTGCCTACCTGCAGGGAAGAAAACAGCAGAGTCACTGACAGCTTCAATTTCCAACCCTATTTCAAAGCCCAAACCTGCATCGCCCAGGATCAGATTCATGCAGGAAGCATGGTGCTGAGTGGTAGAACCATGACAGACCCCAGCCAAGCAGTGCCCTGCAGAGAGCCAAGGATTCCAGCTGCCTCCCTGCTCTTCACCTGCCTGGAGGGGCTGGAGGGGATCAGAGCTCCCTCAGCTCCCAGAGTGCTGGGGCAGGTGCCAGGGAGGAGCAGGGCCCCTGCAGACCAGCAAAGTAGGAAGGGAAGAACTGGATGAAGGATAGACCCCATTTCTCACCAGCAGACAAAATGACCTGCGTGTCAGAGACTGCTGGGAGCAGCCTGGTGCCCTTTCCTTCCACAAGTGATTGACGGATACAGGTGAAGCAATCATCTTATTTTAGAGCAACTTCACAGACGTGGCAGCTCTCACTTCTGCAACTCCTACCCACAATCTGGTTGTTGGGCCGAGCTAAGGGCAGCAGCAAGACTGACAGAGCTCCCTGAACACCCAGGACAACAGCTCTCCAGCTGGACAAGTACCTTTTGTGCTTCAAAAGCAAAACTAAACTAAACAAAACCCCACAGAAGTTAAACAAAGCCCTGCAGAAGCAGAGGATATCTGCTTGTTTCCCATGCTTTGTCTTCTCCCTGTGCTCAATGCCCCACGGATCAGACTGCCCTGGGCTGACTATTGCTGCGTGTGACGCTTGCTGTGGCAAAGCCACAACTCTGTCAGGAGACAGAGGGGACAGGAGTGCCCAGCTCCTGCAGGGATTTATTGCAGATGAAGGAGCAATCATGGTTAGAAACAGCAGGAACTAAACCACACGCTGGTCTCAGGCCCAGGACTTTAGATATCTAGTTATTCCAAAGGCACTTGGACCGGCTCTGCTGGAGTGAGGTCAGGGACAGCACAGAGCTGTTCAGGGTCAGCAGGGCTGGAAACACAGCTCTCCTTTCACAGAAAAGGCAGGCACACAGAAGGGCTGATGCTGCACACCAGCACACCTCACAACAGCCACCTTCCAGTAAAAGGAGCACATCTCCCTGCCAACATCAGGTTTGCTGTGCTTCCAAGGCTCCTACACTGTAAAGTGGCAAGAGGGCGTGCAAACCTGGAGCTGTGTCCAGACAGAGAAAGCAGCTTCCTCCCAACAGTTTGGGAAGCTCAGATTGCAAACCTCAGTCTGGAGCCGAAGCAAGAGCGAGGGAAAGCAGCAGAGCACCAGAAGTACACGTGAGGGGTCTGCTGCCTCCAGTGCCCCACAGCCCAATCCCACTTCTCTGAGCCCTTCTGGGGGATGTGAGAGGCCTCTGGATCCATGAATTCCCCCACAGGCTCTGAGCAGAGACCACCTGACCCACTTCTGCTGTCATCAGTTTTTACAAAGAGACCCAAAGCCCCAGGATAAAAGAAAGCCCAGCACACAGAACATGCCACAGTTTCCACACAAACCCTCGTTGTTTCAGGCATTCTCCCCCCCGATGGACAGGAGAACAAAGACACAGAAAGAAGGATATTCTCACGTCACACATCAGGCAACAAATTTAATGTTTTTTAATTTAATTTACACTTTTACTTTCTTCCGTGTGTCTGTGTCAATGCACCCAGTGCCACAATCAGGGAGGTGCACACAAGCCTCCAAGCACAAGCAATGCCGGTGAGAAGGGCAGACGCCCCAGATGCTTATTTTTATTTTCACATGCAAATTCCTGGCCACCTCCCCTGGCTCCAGTGATCAGGAAAAGCTGGAGCACTGCACACACTGACGCCAAGGGGAGCAGATCCCTCCTGCCCCCACGCAAGCTGAGAGCAGCCTGAAGCTGGAGGCTGACCTAGCAGACGCCCACCCATTCCCGATCCCCCCCCTCTGGCTTCCCATCCTCTATAAATACCCCATCGATAGGAGGTTGCTAAGGCAACCGTGAGGAGGCGCGAGGGATGCAGCCATGGGAGCGAGGATGCTGCAGTCGCACATTTGTGTCTCCCCCAGGCTCCCCCCATCTCCGCCCCCGCTCCCGTCACTGCTGCCAAAGGAGGAAATGGTGCCGGGAAAACACGGAGCGCGCGTGGAGCCGGGCCCCGCGGACCCCGAGGGGACAGGCTGGGAGGTGGCACCTCCTCGACATGCTGGGGGGGCACAGGCACGGGTCGGGGGGATCCACAGCCCCCAGTGCCCCGCAGGGAGGATGCTGACTGTGCCAGCATCACGTAGCCCCGCTGTCAGCGGCTCGGCCGGATCCCAGCAGTGTTGGGGCTTTTCCGTGCCAAGATCCACGGCGAGGAGAAGAGGCTACACCGGCTACGCTTGGCAGGGCAGGAAGCCTCGCCCTCCCAAAGAGCCTGCACAGCCCACCCTGCTCCCTGGCTGGTCCTGACGCTGCCCTGGCAGCCCCGAGCCCGGCCCCTCTGTGCCCAAACCCAGCTCCAAGTGATCCCCGCTGCGCTCAGCTTGCAGAGCCCCCACGGCACGGACCCCCAGCTCATCTCTCACCCTGCACCAGGGACTCCCCAGCCCCCCCGCCCAGCCGCGCAGGGGCTTTCCCGT